>JABTTQ020002283.1:28-564829 GCA_016081115.2 Rehmannia glutinosa
TATTAATGGCATTTAGGGACCATGAAATTCAATTTTTAATATTTTTCTTTATGTGTTGACGTCTGAAATTATATTGAAAACAAGTAACAACTAGTTCAATTTTGAATTGCAAAAATTCAGATTTAAATGATGTCATTAGAGAGTCATCTCAAGAATTGATTTTAGGTTTCACGCCACATTCTCCTCCAAAGCCATCCATCTTTGAAGAGTTGGTGATCAAAGTTTGACAAGGAAAGTATGAAGCGTCTCAACAAGCCCCACCATTGTTGAAGCTTCAACCACTACCCCTCCCACATCCATCTATAAATAGGTCTTCATTTGGTTGTAATCATCCCTTGTGCAGTGAATATCACGGAAGCGGAACAAATCCTTGAAGTGATCAAAATCAATCCTTGAGAGATTGAGTGAAGTTTTGAGGAGTTTTGTGAGTTTGTAAATCTCTGTAAATCTATTCTTGTGTGAAATAGAATTGGTATTTTTCTCTCAAATTCATCCATTTAGTTTCATAATGATCTGTGATACCTAACAAGTGGTATCGGAGCCTCGGAGTGCTCTTGGGAAGTTGCGGAAGGTCTTAAATTTCGAGTTTTACAAAGTTTGTTAAAACTCAATTTTATTCCATTGGATTCCTCTAAATGCGAGTACAGTGTACGTGTTTTTCGGATCGAAAAAGCGGGCGTCGGACAAAGCCGTCACAGTACATCGAATTTCCCGGAGAAGGCGATGAGCAGTAATCTCTGCATGCAAATTTTCGGTTAATTACAAATCCGGTCCCTGAGTTTTATATTTTTCATTTTTTGGCCTTTAAACTTTAAAATTTCATTTTGATCCCAAATTTTTAAATTTCATTACGGTCTGAACTTTGAAATTATAGATTGGCCTGAACTCTTGATATTTGTTTGGTCCTATATTTTGAGGAAAATTTGAATCAATCTCAAATTTTGAAATTGAAATTTTAACCACGAGTGTCTATTCAACCATTTTTGACCATTCGGACGTGACGGTATACTCGTTTCGTGAGATTCAATCTCTATCTTTGTGAACTAATTGTTGGAAGGTGAAAAATGGCCACGGATGAGTCAACATCATCTTACGGAGCTATGATTATGCTCAATGCTACCAATTACGTTATGAAACCGGATGGAAGATCTACTCAAGCGTAAAGATTTGTTCGACCCCATAGAGCTAAAGGGTGTTAATCTGATGCCTCCAAGTCTTGAGTGGAAGAAGTCGAATAAAATCTATTGGTAGATCGGAGCAATGGATTGACCATAGTGTCTTTCGTGTGTTCACGGGAGGCAGGGCAATATGCCCTGCGGCAGAAGTTGGAGGACATGTACCAGGCCAAGACCGCTCGGGAATAAGGCCCTGTTGATGGGGCGCTTAGTCAACATGAAGGTGAAAAATGGAACTTCGATTTGAAGCATACTAGTGAGTTCGAGCTTGATAAACGATTATCTTACGTAGGGATGCCACTTGGAGATGAAATCGAGGCTCTCTACTTCTCGGTTCACTTCGATAGGTTGGGAAACACTAGTTGTTTCTCTGGCAATTCGGCCCCAGGAGCTGAACTTACCGTATACATGGTTAATGATGCCCTATTGATAGGAGGCGGAAAAGAAAGACGTGGGCACGAGATAAAGACCCGTACCACTTGTGACGGAAAATCGGGGAGACAACCACGGGAAGCAACAACGAAGTAGTAGAGCAAAGGAGAGGCAAAAGTAGGGGAAGATCAGCGATGCGGAAAACCAACATATAAATGTCATCCTTTGTGGAATAGAGGGGTCATATGAAGAAGAAGCTTTGCTATAAATGGCTAGAGGAGCAAGGTCGGAAGCGAGTTCCAGTAGTAGAAGAATAAGGGTGGAGAAACGCTAGCTATCATTCTGGAGATGTAGCACTTTGTTCAACCCATGATGAGGCATGCCTTCATATCTCGAAGAAGATCTGAGAATGAGTGGTGAATCTTGTAGCGTCTTACCACGTAACTCCTCATAAGGACTCTTCCAACACTCTGTTGTGGTGACTTTGGAGCGGTGAAGATGGGAAATTCAATTCCTACGGAATTGTAGGAATTAGTGATATCTGAGATAAAGACAAATGTCGGAGTACAATCACTTTGAAGGATATGAGACATGTGCACGATCTTGGTGAATCTCTTTCGGGGATTGCCCAGACAAAACAGGCTATGATAATCATTTCAAAGGCACGTGGAAGTTGTCAAGAGGCGCTATGGTAGTTGCTCGAGGACACATTTGTGCACGTTATGCAAGACTCATGTGAAAATATGTCTGAGATAGCCTCAACATTCTTTGAGAAAGAGGCTTCTCAAAATTTGTGGCACAGAGACTCGGTCACATGGTGAGAAAGGGTTTGCTGCCACGATAAAGAAGGAGCTTATCAATGTTGACAAGGAAGTGGATCCTTCTTGATCATTGTCTATTTGGTAAGCAACAAAGAGTCTCGTTTAGTTCTCTTTAGAGAAGATCGGAGTTGCTAGTTTGGTGCACTACCGATGTTTGCGGTCCCCTGGAGGTTGAATCACTGGCGGTAACAAATCTTTCGACATTTATTGACGATGCTTCTCGAAGGTTGTGGGTGTATTTCACGAAGACAAAGATCGAGGTGTTTGAATATTTCAAATTGTTTCATGTAAATGGTAGAGCGTGAAATGGGAAACAAGCTGAAGTGTCTTCGATGGAATAATGGGCGAATACTGGCTTCTAAAGCGTTCGATGCCATTGCAAAACATATGGCATTCGACATGAGAAAACATCCCACGCACCCCTCAACATAACGGTGTCATTTGAAAGAATGGCAGGACAATCATGGAAAGTGTTCGGAGCATGCTTTCGATATGCCATAGGCGCAGAAGCCATTAAGGGGAGAAGGAGTCGAGGAGTTGCTTGCTGCGATCAGCGGATCACCATCGGTGCCCTTGAATTTTGAAGTTAGGAGCGCGTAGTGCAGGGAAGGATCCATCATACTCGGCGAGAGTATTTGGATGTTTAGCATATGCACATGTATCGAAAAGCTCGAGACGAAGCTTGATGCAAGGACCACTCCATGCATTTTCATTGGCTATGGAGATGAAGAGTTTGGATCGAGTTATAGGATCAAAGGAGAAGAAGGTGATCGGAAGTAGGGGCGTAGTGTTCCATGAAAGTAAGACAAATAGAAGACGTTGAAAAGCCCGATATGTCTCGAGAAGTCAAATATTGGTGCTTAAATCTCGGATCGCGACACGAGCGTTCGTGAGAGGCGGTGACGTGAGTGCCCAGAAAATATACGAGGGCGAGAATATGAAGAGGTAGAAGAAGGTGTTGGCAGGGGGAGCCACAACCCGCTCTGCCAAATGTTCTATACCATCGTAGAAAGCGAGAATGATGGTGGATCTCCTCCGATTGTTCCAGGAAGTTCGTAGGTGTTTGAAGAGGGCGGATTCCATCTAGAAGATATTGAGAATCCGATTGCTTACACTTCGAAGATGGAGAACCAGAGAGTTTCGAGAAGCGTATCTCATAAGGACAAAGAAAAATGGTAGGCTGCAAGCGATACGGGGATGAAATGGAATCTCTGTGGAAGAATCATACTTATGAGATCGTAGAACTTCCAAAAGGGAAGAAGGCCTTAAGAAACAAATGGGTGTTCAAGGTGAAGAAAAGATGGTAGCGGAAAAGTGGTGAAACCTGGCTCGCTTGGTAGTCGAGGATTCCAACGGAAAAAGGGAATCAACTTTGATGAGATTTTTCACCGAGAGTCAAGATGACATCAATTAGAGTTATTTTTGGTTTAGTAGCAAGTATGAACTTGGAGCTTGAACAAATGGATGTGAAGACTTAACATTTCTTCACGGAGATCTAAAGAAGAGATCTACATGGAGCGGCGGAAGGTTTTGAGATTTCGGGTGATAATCTCGTTTGCAAGCTCAAGAAGAGCTTGTATGGTGCAACGAGGCACTTTTTGCAGCGGTGGTACACAAAATTTGACTCGTGTATGGTGAGTCGAGGCTACAAGAAGACTAATGCGGATGAATGTGTTTACATTCAAAAATTTATGCAGATGGAAATTCGTTGCTCTTTACTATCGTAGATGATATTTTGATCGTGGGAAAAGATGCGACAAAGATTAATCAATTTGAAGAAAAGAAGCGTCGAAGTCTTTTGACATGAAAGACTTAGGGCAGAAGCTCAGCAGTTTTGGGAATGCGGATAGTTCGAGACAGAAAGAACCGGAGGTTATGGCTATCTCGGGAGAAGTATATTGAGCAGTGCTCGAGAGGTTCAATATGAACAACGCCAAACCGATAAGCATTCCATTGCTTGATCATTTCAAGTTGAGCAAGTGCATGTCCCTCATCGAGGAAGAGATCGGGAAATGTCATCCCGGTACCATATTCTTGACGATTGGAAATCGATGTATGCAATGGTGTGCACAAGACAGAGATATTGCTCACGCGGGGGAACGATGAGTCATTTTCTCTCCCAACCTAGAAAAGGAGCATTGGGAGAGCGTGAAATGGATTCTCGTACTTGAAGTGTCGTCGAAAAATATGTCTTTGTTCGGGGGAGGTGATCCAGTCTTGGAGCTATCATTTGAGATGCAGATATGGCGGAGATCGGCGATGAAAATCAACCAGGATTTCTCTACACTTTCGCTTGGGGGAGTGTTTCATGGCGATCGAGAAGCGCAAAAGTGTGTTGCTTTATCCACAATGAAGCAGAGTATATTCTGCCGCTGAAAGTAAGAAATGTCGTGGCTAAAGCGTTATCTCCAAGAACTTGGAATTAAGCAAAAAGATTACAAGGTACATTGTGGACAGTCAGAGTGCTCGGACTTGAGCAAGAACTCCTTGTACAATTCTCGTACAAAACATATTGACATTCGATATCACTTTGGATACATAAGACGATAGAACGACAACATTTGAAACTTCGTTAAGATCCACACAAAGGAGAATCCATCGGACATGTTGACGAAGGTGGTTACGAGAAAAGCTTGAGTTATGCGAGACATAAGCGGGGATGATTAGGATATGGTGGAGGAGAATTGAAGAATTCAATTTAGGTTTCGGCCACATCCTCCATCTAGAAAGTCAATCCATCTTTGAAGAGTTGGTGATCAAGTTTGACAAGGAAAGTATGAAGCGTCCCAACAAGCCCACCATTGTTGAAGGCAACCACCTACCCCCTCCACATCCATCTATAAATAGGTGCTTCATTCTTGATTGTAATCATCCCTTGTGAGTGAATATCACGAGAGTAGAGATCCTTGAGAGTGATCAAAATCAATCCTTGAGAGATTGAGTGAAGTTTTGAGAGTTTTTGTGAGTTTGTAAATCTCCTGTAAATCTATTCTTGTGTGAAATAGAATTGGTATTTTCTCAAATTCATCCATTTAGTTTCATAATGATCTGTGATACCTAACATCATCGTGACAAAAAAATAATAAATGACAATACATCTGCATCAAAATCGTCAATATAATTGTAGATTAATTACTAAATTAGTCGCCAACTTGTAACTAATTAAATTTCTGATGACAAGGAAATGATGCTTAACCAATTATCAGAAAAATGCTGACATAATGCATGCTTACTTATTCACAAGCATTTATATAATTGCACCAAATTAATTACTTGAATTTCCTTTTATCTTCTCATTAATCACGATAGGGGGTGTGCGCGCCGCGCGCGTCAATATAGAATATAGATGATGTTGCAACATGCATGTTGCACGTTGTCCCCGTATATTTCATTCTTCCTTTACAAATTCTTGTTTTACATTTATGATAAGTCTCCAGGAATAGTTTTCATCATATTGTGAGGTGTAGACTATTTTGCAACTTTTTTTTTTGAGGAAAAACAATTATATTATAAAGGGTAAAATTCACTTTGCCCCTTGTACTATTGGTTTTGTATCAAATACCCCCTCTACTATTAAAATCTTCAAATACCCCCTATACTAGAAAAAAATATATTGATGGACAACAATACCCTTGGAATAAGTAAAATATTTAGTTCCATATTTTTGTTCTCCTACAATTCTTAACTTTAATTTTAACTAATCCTATAATTTAATAAAAAAACTAAACTGAAAAACAAATAAAATTTCACTAGTATAGAGAACTGCATTTAATTTTCCTAAACAAATAAATCTGCAGTACTATCATATATATGCGTATATTATTTTAATAAGTGAATATTAAATTTATATATTAATTTATATTCATATTATTTATATTATATAAGATGTAATATATGTAAAAACATATTAACTAATTAGAAATTTAATTACTTGAGAATCAGAAAAGTAAAAAAATTAAAATATTAAACAAACAAATTTATAATACTCTCTAACAATAAAATATTAATAATTTGATATAGTTTTTACTTAAAATGTACTTAATAGATAATTATAATATTAATAATATAAAAACATATTAAAACTTAAAAAAAAGGTAATATCAAATAGCTTTGTACGTTGTTGTCTTAGAAAACACCTTTTAGATTTTAATTTTTCGTACTTCACTCAACCTAATTGTATTAATATTTAACAAGATTTTCTTATTGATTATATAATATTAATTTCTCTTTCCCATTTACTAAATAACTATATATTGTAATTTAATCCATAAATATATTTCAATTATATATTTGAATCACACATAATAGGAAATAGAAATATATGCAAAATTAAATAATATTGATTAATTTTAACTATAAATTGACTACCTCTTACTAAAAGCTATATATTGATTATAATAGTAATATAAATTATGCAAGATATACATTTTCTTCTTTTATTAACGTGTTTTCTATATAATCTTTAAGTTATATTTATTTTAATTCAAGTTAAGATAAATTTATTTATAAAATTAGTTTTGAACAAAATTTGAGGATCAAGTATTTAATTGAAGGGAAACAAATATTTATGGTTTTATATTATGGAGTGCAAAGTAAATTTAATCTTATTTAAACAAAAGTACTTTTGTCAATTGATGTAACCTTTATTGAATTAGGGGGGTATTTGAAGGTTTTAATAGTAGAGGGGGTATTTGATACAAGTTCACTAGTCTGGGGGTAAGTGAATTTTACCCTATTATAAACTAGGAGATCGTCACAGAAACAACCATGTCCACCATATGATCGGGTATAGGACCACTGAGGTCATTAATTAAGCGAATTTTGCTAACGAATGGGCAAGAGTATTCCCGTCGCTTTAACAAAACTAGGAATAATAGAATCAAAATCATGAAACATAGAAAGGATGTCATCAACAATATTCGAGGTAAGAGGGTCGGCAGGTAGTTCTTGAACTTGTAGTATAAGGTGATATTATCTTTTCATACTGATTTTTCGCATATTCCGCTCTCCCGTGCTAGTAGGACTCCTTCTCTACATGCAAGTGCTTCCGCAATCTATACACCGATCCAACGTTCGATCAACTACATAAAGGACACTAAGTACATTCGCTGCTATCTCACGAAAATTGCCCCAGTCCAGGTGCCTCGAAGTTTCAACTAAGGAGGCATACGTATTTATTTTGATCACTCCATCAGCGGCTGCCACTTATCACGTAATTCTCCATGAAGCTTATGGGTATTGTGCACATTTGCTTTCGATTTGTGCTCATCAGAAGCGGAATGTTGTGCGCTCACACTTCCATAAGAAGCTTGCACCTTCGTGGGGAATAGATAAATTCCATGTTGTGGCTAATTGCGTGGAAAAATAAGAAAGAATGAATGAAGGAATTTTATAAAAATGAAGATAAATTCTCTGAATGACCCTTTCACGATTACATCATAACTATATATTTTGGCTCATTGTGTGTCTTTTTGCATTATACTCTCTCTCTATAATGAAAGATGCTTTCAATTGTAACAATTCACATGGTATAATCTATTAAATGTCGGCCCTAATTTTCACACGATGCCCTCTTCTTGGGCATGTCGCATAATGGATTGTAGTATCCTCATCCTTACACCCCAGGCCCAATGGATATAACATTGCCCACCCCCTCTCAAAAGCAATCTTGTCCTCAAGGTTAAATGCGGGGAAAATCCACTTTAAATTGATTGGCATCCACCCATATTTGCATCCCACGTGGAAAGTGAAGCCATTGAACCAAAACTTGCTTTCGTGATTGATTATTTTTGGTGATGATGCGAGAATCTAGAATCATGTTGTGGCTCACAAGTGGAATATTTGGATACGGAGGAATCACCAGGTTGCACCAGACGGGGTTAAAACCTTCGGCTTTCTTAAGTAAAGAAACATGGAACACGTTATGAATACGAGCGTGTCGGAGGCTGCAAGCGATCGCTACCTTGCCCGCTCTTTCGAGCACTGGAACAGGCCAAAGAATTTCTCTAACCGATTGCACACACCCGTCGCATTAATTGCCGATAGGGCTGCGGTCGAACCAACACCCATTCTTGACGACAAATTCAATATCTCAGCGATGTTTATCTGCTTGCATTTTCATTCGGTGGCGCATTGTAGATTAATCTTGATTGAGCGAGAATATGATCACGTTGTCAGCTCTTGATCGGGAATATCGGTGGAAGAAAAACCAGGGCAGGTAAGAAATCGAGTTGTGGTTCACGACCATAAATCGCCAAAAATGGAGTCAAGGAAATAGCGAGTTTGATATGAAGTATTATACGATTCCGCCCAACTTAAATATTTAGACCATAATTTGGGTGAATCCATGTGAAACTCCGTAAATACATTTCTAAAGTGCGATTAAGGCTCTCCGTTTGTCCATCGGATTGGGATGATAGGCGGTAGACATATTAAGCGTGGTGCCATGGAATTTAAAAAGTTCACGCCAAAAGTCCGATGAAATTTTTATGTTGTCAATGACCATTGAGCGAGCACAGGTGCAATTTAACTATGCCATTAAAGAAGACCTCTGCTACCTTGGCCTTTGGTTGCATGTGGAAACAATGGAAAGAAATGGGCATACTTACTAAGACGATCCACCACCACAAGAATCTCGGTATAGCCCTTAGATGGCGGTAAGCCCGTAATGAAATCAAGAGAGATGTCTTCCCAAATATGATATGGAATAGGCAATGGCAAGCCCACGTGGTACTAAGGTATAATCTTTAACCTCGTTGACACACAAGGCAATGGGCAACATATTTTTAACATCTTTCTTCATGCCCTTTGATAACAATTGGCGGCTATGCGATGAAATGTCGGAGAACTCGGCATGACCACCAACCGCCGAATCATGGAACTCTTTTCAAGACGCTCTGCTTTGCAAAGATGGTGGAATCAATAAACAACGTTTAAAATAAATTAACCCATCAACCACACAATATAAATGAAAATCATAAGGACCTTCAGGCGATCCTTTGATTGATCTCACTATTTTGGGATCGAATCACGAAGCGGAGAACTCGGTGTTTTAAGAAACGACTTGGACAATCACAAAGGCCAAAACAAGAAAGTTTGAAATGGCGGCTGAGATAAGGCATCGGCCACCACACTTTCACGACTGGCTTGTATACAATAGAAAAATCAAATCCAACCAGTTTGGTCGGCCATCTTTCTTTGCTTTCGGGTGTGTGGATTATTTGTTCCATCAAAGCTTTAAGCTCAATGATCGGTCAGTAAATTATAAAATGGCATCCCGGAAGGTATTGGTGCCATTTTGCAATGTGAAGTGATGCCCATCATTTCACGATGGTAAGTAGAAGCACTCGAGCGTGGGCACACAACTCAGTATGATACGATAGGTTTATTGTCTTGTAGTAATGCCGCTTTGACCCAATGCCGAAGCATCGGTTTCCACAATGAAGGGTTTCTCAAAATGGAAGAGTCGAGGTGGTGCAGAGACTAAGGCCTTTTGCAAGAATTTGAGAAAACCAGGCGGCTTTAGTCAATTAAAATTATCGGTCCTCAACAATTAGTCAAAGGAGCGCAATGGAAGCGTATCCGCCACTTAATAAAAGGAGGTAATATCTGACAAACAAACCTAGAAAACCATGCAATTGTTTAGTATTCTTAGGAATAGGCCCAAAGACTTGACCTCCACCTTCTTAGGATCCATAGCCACGCCCGCATAAGAGATTATATGACCAAGATATTCCAGCATTAAGCGAGCAAAAACACACTTGGAGAGTTTAGCATAAACTGATTATCTGTAATAATTTCAAAACTTGTTCCAAATGAATGAGATCTTGTGAAAAAGTAAATCTTGTAAATAAGGATATCGTCAAAGAAAACCAACACAAAACAACAAAAAAATGGTGAAACAAATCATTCATGACAGACTTGGAATGTGGCCGGTGCGTTAGTTAGACCAAACCGCATGACTAAAAATTCGTAATGACCGTTATGTGTTCAACAAGCGGTTTATGAACATCTTGAAAGCGTATGCCCGAATTTGATGGTAACTCAATTTGGTGATAAAGCTTTGAAAAATAACAAGCCTAGTGTAACTCATCCAATAGCTCCTCAACCGTCGGATTGGAAAATTATCCTTAATGGTAATCGCATTTAGGCACAATAATTCGCATAAAAACGCCACGTTAGTCTTTCTTTTTTGCTAAAAGAACCGGTGATGAAAGGGACTTTTATTGGGTCTCATTACACCTTCCTTCAACATTTCGAAACTAGCCATTCAATTTGACCTTTTGGAAATGAGGTACTTGTATGGTTTAACATTGGACTGGAGCGCATTAGGATGTAGATGGGTGGCGTGGTCTTATGGTCGTGGAGGAGGGAGGCCCGGTGGGGTAGCGAAGAACTGCGTGTATTGGATAATAATGGTTGGATGCGGGTATCAATCATAGCCCCTGCACTATCGATGGTCATACAATCTCGCAAGCTAAAATAAAGGTATGTTCGCCTTTATTTTTAGCTCGCGCAAGTGTACGGTGTACGTTATAGAAAAGGGTAGCAAGGTCGTATCCACGGAGACTAAT
Source organism: Rehmannia glutinosa (assembly GCA_016081115.2). Lineage (NCBI taxonomy): Eukaryota > Viridiplantae > Streptophyta > Magnoliopsida > Lamiales > Orobanchaceae > Rehmannia > Rehmannia glutinosa. The sequence continues at coordinate 10,970 of JABTTQ020002283.1, forward strand.
AAATTTATGTACTAAGTATTGAACTAAGATAGCTTTATTTTTATTTAGACGATCGCAATTTAATGATTGTTGTTGTTAGATTAAGACAAGTTGGACTACTAAAAGCAGAAAATTAAGAAAACACAATTGATAGAAGTATCAAGAAGATGAAAGCAGTTTACGAGTTAAGGTTTCGATTAATAACCCTCTTGTTGTCGAATTAATCAAGCCAAGTTATTATCAATATTCTATAAAGCACGATCACAAATATATTTTATCCTCCTCTCGAGATGCATATAAAACGTAGATTGAAATACTTATGCTAGCATCTATACTCTACAAGTACTCAACTCCCAAAAGTGCACAAGATCAATGTCCTCACAAATATTTACAAACCTCTCGATTCATGCAAATATTTGTGTGGGAGTACTCAAGATCTAATATTGAAACTCATCTCTCGAATTATGAATCAAAATATCAAACAAGTTAAATCATTGATCAAGTGATAAAACAAGTATAAGCTCAAAGTACTCAAATAGGCTTCAAGATAATAACTTCAACTAAGATTAAAACATCCAACAAGAGTTCATTAATCTACTTCCAAAACCCGGAAACCTAAAGAGTTTAGCTACACATGATTTCTAAACAACTCATATACAAATTGTTCATAGCCATGACAACTAAAAATGAAAGATGAAAACTACAAGAGAAGCGAAAAACTTAGGAAAGTCGAGCAATCTCTCGATGTATCTCCGTTCCTTGAGCTCCGATGCAACCCGATTGTCTCCTTTATGTCTTCCCAAGAATATACATTTTGTCTTGTGTTGTAGATCCCAAAAATTCATGAATCTCTACGGTGTGCGCCCCCAAAAGTGCTTATATACCCCCCTCAAGTCTAGGTCATGTTCTTTGTCAAAATATTGCGATAAACGAGGGACGCATGGGCCGTGCGTGGACACACGGGTTACCGTGCGCAAGTCCGTAAAGCAATTTTTATAGCCACATTGTCGCGCACCTCTTGAAGAGTAGGGGGTCGTCCCATATGTAAAACTTTACATCTTGTAAGAACTTCTTCTTTTGATATGGCGATAAATCAGGAGGGTAAAACTCCCATGACCAAATAGTTAACAAAGTCCGCATACCATGGGAATTTTGCCTCAAGCATTAGTAATCGTTCATCGGGAATTCCTCTTTTATTAATCCCATGCTTCGCGCTCCCTCTTGATTTTCAATTCGAGACAAGTGATACGCCACCACATTCTCGCATCCTTTCCGGTCATTTGATTTCCACATCAAACTCTTTGCAATAGTAAAATCTACCAAATCAATCTTGGTTTTGCATCCTTTTTGTCAAGAGATATTTGATGGCGCATGGTCGGTGTGAACGATCGTTTTCGTCCCAATCAAGTATGATCGGAATTTATCAAATGCGAAAACAATCGTGACATCTCTTTCTCGGTTGTGGTGTAAGTGCATTAAGCCTTTGTCCAACGTTCTACTAGCATAGTAGATGGATCTAACACCTTTTCCCTCTTTTGACCGAGGACAGCCCCTACCGCAAAATCGCTCGCATCACACATCAATTCCAATGGTTGACTCCAATGCGGGCGACAAGTATAGGTCTTTGTCACCAATGCCTTCTTCAAATGATTCAAACGCACATAAGCAGTCATTGGAAAAATTAAAAAACGACATCTTTTTCTAGCAATTGGCTCGAAAGGTTTAGAAATTTTAGAAAAGTCACGGATAAACCTTCTATAAAATCCGGCGTGGCCCGAAGCTCAGAATGGCTTTTTTGTTTGTAGGAGGTGGTAATTTCTCGATTGCTACAATCTTTTCCCGATCGACTTCGGACACTGTGACGAGACTTCGATGACCAAGTACAATACCATCGCGTACCATAAAATGACACTTTTCCCGATTGAGTACAAGATTGGTCTCTTCACATATTTGTAAGATTAAGGAAAGATTGTGAAGGCAACTATCAAAGGAATCACCAAACACGGGGAAATCGCCCATAAACACCTCCATAACCTTTTCAATCGGATCGTGAAATATAGCCGTCATACAACGTTGGAAAGTGGCGGGCGCATTACATAAACCAAATGGCATGCGACGAAATGCAAATGTGCCCTAAGGACATGTAAATGTTATTTTTTCCTGGTCTTCAGCGCAATCATGATTTGATTGTATCCGAAATAACCATCTAAAAGCAATAATAATCATAACTCCTGCAAGACGATCGACATCATATCGATAAAGGGGAGAAAGTGATCTTTTCGGTGGCATCATTAAGTTTTCTATAATCAATGCATATTCGCCACCGGTAACAATTCTAGTAGCAATTTGTTCCTCATTCTTATTTTTCATTACCGTTACCCCCTTCGTTTTTGGCACCACTTGTAGGACTCACCCATGAACTTCTCGGATATAGCATAAATGATCGACATCCAACCGTTTCAACACTTCCCAAACATCTTGCATGATAGGGTTTAGTCGTCTTTGATTTTGCACCAATGGTTTACAAACATCTTCCATCCGAATTTTATGCATTACAATGGATGGACTTATGCATTTAAATCGTTTTGACCATCAGTGGACTTATGTTTTTCGTAAAACCCTTAGCAATTTATCAAATTGAATAGGAGTGAGAAGAGATGAAGCGATTCACCGAATTTGCATTATTTGCCAAGAATGCATATTTGGTGATCAGTAATTGCTTGAGTTCGGCGTTGGCGTCGCTTTATTTGGTCACACGGGCTGCCGTGCTCGGGCACGAGGTCGTGTGTGACCCCTTTTCTTCAATCTGCCTTTGGCAACACACGGGTTGCCACGTGCTTAAACACCCGACGTGTGTCCTTCCCCTGTTCAATCCTTCCTTGGCAACCCGCCGCGGGTTGCCCGTGCGTGGGCGCCGCGAGTGGGTGCATCCCAGGTTTCTCAATTTCGTTTCGGCATCGCATACGGGTTGCCCGTGCGTGAGCCATACGCGGTCGTGCGTTTCGTAGCTTCTGCTCCCATATTTCGACTTTCGTTATTGCCTCTTGCGCTCTGGTAGTTCATGCATATGATCTAAAGCACAAACATAGTCGTACAAAACTTGGTTATCAAAATCAAGCACAACACTCGACATTGAGTACGAGTGTGTTAGACCAAATTCTAAATCATCTCTAGACAATGTATGCTCAACATAATCCTCAATGCATGAACCAACTATATCTAAAAAATGACAATGCTCACAGTATCATGAAATTTCATCGCTTATATATAGAAAATAAAACATGCTCATCATTAACACGTAAAGTGAGCTCTCCTTTTGTACATCTATTAAGGCTTTCTGGTAGCTAGAAATGGACGTCCAAGTATCGGTGGAACATCACGATCTTCTTCTATGTCAAGAACGAGAAATCCATAGGGAATATAAATTTATCAACTTTTACCGACGTCTTCTATAATTCCCCTTGGATAAGTAAGTGACGGTCCATAAGTTGCAATGTAAACGTGGTTGGCTTCACCGCTAGTCAAGCTTCACGAAAATGGACAAAGACATCAAATTAATAGTTGCCCCCAAATCACACAACGCTTTATTAAAAAGTTACCACCAATGGCACTGAGGATAGTGAAACTCCCGAATCTTTCGATTTTGTGGTAGCTTTCTTTGGATGATTGCGCTACATTCTTCAAAATCAAATTCACCATTTCAAAGCTTGTCATCTTCCTCTTCTTCGACATAACATCCTTAAGAAATTTTGCATAATTTGGCATTTGCTCTAGTGCGTCTGCAAAAGGAATGTTAATGTGAAATTTCTTAAATATATCAAGGAATTTTGCAAATTGATCATCAAGCTTTTTCTTTTGAAATCTTTGGGGAAAGGGGAAGAGATATAGGCAACTTAGATATATTAGAGTTAGACGATGATTTTAGCTTCTCAGCCCCTGTTTGTTTCGCCTCTTGTCTCTCTTTTTTCCCATTTTCTTCAACACAATCTTTCATCACCGATTCATCCTCTCCTGGCTTAGATGCTTCCTCTGAAATTTTCAGATTTCTAGATTTTTCTTTAGGCCCCTCATATTCCGTACCGCTTTGTAAGCGAATAGCCTTGCATTGTTCCTTAGGATTCATCTCCGTATTACTCGGAAATTGATCCTTTTGATGTTGACCACCCACAATTGTAGCTAATTGACCCACTTGAGTTTCAAGATTCTTTATTGAGCTTTCACTTGGGTCATTTGTAGTACCATCTTATCCATCCTAGAATCTTGCCTAACGAAGCGACTCCTCGTGTCACTCATGAATGCATTCGATTGATTTATGAAGGAGGTGAGTGCATCCTCCAACGATGATTTGCCTTCCACATTTGCACCTCTATTTGTAGAATTAAATCCCAGCGGAGGTTGCAACACATTCTTTGTATTGGCATAGGAAACATTTTCATGGTTTCTCAACCGGATGGTAGTGTGTTGGGTTTAAATTGTTCGGAAATTGTTGAAATTCGGTTATTCACATAATTGACCTCTCTATCGGATATAGAAGTGCTTCACTACCCGTGCTCGTGCTTGTTTACGGCCCTTTCGTTAAAACACTCAATTAAGTTGTCAAAGCGCCACTTGTCTTTGTTAGCGCTTTAATTAGGTCTGCATCCAAAATTTCGGCTACTCGTTGTACATTGGATCTTCAGGCTGACGGCCACTGCAATTGTTCATAGCCATTTTTAAGAAGGTTCAAGGCATCTTGTGGAAACCTTGCCAACAATGCTCCTCATTTTGCGGCATCAACAAAGGCCCTCGTTTGCCCCATTAAACCTTTGTAGAAGAAACATAAGCTGTTGATCCTCCGGTAATCCATGTTGTGGACATCTTCATAACAAATCCCGAAATCTTTCCCAAGCCTCATACAAAGGCTCAAGATCGAATCGTCGAATTGAGTAATCTCGCTTTTGGTGCAAAGTTTTGCTTGGTGGAAAGAATTTAAACAAAAACTTTTGGCTCGGTCGTCCCATGTGCTCATGCTTCCTTGCGTCAAAGTACCTGACCAATTTCTCGCCTTATCCTCAAAGTGAGCGGGGAATAGGCGCAATCTTATGGCGTCATCAGAGTCCATTAATTTTGATCGTATTGCATATTTGGATAAAATGAGCAAGGTGAGAATTAGGGTCTTGATTGCGAACCCCCAAAGCGGTTACTGGTTGTACCATATAGATCAATGCGGTTTGAGCTCAAAGTTGTTGGAATTTATCGGAATAACAGGCAGCGATACCGTAATTACGATTCGTTTGTTGTCGAAAGTAATCATGGATGAGCTTCTTTGTTGAACGTATCGGTAACTCATTTACTCCATTGTTACTAGTATTGGTAACTCATTGATCCTGTTGACCCATTATTTACCCCTGTGTTCTTCATCCAAATCCCCCATTATCGGATTTTGTTGTCTTTTGGCGAATCTCTTGGTATGTGATTCTTCTCAACCGAGGTATGAGTGGTATTAAGTCCCTCGCCAGAGCACGTGTTCATGCACTACCCTGGACCAAACTAAAAAAACAAGTCAAATAATGTAGAATTAAAGTCAAACAAAATATAAAATAAAAATGTCTAAATTAAGAATAATTCTGTTATTTATCGCATAATATTAGCACCAAAAATTGTCTTAGTCCAAACTTGGGGCCAAAAACTTGTTCGTCTTTATTTTTAGCTCACCGCAAGTGTACGATTACGTTATAGAAAAGGGTAGCAAGGTCGTATCCACGGAGACTAATAAATTTATGTACTAAGTATTGAACTAAGATATCTTTATTTTTATTTAGACGATCATAATTTAATGATTGTTGTTGTGAGATTAAGACAAGTTGGACTACTAAAACACAAAATTAAGAAAACACAATTGATAGAAGTATCAAAAGATGAAAGCAGTTTCGAGTTAAGGTTTCAATTAATAACCCTTTTGTTGTCGAATTAATCCAAGCCAAGTTGTTATCAATATTCCTATAAAACGATCACAAAGATATTTTATCCTCCCTCTCGAGATGCATATAAAGCGTACATTAAAATACTTATGCTAGCATCTCTACTCTACATGAAGTACTCAACTACCAAAAGTGCACAAGATCAATGTCCTCACAAATATTTACAAACCTCTCGATTCATGCAAATATTTGTGTATTAAGTACTCAAGATCTAATATTGAAACTCATCTCTCGAATTATGAAAGATGAAAACTACAAGAGAAGCGAAAAACTTAGGAAAGTCGACAATCTCTCGATGTATCTCCATTCCTTGAGCTCAGATGCAACCCTATTGTCTCCTTGATGTCTTCCAAGAATATACCTTCGTCTTATGTTGTAGATCCCAAAAATGTCGAGAATCTCTCACGGTGTGCGACACCAAAAGTGCATATATACCCCCTCCAAGTCTAGGTCATGTTCTTTGTCAAAATATTGCGATGCGGCCGGGGGACGCACGGGCGTGCGTGGACACGGGTTACCGTGCGCAAGTCCGTAAGCAATTTTTCGTTCACTAACTTGGCGCACGGGTCGTGCGTGGGGCGCACGGGTGACCCGTGCGCATGTCTATAGGATATGTTCTAACCTTGGTGGCACACGGGTGGTGCGTGCAACGCCACGAGCTACCGTGTGCATTGCCCATCCTTGATTCGCTTTCCCGAGGGCGCACAAGTGGTGCTTAGGCGCGCGCCCTACCGTGCGTCATGTATTTTCCATCATTTGTAGTATTTCTTATCCGCAATGCTCGTATTTGTATCCAAATTGCTTCAAATATCACTAAATTCCTACAAAACGAGCAAAGCATAATATCTTTCCACGAAAAGTGAATATGAATCATTTCATATGAGTTTATCCATGTTTAGTCACCATTTTAGCAATAAATACGCCCCAAAATACATGCAAAACTCACGCCTATCCGACCAACTAACCCATTAGCCTTGAGTTTACGAATTCACTATAAAGGTACCTCGGTTTGCTGCCATCGTACAATCACCTACGAAGTAGCACATCAGGACCATTAAATCTGCATAATTTTGAACCCGGAGAGTGGAAAGCCATGAAATACAAGAACTACATATGATCCCTCAAAAGGTAACACATATAAATCCGTACAAACATGATGACCTTGAATAATCAAGTTGGCTGGCGAACACACCCAACACACGTTAATTTTTGGCCATTTCCACGGCGAATTGTAACTAGCGTAGTAGGTTCCATGGGTAAATTAAGGAATTTGGCCACGAGATTGACGAAGTTGTGTGTACTACATTTTCATCAATATATGCTTCCACTGCGAAATTTTGCATCGAGCTTAGCCAAAATACCTTGAACATCCTCAAACCCAGAAGGGCCAAAATGTGTTTCTAAGGCCCGAACAAAGCTTCTTCCAAGTCACCACTTGTCGATTGCGAGAAACCCATTGAAACGGCTTTGTAAGGCTCTTTTCTTCCATATGAAATGAGTTAATAAAGAATTTTACGGTCATCGGGAATGTTGTAGTAAAAGAAATAACGCTCCGCCTTAAAAATCTACCCCATCGGATAGTCACCATTGAAATGGGGAAAATCAAGTTTCATGGAACGTGGGATGTGCATGTGATGAAGGGCGGGATAGAACCTCGCAAAATTGAGGTGAGAGGGGTGATGGGACCAATTAAAAGGACACAACGGGAGATGAAAATGAGATCTGGAAGTGAGACGGAGCGCCGTGAGTTGCCGTCAAGGAGGCCCAGCCAGGAGAAAGTAGGGGCAAGGTGGACATCTGCGGTAATTGATTCATGAAGTTGTGTGGTGACATAGAATATGGCGGAAAAGACAGCGGAGGTTGAGAAACCCCGGTGGCGAAAGAACGTAACACGAATGCGGTGAAGGGACAACGATGTAAAGATGGAACGAGGATACGGCGGCGTCGGTGGGTTGGCGGAAATCTTGGTGCGTTCCAATTTGCCATCCAAATCCGAGAGTTTAGCCAAAATATCGCCTTAACGATTGTTGTTGGCACCGCAGTACGGAATGACTAACCGAGGTATCCTACATTTTTTACCGTATCATCTAAGGTCTTGGCGAGTCCGTCGACCATGGGAGCGGACGAGATCAATGAAAGCACCAATTGTTGTGGCTAATTGCCGCTTGAGAAAAGTAAGAACATAAAGAACATAAGGAATTTTATAAAAATGAAGAAAAATTCTCTGAATGACCCTTTCTGATTACATCATAACTATATATTTTGACTCATTGTGTGTGTTCTTTGCATTATACTCTCTTTGTATAAGCTGAAAGATGTTTTCAATTGTAACAATTCACATGGTATAATCTACTAAATGTTTGGGCCTAATTTTCACGATGACCTCTTCTTAGGCCTTGATCTGCATAATGGATTGTAGTATCCTCATCCACCCCGGAGCCCAATGGATATAACATTCCACAACCATTTCCATTGACCCATTATTATCTCCCGAAGATGACTCCACATTGTTACTAAAATCGATGCCGCTTTAGCTAATTTATATCCAGATTTTCTTGAATACTTTCCATCTTTTGTGTAATGCCATACCGCTTGTCTACATTCCTATAGTATTTAATAGGGATGCTTAAAATTGTCTTGACGCCATTTGGGGGCTAAAATGCATATTTGTTTCACTATATTAGGAGAATAGACTTGGCATAATAGCCCACTAATTCGAGGATGTGGCAAACTAAGTACACTAATTTATAATTTGTGGTAATTTCGATCTTTAGTCGGCGATTTCAAATTCTCGTCGGAATGTTGCACATGACCTCACGTGACCCCTTCAATTTGGGGATTTTCGATTTTCGGCCCAATTTTGATAGATTGGCAAAAAAGTCTGGGTGGAAATAAATGCATTAAATTAATCTATAATATCCTTGTGGAAATAATTTTGGAGGAAAACTAATTATCACAATCAAAGTTAATTTAATAATTTTGTTTTTTGTTTTTTATTTTATCTTCTTCCCCAAATTGCACCACCACCACCGTCGGCCCTCTATCAAACCACCATCGTCATCCATCCTTCCCCAAATTGCACCACCACACTTTGCCCTTCTTATCGAACCACCATCGTCGGCCATTCTTCCCAAAATCTACACATCCACTACTCAACTCTCTTCTCCCACCACCACCATGGATAGCTCATGTAGGCGAAAGTGGTTCGAAAAACCAACATCAAACTAGGTAATTTCGTATAGGTTTATAAGCTTTTCGGAAGCGTAGTGTGCGGCGGGCGAGGATGGTCGATTTTGTTACTTGGGTGCCCGGACGAGGGTGCTAGTGGAGATGGTGAAGCGTTTAACCTCGCGGCGGCGGTAGGATGGGTCTTTGAAGGCCAATTACCCCAATTTTTACTAATTATTTATATTTTTAAGTTAGATAAAAATTAGTTAGTGAAAAAATATAATTTGCAATTTGTTGCATTGTACTAGTAAAAGTAATAATAAATTAAATTAGTTAAAATATGACAATTGATTGTATTAATTAAGATAAATGAATCCTCTATAAATTAATGGTAGTTAAATAAATTAAAATTTATAATCAAATTAATTAATTACATTTATTGATTAAGTGTAAAAAATAATATGATAATAGATTATGAATTATGAAAATGTATTTTCTAATTTTTTTCAATAATTTTGAAAAAATGAATATTGAAGTATATCACTCATATTTATTAAAAAAATTAATAATTGATAATTGAAATTATTCATAAAGTATATAAATGTAAATAACATTAATTAAAGATTAATAATTTTTTTTATTATTATTTATATATTTGTTTGTAAAATAATTAACAAAAAAATGAAACTCAAGACATCTCCACACCTGGCAGTCTATGTGTCATTTGTTTTCCACTTTAAATTATATTCTCTCTCTATCCATGTAAGCATTGCTCACAGGATATAAGAAAATCCTCAAATTGAAGGGGTCACGTGAGGTCACGTGCAACATTCCGGTGAGAAGTTGTAAACGTCGATGAAATTTAATTTGAAATTGCCACAAATTATAAATTAGTGTACTTAGTTTGTCACACCCCTGAATTAGTGGGCTACTATGCGATAACCCTAAGATAATGGACAAAGTATGCATTTTAGCCTCATTTGGGTGAAACAACTCCCTTATCTTGTTGATATCCCATCCTCTCGTGGTCTTCATCCAAGAGATCACTTACCATGATTCTCCATATTCCGGGGAGTTGAAATAGGCATAAAATTGGGGCACTCAACCAACCATGAACCCGTCCGTACTTTCGCACCCTTGTACCATTCTCGATATTCTACCGCATACCTCTTTGCGGTAAATTCTACCAACCACAATGCTTCTCCATACATACGATGCATTATGGCCAATTGTGGCTTCCGAGGAGCGACAACGAGGAAGTATTTGGCTTTAAGGACTTTGGAAAGAAGGAGCCCTCCTCGTGAGGATTCACCATCCTTGCTTAGCAAGCATTGCTACGTTAAAACAACGGAAGTCTCGTAGGCCCAACCCCCATCTAATTCCGAACGGCTTAGAATATCCGAGGCCGGCCAATGGATTCTCCTATCCTCCTTACATTGGCCCCATAAAAATTACTCAAAATAGAGTCAATTGATTACAAATATTTGACGGGAAAGAGAAACAACTCATGCGATAGAAGGGGATCGCTTGTGCCATGGATTTGATCAATATCGGCTTGCCATTGCGATAGGGATCGACTTTTCTAGTTTTTCAACTTTTTACGAACCGGTCCATAATAATCTGGAATATCTCCTTTTTCGATCGACCAACAATAGCCGGAATACCCAAGTATTTTGTATGCTTATGGACTAGTGTCACCCCAAGCTTTTTGGCCAACACAAGCTGCTTATCGTGTGATAATCCTTGGTTGAAAGATATTTCGACTTTTCAAAACTTATCCGTGGTCTGATGCCCCTTCATACATGGAAAGGATGTTTCGTGTGGTTTCTATTTACGATTCCGTGGCGCGCCCAAAAATAATACTATCATCTGCAAAAAATAAATGTGAGATAGGTGGAGCATTTCTATTCAATTTAATTCCATGAAGATTACTCGACTTTACGCTTTTCAAATGCGGCGAGAATCTCTGCACAAAACAAAGCAGGATACGGGGAGAGTGGGTCTCCTTGCCAGAAGCCACGGGAGGGAGTAAAAGTGGCACTCTTACCATTTAGAAGAATAGAAAATGAAACGAGTATTCACACAATTCATGATAAAGTCCACAAATGACTCATTAATTCCTAGTCTAAGCATCACCATCTTAAGAAATGACCACTCAACTCGATCATAAGCTTTTGACATATCCAGTTTAAAAGCGAAACACCTCGAGTTTTAGCTCATTATTTTTCATGTGGTGGAAAATCTCAAACGCAAGTAGAGCATTATCATAATAAGACGATCCAGGACAAAAAGTTGATTGTGTGTGGTGAATCAAATGAGGAGAACAGTTTAAGTATATTAGCAATTGTTTAGAAACCAATTTGAATATAACATTACAAAGACTTATAGGCCTAAAATCCGTGACACAATATGCTCCTTTCTTTTTTTTGGTACAAGGGCGATGAAGGTTTTATTTAAAATAGAAAAGGCTCGCATGATTATTAAGAATACTGGGATCACGAAATAATATCGATTTTAGAATGGGCCAAAATCTTTGATAAAATAAAGTTGCCATACCGTCCTGGGGGCGGAAGATTTAGTTGGATGCATTTGAGCGATTGTCGCCGATCACTTCATCATCCTCAAAAGGTCTTGATAATAAAACATTCATCCCGTTTGTCACTTTACGGTCCACTTTGCATCGAGCTCCGCCATATCGATTTGTTTGACTTTGAATAGACCACGATAATTGCCCAAAAACTCCCTCTCGATATCTGATGCTCCTCATGCCAAGTCCCCATTGAATTTTTCAATTTATCAATGGTGTTTTTTAGCTTTGTCTCCCATTTGCTAATTTATGAAAAAATCCCGTATTTTTATCACTATCCTTAATCGATTGGCCCTCGATCTCACGGTGCCACATTTTTTCTTGTTTGCGAGGAGGTTAAAGTGTTTTTTTAATGCGCATTCGCGAAATGATTTCCGTTGAGGGCCTGTAATTTATTTGGTTATTTAGTAGCTTTCACGTTCGAGTGATTTGGGAATTAATATTTCTAAAATGGTCTTTCTCCCAATTTTGAAGGTTTCGACCACAATGGGATATTGTTTCCTTCAAAGCACCGATGCCCACATTCCTTCTTCCCATTATCCATGCGAATTTTATTACCTTTTGGGATGATTAATCCATAAGCCACATGGCTTTAAACCGAACTAATTTTTTTCCTCGTCCTTTCATCCCCTTTACTGCTAATAATTTCCGCCAACTGATGAAAACCGGGCAGTGGTCGGAGCATATGCGCGGCAGGTGATTAATATGATAATCTGGGTATAGCTTAACCCAATCCGTAGTTCCCAAGCAGCTATCAAGACATTCCTGGATATTGGCATCCCCCGTTTGCCCATTAGTCCATGTGAACGAAAAGCCATCATGTCTAGATCGTCAAGAGTTGCCTCTCGTATTACCTCGTGAAATTCATTCATCTTGATATCACTCTGAGTTCGTCCACCCACCTTTTCGAAACTATATAGAATTTCATTAAAATCTCCTAAACAAAGCCATCGGGCATTTCGATGGTCGGCTAACTCCTTGATGAGATTCCACGTGCAATATATCATCTCGTCTTCGGGCCACCCATATAATCCTGTGAATCTCCATTTTATTCTCCGTCTTCAACGACCCCATCAATGTGGTGAAGAGATTCCCCGCTCATCTAGAATTATAGCCATCTTTCCAAAATAAGCACAAACCACCACAAATGACCTTTGTTTGTCACATCACAATTCACTACATTCATACCCGGTAAAAAAGTCAAGTTTGCTTCAAAATGGGTTCAAATTATTGTAAGCAAAGTTTTGTTTCCATAGGGAAAAAAAGCGGGATCTTTCATTCGAATATAACGTTTTAGTGCACTAATTGTTTGTGGGTTCCCAAGCCCACGCAGTTCAACTTAAGCAACTCATTGGGCCCAACGGGATGCATCTTCGCATACTCTCGCCGATAACACAAATTTGCATGGGGTATAGAATAGACCAAATTCTCGAGGCTTTTTTCGATTTTTTTTGGGTAATGTTTCGAGTTTATTGGGATTTTCCACGTTATTGCGTTTTGAGGGTGTGAAGGGATAAGGTGATGTGGTGTTCGGGTGGATGGGGTGGTTAGGGCGTTTAGAAGGGATTCGGTCTTTTAGTCGAGACCATCCCCCTTCGGTTTGGGTATCGAGTGTTTGAGGTGAGGTAATATTTTTCGATGGCTTGGCTTTTTTAAGGGGATTGTTGCGATGTAGGTGTGGGGTTATCATTTTGAGTTTTTGGTGGGGATTCATTATTGGTTATTAGTGGGTTTGGTAGGTCTAGGCTAGGTGTGGTTGTATTTGAGTTAGAATGTGTCTCTTTAGGGATTGCGAGGTGGGTTTGGTGGGTTCATAAGACTTATTGGGACGACATGATAGGGGTATGTTTCGAGTTGTTGTTGATTCAATGATTGTGGTGATGTGTTTTGCTTCTTCGGTCTTTTGATTGGGCGAGGATGTTATTGAGAGGATTCGAGGGAATGGTGGATGGGCTGCAGGTTGTTAGGTGCTTTGTCAATGTAGTTAGTGTTTGGTTCTTTAGGGCAGGGGTATTTTCTAAGTGGGGGAAGTTGGTTATGGTTTTCCCTGGAGTTTGTTGATGAGGATGTTGTATCGGTGTGGAATAGGCCACGACCGAGGGGTTTTGGTTGTGTGGGTTCATATCATGGATTGGGGCGTTACGTTTTATCGGAGATGCCTTGAGCCATGAGCCATATCCCATACTTGCGACATCAACCTTCGTTGTTATCATAGATGTCACGTTTCGACTAAGTGCCGATAAGTCCATAGCGAGCGTAAGCAATAAATAGGGAGATCCTCGTACTTCAAAGGGAGGGTAAGGAGTTTTCCTTGAATACGGTTGTGAGCACCGGGTGAGCGGCTTTGTAATATCTATGGAGGCTTTAAATCTTATAAAGTTTCCAAACATACCTTAGTGGAGTTGTCCGATTTTTCTAGTTCTGTCTTTGAGCAAGGATTTTGGAAGTATTAGGGTTCATACATGCTTTGAAACATCATAAATTCGGATCAAACATCATACGATGAATGCGGGTCATTGATGGTTGCTCGTCCTCCAAAATGGGTGGAACGTCAAAGATGCCTCCATCATAGTGCCAAGGTTGATTATCAAGTACCCATTGTCTATATTCGAGTGTCTCGGATCGAGAATAAGATCAACCCCGTGCCCAATTCCCTTATTTTAATTGGATTTTTGGTGCTCCATGATTTTTCATGATCTCGATCAAATAGTACGCTTTCACGATTTGTCTATAAACGACTTTCCCACAAGCAAAAAGATTCTCCCGATATTTCAAAAGTACTCTCTTACGTATCTATACCATTGAGATCAACAACATTCACCTATTTTTCCATTAAACCCTCCATGTCAGAAGTCTGAAATCAAACAGAGCTTCATCTGGATATGCGTAGGCGCTCTAGTTGCGTTGACCTGAAAAAGACAAAACAAAGAAAAATAATTTATTAGCAAAACCTAGATTCGACGGGCTGAAAGATCTGGATGCACTTGATCAAATCCAGCCAAAAAGAAAGACAAGAAAGAAGAAAATAGTTGGTATGTGAAAACAGGGGGAAGCGACGTAAAACCCTAGACAAAAAAGAGATGAAAACCAGAGAGAAGGAGAAGGGATCAAGTAAAAGGAAAAAAAAAAAAAAAACGACTCTATGGGAAAAATGAGAGACGGATTGACAGATGACGAAGTTAACCACCGGACGGCATAGCGACTGGAACGCTATGATGGGAAGGAAAACCTAACTGATAACCCAAGGGTAACAAGACTCCCAAGCAGAGGAGGACTTAAGTAATGTTAGAGTTGACTATTTTGCAACTTTAGACGGATACAAATTGGTTTTCTATAACTATAACCATCTACCATGGTTGATTTTTATTTATAATTTACAGTCATGAAATGTTGGGATTTGGTTATAGAAATTGGGTGTTGACCCGATTTTGACCAAATATTTAAGTGTTTTCCATTAGTAAAAAATAAAATAATCATTTGTACAAATTCTACTAAAGGAGTAGATGAGATTGGCATTAGGAATTTCTCAAAATCAATTCCGGGTGAATGAGAAATTAATGTTATAAATTAGCCACCTAAAACTAGAAATTGGTATGGAAAATGAAAGATGTAGGGAAGGAGAAAAGCTCCATTCCACATAGAGTAGAAAGCCAAAGTTTGCTCAATTTATAAATCTCAAGTTGGATAATTGGGTTTGGCCCCTTGGGGCACCAAAGTTTTTAAAGAGGTGAGTACCTACATAATTGTGGGTTTGGTTCAAAACACACGCGGCACCACTAGCCAAGCTCAATCCGTGCGTGGGCTTGGGCCTTATACTTTCTCGGACGATTTATTTAAAACCTTTTTAAAATATTAATTAATTATTTTTAATTAATTAAATTCCAACGATGGATGGTGCGTTGGGATTTGGTCAACATCCTGCACTGCAATTGGCTTTAAAATAGGCGCGGCGCGGCCGCGATTCGAACTCGTGAGTATTGGATTGCATAGTTAAAGGATAGCTTAAAAGATATGATTTGGACTACCTATACCAACATATGCATTTTCTTTTCGGGTGCCCATTACATAGAAACTACGAGGTTAAGCGTGCTTGTCCTGGAGTAGACATGGGATGGGTGACCCCATGGGAAGTTTTCGATGGGCGTGAGTGAGGACAATGCGCGCTAGAAAAGACTCATGTTGGTTTTGGGGACGATCGTCGTCAATCGAGTAGCGCTAGAGGTCCAACAAGCGGTATCGAGCATGTCACGAGTTCGAATTCCCTTGGAAGCACGCTGCGCGGTGATGTTGCCAGGAGCGGTGGAGGCGAGATACAGCGCAACGGAGGTAAATGAAACGAGCGAAGGTAGGTTGCGGATGGGCCAGGGGCGAGGTAAAACATCTTGGGCGAAGGTGTAGGTTCTTTGGGTGGACACTAACGAAGGGTAGGTTACCAGGTAGTCGGAACTCAGGTAAATAGTGAACCGAAGGTGTAGGTTGTTGGGTGGCGGGCGAGAGGTGGCGTGTGCGATGCTTGAAGCGAAGAAGTTGGCATTAGAGGCGAGGAAGTTTGGCGGACATCGGAGGTTGCCAAGCACTTTGGAGGCGAGAAGATGGCAGTCTTTGGGAGTGGGATTGTTGGGATTTGGTCCAACATCCGCTGCAATGGGCTTTAAAATAGGCGCGGCGCGTCCGCGATTCGAACTCGTGAGTATTTGGATTTCATAGTTAAAGGATAACTTAAAGGATATGATTTGGAATAACTATACCAACAGATGCATCTTCTTTTCTCGGTGCCCATTAAATAGAAACTACGAGGTTAAGCGTGCTTGGCCTGGAGTAGACATGGGATGGTTGACCCCATGGGAAGTTTTCCAGGGTGCGCGTGAGTGAGGACAAAGCGCGCTAGAAAAGACTCATGTTGGTTTGTGGGGACAGTCGTCAATCCGAGTAGCGCTAGAGGTCCAACATGGTGCTGGCGTGTCTGGTTGATCGATCGCGGAGCGCACCGTGCGCTACGAAGGCCAATAAGCGCAGCGCGCACCAAAGTCGATAAGCAAAACCGAAGACGATGACGAGCGGTGCACCTTTTCAAGCAACCATGTGCATTTTTTGGCTGTAGACATGTCTTTTCAATCCAAAAGACATATCCTTTCCATCAGGCACCTTGATGCCTATATATACGAGGCTCTGCAGATGAAAATCAGACACAAAATGATGCTTAACCAATTATCAAAAAATCTTTGATTGATCGCGTAGAAATCTTTGATTGGTACGTAGAATGTTGATATATTTTTCTATATTATAATGTAATGATTACTTAAGCATTTATATGGTTGTTTCTTGAAAATCAATTGAAAGAATAAAAAGTCCCAATATTCTCGAGAATAAAGTGTTGTCCCATGTGCGGTAACACTTGTACCAAGTCGCAAACGGATAAATAGAAAAAAATACAAAGATAAAATTTGCCTACAAGTATAAAAATACTTGTAAACATGCAATGAGGGTGAAATAATTCCCTAGTTGAAGTATCATTTACAAAACTCACTTTGAATGACTCAACTAGTACGAAAACTATCAAAACTCCTATCTATGAGTAGATCTATACTATGTAAAATAACTCGTCTAAAAAGAAAGAATATTGACTATTGAGAACTTCTATGAAAACAAACGATGGACGAAAAACAAAGAAACAAAGACTCAATCTTCAAGTGTTGTGAAATTGTATCACACTTCATTCAACACTCCGGTAGGAATATCAAACTTTGTTTCCTCTTCGAACTCTCCGTGTATTTTTGCTCTCTCAATTGTAACTCTGCGTGTTTGATTATGTGAAGACCTCCTTACAGCGCTCATTGAAGAGTCTATAAAATATCATAATAGAACTAGGATTCATAATCACATATAAGCGAGGACTCTAGAATTCTTCCTTATCAAAATAAGATCTTTCCATATCAAAATAATACTTTAGAGTCAAGTTTTTAAAACAATCCTTTTATAAATCAACTTTCCTTATTTAATAAATCCCACTAGAAAAAGTAACCAACAAAAGGCAAAACACTAAAATTGGGAATTTTGAAAATAAGGAAAAATATTAGATATCGTGAAATTCACGGATCTAACATTCTCACACTTTTTGCCTTTGGACAAAACATAGAAAATCAATCATAGGATTTTGAAAACTAGTAAAGTAACTCCCCTTAGTTAAAGATCGGTGTAAAAGAAATTTTATCCATCTTAATCAAAAATCCCCCTGCTTCAAAAAGTGTTACTGTAGATGTTAGAACACTTCCATGAACACTTAAGATAATTAATACTCAAACATAATATCAGAGTATAAGAACAAGAGTCATCAAACTCCAAATTGATATTATCATCAAGTAGTTCAATAGAAAAACATGTAATGTTAAAACATCAAAACCAAAATATTAGTCTATCAGAGCATATATGAGACCTAATTATCAAAAGATCAAAGAAAAGAAATATTGTTTAGTTAAGTACATGAACATGTACATCATTAATCAAATTTATACAATTCATCCTCGAAATCAAAATGTATATCCATGTCATCATTAGCTCCAGTCGCTCCTTCCTTAGCTCCACTTGAACTAGCTCCTTCTCCACTTGTGCTAGGCTTGGCACTTATTCCAGCACCTTCAACTTTAGCAGCTCCATATCCCCCTTTTTTGTCCAGAAAGAGGTGAGAGAAAGCTATTGATATGAGCTTTAAATTGTTCGTAGTACTGGATATGTTGCTTAGCCAATGCAATTTGTTGATCAACAAATGCAAGTTGTCCCTACATAAAGTTCATAGCAACAGATATAGCAGAAGAAGAATCAAATGCAGGTGAAGGGATATCAGGGGTGTTGGTAACATTTGGTGGAACACGTTTAGGAACACTCTCAGAACCAGTAGGAGCAATGTGTTCAGTTTCTTCCTCTTCCCCAGGAAATCAGAGTGGCAAGTCTTTCTCCCTGTCGCCTTTGAACAATTTATGAGAGATGGTGAAGAGTTCAGGCCCAGGTGTGAAAGAATCAGTGGTCCCCATATTTAGTCCTTGGGAACATAAAATCATGTAAATAATAGAGTGATAAGGAAGAGCATAAGACACAGTAGATTTGGCAAATCCCACAACCATGTCAAAGACCAACCGCCCAAAATTGAGTGGAATCGCGATCCCGATTTTGAACAAAACCACAACTTGTTCCTTAGCAAGTCGGTGGTAAGTAGGAATCGATTTTGAACCAGAATCATACGCAAAATAGAGTACAAAGAAGTTATCTTAGAGGAGGGTAGTTTAGCGGGGTGGACAAGCCAAGATGTAACCTTATTAGCCGTCATAGTTCGAACCACCTTATTGTAATAATGTATCAGTGCCCCTTCCTCAAAGTCAGGTATTCCAAAGAAAGTGTTAATGACCCTTGGAGAAAAATCATAAATCTGTTGGCGAACATACACTTTCCCATACTTAGCTAATCTTCTATTCTTAGCAATGGACTCCAAATTAGCATAAAATTCTAAAATCACATTTCTCACAAATGGCATAGCGATGGTCACAATACACAACAAATTTTCCTTTTGAAACAGACGAACAATATTATTTTTCTCAAAGATATCATACTCAATTATTTTTTCACAAATAAACTTTCGATCACGCATTTTTTCAAACCGAGTGGAAGCAACCTCATTATAAAAAGATTCAGAGAAAGCTTTACTTATCTCATACTCATCAGTCAAGGCGGTAGAAGACTCAAGGGATGCAGTAGAGAGATTAGTTGCTCAGAAATCATAACTGAGTCGGGTGTTGTAGGCAGAGTAATAACACTTGTAGGGACACCATGTTCAGCTCTTTCAGCCTCTATCTCAGGCACAAAATCAGGATTAATATCGTCATCCTTGTCATCTTCCTTTCTGGCATCGAAATCCTCATTGCTAGAATTGTCTGATTCTGACCTTTCCTCTGACTCAGAAAATGTTGCAACTGGAGTAGCAACACTTTTACCAGCTATTTGTTTAGTACATGGCCCTGTACTTTTCTTCAGAGATTCTAGAATTTCTGCCCCTTCATCCATAAAGCCTTTCTTTGAGGAACTTCCATGTCCTTTCTTACCAGACCTAGACCCAGATACACCCTTTTTCTTGCTCAGAGTAGAAGGATACCCTTTCTTTATCGGAGTTTCTTTGGTTCGAGTTTTCTTGTCGGAGTCTTTGACTTTGAGTTCGGACCTTCTAGCCATCACATACCTGGATAGATCATCATCAAGAATCAGATTGCAAGAGGATGTCCGAAAACAAAGATGGTTCTCACCCTTTCTTATAAGAACGTTTCAAAACTTTCTTTTCTCTGTTCGGTTTTTCTTAAGAGGGTGTGCCACCACCAGAGGACTAAGTAGAAGAAAATCCCTTCTTAGGGTTCGAGGTTTTTTTCTTGTGTGGCCAAATCAGGGAGATCGTCCACATTACTCATGTTTTCAGGATCCCTAGGAGAAAAAACACCAATTGTAGTTGGTGTTTTATGGGCAATGACCATGGATGTCATTTCATTCCTTGTGGAGTTTCTTCCATAGAGACACCGGTTTCAGGCAACTCGGTAAATTTCAGGACCAGAGTAGAATGATCAGAGGATTTAAGGGGTTCTTCCATCGGAACTATCTTCAGTTGACTCAACCTGGGTTTCAAGAATCGGTGTTGTAGGGGGTGTTGCAACACTTGTGTCAACACCGGAGATAGTTGTAGAGGAGTGGATTCTCGGTGGGGTTCGATTGGAGTTTCAATTATGGAGGGTTATCCCTTTGATTTTTCTAGTGTCGAAGTGTTTGACTCCGATGCTTGTGGAGTTGAGGAGGATGATGTCGGGCTCGATGTATGGCTAAAAATCCCTAAAATACCTGAGAGAATTTGCTTCATATTTGATTAGTAGAGTATGTACAAGAACGCAGAATATCACAGTAATAATCTCACAAACAAACTGGGGAAGAAACACAGTAAAGAAACGAGAGAGAAAGTAAGAGAAGAGAGAGAGTTAGAGAGTATTATGAGATGGAGAGTGATATGAGGTGTGATTTGAAATAAGTCAGTCATAATAAAGACTTTAAAAAACCGCCTAACGAGTGGATTTCATTGAGAAACCCAACAAAAAACAATTACCCAAATCGGATCTTAAAAATAGGAATGTGAATCTTTTTCAAATTGATTTTGAATTTAAAGTCTTTGAAATTAGTGAAATACTTAACCCTAAATAGAGATAAGATAGTGCTGAAGATATTTCAAACCATTCCAAATATATCACAAAACATATAACACCATAAAACTTAAACAACCAAGAAATCCAATAATTATGGAAAGAAAAATCCAAGATCGCATACAATCCAAGGGAATCCGAATTTCAGTTATTCTTCATTTTTCATCAAATTTGTATGCCCTAATTATGCCTAGATATGTGACAAACAAATAGAAAACGCACACATAAGTGGAGGACTTATATCAGCTGACATCGTACCGAGTGTTGTAACACCTTGAGAGACACCTTTATGCCGATTCAATGAATAGCGATCCACATACCCATCATATATGATTTTTAGAGTTTTTATTATTTTTTCTTTTATTTTTCCAAGATACATTTTATATTTAGCCAGTGGGTAGCTTTCACACAAAATCCGAACGGTAGCTTTTTCTCATAAGATCATGTCGCTTAAAACACTTTTAAAAGGTTATAATTGGTCAAAATGTTTAGGCGCACTCGAGGGGTAGGTAGTTGTTTCCCTCAAAGGCCTCAAAACATGGTCGATATATTTTTTTTAAACTCATCGTCTGGGTAAAAATATAATAATAATTTTGTAGATTGAAACATCCACTCACATCAACTTATCAAGTGAACAATTTTGAGTACATTACGAACTCTGTCAAAGCGATTGATCGTACAAATGCAAATTTAACTAATGCATGAATGCAAACAGGGGAAAAAAAAAAGGTAAAAGAGCTAGGGAGTTGCGACAAGTGTTGTTGTGAGAGATGCAACACTTTCGGAGACAATGTTAGATAGCACACAAACCAAGATCTTTCCTTAGAGTGGAAAATCTCTCAAAATCTAAAGCTTTGGTGAAAATATCGGCCAACTAATTTTCGGTTCAATGTGCTCTATGCGAATAATATTTTTTCTCAACCAATTCACGAATAAAATGGTGTCGTATATCTATGTCTTTTGTGCGAGAGTTTTGTCTTGGATTATTTGAAATATCAATAGCACTTGAATTATCACAATAAATGGTTAATATATCATGATGAAGACCATAATCCTCAATCATTTGATTCATCTAAAGTAATTGAGAACAACAACTCCCATGACAACATATTCAAATTCGGCAATCGAAAGAGAAATATAATTTTGTTTACAAGCTGTGCAAGACACCAAATTATTTCCAAGGTAGAAACAACCACCGTTGTAATTTTCTATCATCTACATCTCCAACTTAATCGAATCACTAAACCCTAACTAGATTAGTGTTTGTATCTTTAGTATTGTAGTTCCCAACGGGAATGGCGTAAGGTTTAGAATGGGGGGTTGAATAAACCTTACCAAATTTTCACTTTTAAGTCCTTTTAAAATATCAACGAGTTCACTCAAATCGGCTAAGTCCTTGAGGGACTAGGTTGGCTTTCGTCGACAAAATTACCCACTTAACTCTTAGGTGATTTGGTTTTTAACAGCACAAGACTTAACACCCTTTGTTAATTTTAAGCTCGTTTTTAACACTTGTTTTAGCACTTGTAATTATCAGTTGGATAACAATATAACTTATCAGCAAATATGAAAATATAAGCAAGAAAGTAAATGACTCAAGCCAATTTATAGTGGTTCGAGGATGGGGTAATTCCTCTAATCCACTCTTCTCCAACTCCTGGAGGAATCCACTAAGTAACATATCAGGTTATAAAGGAGTTCGCCAGTCTAGAAAAAACCTTGATCACACAACTGGCTTCTCCTGCGACTCAGCTTCTTCATAAGACAGCTTGCCTTGCTACTTCAGCTCCCTTCAAGTCTTTGGAATTAATCACACAACCTTCCAACAAACTTGAAACTTCTGGTTCGACCTTGAACCTCTCTATAGCTCCTTCAAACTTGTAGAGTAGACCCCTTTTCGTTCTTGAAACTTTTCCTCTTCAACTGGTTGAAGTAATCTTTCCTTCACAGCGAGTGTTGGATCGAGTTCCATCGAGTTTTGGGCTTGAGGATTTTCTTGATAAGCTTTGATAATATTGCAGGTTATGCTTGCTCGACAATTGCTTGATTTGTTATTGTAAATCGTAACATTTTCTCAAATGCTTCCTCAGCCATTAATAGTGCTCATTTGAAAATTTGTCCGTTGAAGAGATAGGCTATTTTCAAATGACACTTCTTGTTCGTTGGCTTGTCTTTTCTTGTTCTGCAACATTTGTGATGTTAACCCTTCCTCATATTAAATGGCTCTGCAGCTGTACAGGGTCTGACACATACTCCAGTATTTCCCATTGGTTTATTCCTTTTGCTTGTTTTTGGGCCAAACACCTTAAGACCTGGCAGCTTGGACTTATTGCTATATTGAGTAATATACTTGACTTTCTTCCAACGGATCAATGTATGTTGCCTTGACTTGACTGTTGCCGTTACCATTTTGACTTGAGTCTGCTCCAATCATATGGGAATGACTCAGCTGTCACTTCAACTATTAGACTTGGCTCCTTTTAATGACTTGTCGACACTTCCTCATACTTCACCACGGTTTGTTTCTCGTTAGCTCTCCTTGATCGAGTCCTTATCTTCCATCTTGGCCATACTCAATCGACACACAATGAGTCTTCACTCTAGTCTGCAATTGACTTCTTGCATTCTTCGACATAGCTGACTTCACTCAACTATTTCACTCCTATCTATTACAACATAGAATTACAGGAAAAATGGTGTGCTAACTTCCTGGTCTATGTTTTACATGGTATCATCAAAATCTTACAAATAAATTTCCTAACAATTCCCCCTTTTTTTTTGTTGCCAAAACTTAAATAAAATAAACAGCAAACACAAGCAGTGTAGTAACAAAGAATGTATGCTTTAAATAATTAATTTTATTGATCATAACATTCTTGTCTTTTACAAAGTTGTTTACTACAATACACTCTATACATACATTATAATACAAAAAGTATCAGAGCAAACTTGTAGGTGCCAAGGGGTGTGGTGTAATGTTTAGAAGGGGGGGGGGGGAGTGAATAAACCTTACTAAATTTTAACTTTTATTATTTTTAAGAATTTTGACTCAAATCAGCTGTGTCTTAGGGGGACAGCTAGGTTGGCTATCTTCAGCTAAGTTACCCACCCAACAGACTCGACTGAGCTGTTGATAGTATAACTTGGCTGCGTCAGCAAACACTTAACTTTTTGTTGATTTGGTTTTTAACAGTGGAAGACTTAACACCCTTTGTTTGATTAAAGCTCATTTTCAACACTTGTTTTAGCACTTGTTATTATCAGTTAGGAAACAAAATAACTTAACAACAGATATGAAAAATATAGGCAAAAAAATAAATGTTGAATGTAAATGACACAAGTAATTTTATAGTGGTTCGAGGATGGGGTAATTCCTCTACTCCACTCTTCTCCAACTCCTGGAGGAATCCACTAGGTAACAAATCAAGTTACAAAGTAGTTCTCAGTCTAGACACAGCCTTGATCACACAACTGGTTTCTTCTGCGACTCAGCTTCTTCATAAGACAACTGCCTTACTACTTCAGCTCCCTTCGAGTCTTTGGATTTGATCACACAACCTTCCAATAAACTTGAATCTCCTGGTTCGACCTTGAACCTTTCTATAGCTCCTTCAACATGGAGATTAGACCCCTTTTGTTCTTTAAACGTTTCCTCTTGCCTTCACAGCATGTGTTGGATCGAGTTCCTTTGAGTTTTAGGCTTGAGGAATTTTCTAGATAAGCTTGAGAATATTGCAGGTTATGCTTGCTTTATTCGTTCGTGCTAGGTTCAGGTAACCTTTTCTCAAATGCTTCCTCAACCTTTTACAGTGCTCATTTGAAAATTTGTCCGTTGAAGAGATACGCTCTTATCAAATGACACTTCTCGTTTGTTGGCTTGCCTTTTCTTGGTCTGCAGCACTTGTGATGTTGACCCTTCCTCGTATTAAATGGCTCTGCAACTTTACAGGGTCTGACACATGCTTCACTGTTTTCCATTGGCTTATTCATTTTGCATGTTTCTGGGCCAAACACTTTAAGACCTGGCAACTTGGACATATTACTATATCGAGTAATATTCTTAACTTGCTTCCAACGGATCAATGTCAATTGTCTTGACTTAGACTGCTGCCTTTACCCCTTTTGACTTGAGTCTACTCCAATCATGAGAATGACTCAACTATCACTTCAACTGTTAGACTTGGCTCCTTTCACTTACTTGTCTGACACTTCATTATACTTCACACAGCTGTTCCTTAGCTGGCTCTCCTTCAGTCGAGTCCTTGTCTTCCTTCTTGGCCATACTCAATCCGACACACAACATAGTCTTCACACTGCAGTGCAGGTTGACTTCTTGCATTCTTTGACTTAGCGACTTCACTCGGCTCTTTCGATCTATCTATTACAATATAAAATTACAAGGAAAATGGGGTCCCAACTTCCTAGTATAAGTTTTACATGGTATCATCAAAATCTAACAAATAAATTTCCGAACAATTTCCCTTTTTTTATGATGCCAAAACTTAAACAAAAATAAACAAAGAACACAAAGATGCGGTAAAAGAGAATGTATACTTTAAATAATCGAGTTTTATTGATCATAACATTCTTGTCCTTTACAAAGTTGTTTACAAAATGTATCAAAGCTCATACAAGTATTGCATTACAAAATGTATCTAAGCTAAGTTACAACTGATATGTGAGCAAATATTACAAGGAAAGTATCAGAGCTATATTATAGGGAAACTTACATCTATATATTTATAGCTAATTAAAATACACGAAGGGGTTGCAGCCGTCTTCAACGTCTTGACTGCTTCTTTCTTCTCTCTTTATCATCAACTCTCCTCTTGTCTTCATCAACTCTCCTCTTCTTTCTTTCCTCTCCATCGTTCTTCTTCTTCTTCTCATTTGCTCGCGTCGCAGCAGGGTCATCCCTACGCTGTCTTTCCTCCCATTCTCGAGTTGATTGTTCATTTTCAGCATAATGTCTTCTCACTGCTTCTACATTCTTTTGTGCAACTTCCAGGTTAGCTAAATGATCATATCCAGCCCAGTGTGTGATCCCTTTCTCTGTGGATCAATATACTTGACATTCTCCGGATTTGGCTGCGGTCAAGAACCTCTACCTCTTCTACTTCCACTGGATCTTCCCCTTCCACTCCCTGACTCAACTCCTCCTCCTCTGGAAGTATACTGTACTGGAGTTTTTGATTTTCCAGCTGAGTGACTGCTGAAACGCTTCTTATCAGTTGATTTGCATATATCAAGTCCTTTCTCCCAGTACAAATCCCAGGCTTGCGGTCGAGTCAAATCTTTGAAATAGCCTTCTGCCTCTAGAGTTTGAAACTCCTCTAGGGATCTGGGTTCAGACCCAGCATAAGGCATGGCAATGTCTCTCGGGGCTTGATCGCAGGGTGATCTTTTCGGCTAGAGGACCATCATATTGCTTCCTTATGTTTTGAATGCGTGCAAACTGCTTCTCAACTACCTTCTCAAATTCAACTTCAATGGCTTTTCTTGATTCTTTCGTTGCCATCTCAACTTTCTATTCCACGGACAGCTCTTTTGGCAGCTTGCTGAGAATAGAAACTGTGATTTCTCCTTGTTAGGGGGTTTCAGCGAACATAAGTTTCAGGGGGGGTTTTTCGAACTTCCTTCCCCCTTAGTTGTATCACCATTCTTCTCCACCTTATGACCCCATTTCTCCTCCTTCAGTCCCTTTAAGGCCTCACCTTCCCCCTTTTTTGCATCATCACCAAAGAAAATGGTCAGGGCATGGACAATCTACTAAGAATGAAGTCCAGTCGGGTTTTTGTCGAATTTTGCTTTTCATCAGTTCTGGTTCATTTTTGCCATCAATTTCATTTCTGCCTGAAGGAGACTGAACTTCTGGTTCATTCTCTCTTCCAGTATAGCAATTTCGCTCAACCATGTAACTCCATGTCTTAAGGAATCTTCAATTCTCATCATGAACTCTTTCGCCTCTCAAATCTGTGCATTGTCCGCACTCCATATGAGTAGCTCTGCAAAGAATGATTTGAAATAACAGACTTGCTCTAAGCGCATAATAGTAGTAGTCGTCGGCCCGTTCGATCCGTAGGATAACACCTCGAATATCTCTGCTGATATTTGCATCACGATTGTCTAATCAGAGGTCTAACAATGCTAGGTGGCATTCTGTCTTCTCAATTTTAGCACATATGTCTTTGAATGCATTTTGGAACTCGGCTGTGGAAGATGACTCTCCCTCAGGCCACACTACATCGAAGTCAAAACCTATCGGTATAATGGAATCAGCTGGAATTATTGGCTCTTCCTGCACAATGTGATTTTCTTGTTCTCGAGCAGATTTGGCATCCAGAGGGGCAGTTCGACATCAAAATGGAATATTTCTGTAAACATATCATTATGAATGAGAGGGATTCCCGTTGGTCCACGCTGTGGAGCCTTTCCCTTCTCTCGTCTGTGTGCATCAGCTCTATTTGCCTCGACTGAAATAGCATCGTCGGCAGTTAATGCAGCTGTGGGAGCCTACTGTCGAGCTGATTGAGTCTCTACTGAAGCAGCTATTGTAGCCTACTCAACTGACTTAGTTCCAGTTGGAGCAGTGGTGTTGGTCTGATCGAGCCTCAGCTGTTGTAATAGCTTCGTTGGCATCAGTAAGAGTTTTCTTTTGAGTTAACTTGTCCTCAGCTATTTTATCAGCGTCATCGGAGTGTGATGTAACCATGGGGGTTGGTTCATCATCAAAGATGAATCTCATCAGAGCTATTTTTTTCACTTATAGTACTCCATGAGTCGTGAACATCCTCAACCTCATCCTGAGTAGAATCTTCAATATGTGTGAACTCGGCTTCATTTTCTAATTCTAGAAATATTGTACCAATGTTTTCCTGGGAATCATGAAGGGCGTTGATCGCTTCTTCTTCACCAGCTCCCTCTACCTGAGGATTGTTCTCTTGCTCAGATTTTTTACCTAAAAAAGTCTCAACTTCTTTTAGGCCTTCATTACCCCCAACAGTCTCAACCGCTGTAGAGCCTTCAACATTCCCTTCGACAGACTCAGCTTCTTAGGGTCCTCAACAGATATTCCTTTGGCAGATTCAACTACCTTAGGGTCTTCGGTGGTATCCTTTGGAGTCTCAACTCCTAGGATTGCACTTTCATGGCCAGGATTCTAACCTCCTATGGCCTCTAGTCCATCATTTTCCTTAGTTGCATCAGTAGCGTCATCGGCCTTTAGGTTAGAGGAAGTTCGGCTAAGATGTCTCAACCGCCGTCCGAGCTTCGTTAACTTCACTGTGCTTATCCATTAATTGCTCACCTTCGCCTCCTCGCTACAAAGTTTGGTCTCCCACAACGTCCTTCAACCTAGCTGTGGTAGAGAGAGCTTCCCCCTCAGTTGGCGCACTAGTTGAGTGAATGGTTGTGGGGTTACTGTGCTCCCGAGACACGGCTGTTTCTCCTTTTGAGTAGTCAGGCATTTGGGCAGGTGTCTCAACACCTTTAGGGTTTGGCTTGGCTAGAGTGCCCATTTCATCACCTTCCCTAGCTTCATCGTCGGTCCCATGAGAGACATTTTGAGAATGCACGGGGGATGTAATGCCAGAAATGATGGTTGCAATATGTTGTGCCACTCCCAAAGGATCAGATCGAGGAGAGAGTTGGGAAGACTCTCCTCGACCTTCTTGAAGATTTTGCTCATGCATGGCACATGATTCCTTGATGGCCTATTGGAACTCGGCCTTCTCAACTGCTGCGCTGGGTCCAACTCCTCGAGATCGCTGTTGTCAGTTGACTCTATGTCATGCTCATGGGTTCCAGAGAACATGCACATTTTAGAGTTTTCAGCGGCTCTGGCCTTCTCCAAAGTATTTTCTTTCTCATTCTCCTTAATAGCACGGAGGGCATCCAAGAAGAATTCCTCATTGAGGGCTTAATGAACAGTAACGTTTCCGAGAAAGCTCAGAAGCTCCTCCTCTTCTTTGATAAACTCGAGATTTTTGAATTGCTGTCTGGAGTAATCTAGCTTCCATCTCCTCTATTCCCTCAATCTCTGCTAAATATCCGAGTAGACTGGATAGTACATAATCACGTCATCATCATCGTCTCCATCTGCCACAATGGTTGCAAGTGGGGCTTGCTCCTCCTTATGTACGTTAGCATCTATCTGAGGGGATGAGACAACTCTTTCTTCAAGAGTCTTTGTTCTCTCAGCTTTCTCCTTCTCCACAGCTATCTCAAGACCAGCTGGGTCTTCGATACTCGCTAATCGAAATCAGCAGTCTTCTGGACATCTATGGTGGCAAAAGCTCCACCATCTTTCTCCCGAGGCAGCTCTTCTTGAGCATCGGCCGATCTCTTGATCCTTTTCAGGAGTGTCGGACACAGCTTTTTCAAGCTCAGACTTCTTAAAAAGTCTTCTTATTCGCTTGGTTTGGACGAGGGGAATCTCATCCTCAACAGATTGTTTTGATGGTGTTTCTTGCTCCACCATCTTTATCGTTTTTTAAGCGATTGGCTTACGGGATGCAGCTGTGCGCTTTTTCTTTACAACCGGAGAAGGAATAGAAGTATGCTTCTCGGACTTGCTTTGGCGGGGGCTTCTCTGGATGTTCTTTTGGGCGGAGTGCTTGAGGCTGTTTGTAGGGGCATGAGCCTTCTTGGATTTGGTGCGAGGGGAAGGTGCGGGGGCTTAGTGTCGCGGCTCTCTTCTTCGAGATAGACTTGGGAGAGAGCTGGAGCGGTTGCAGCTATGTCTTCGAAAGGGTCAGATGACTCTCACTCATTAGTGTCAGCTTTCCTGGCATGCGCCTTCCTCTGAGCTCCGGAGAGGTTTTCCTTAAACATCTTCTTGTTTGCATGGAACGGTTTTCCATGGCATAGGGCAATCCCCTTCACTTCCATCAAATGGCGAAGCACCAGGCCATAACCCAACGAGCATCCAAGAGTCCCATCATCCTTGAAGGACTTGTTGATCACGTTAAGCGGAATGCGGTGAAAACAAAGTCTTGAGTTGACTTTCTTGTCTTCCATGATTGCAGCCATCACCACCAGCGTAGTCCGAGATAACTGGTTGAAGCTTCCAAATTTCATGTCCACATACTTGGACACGATGTCCATAAGTTTGTGGTAATCATCCTTGATCAGTTCCTTCTTGGCTGTGTAGACAACCTTTGCAGCTGACTCGGGCTTGGCTATCTCCTTCCAAGCAGCAGCCAAGTTCACGTCTTTCCCAGCAAGTTCTCTCAGCCCATCAATAGGCAACTTGCAGTGCTCATCAAGGTCCGCATCAGTGATTTTGATGGCCTTGCCATGAACAGATGAGCGAATCTCATCATCATGTACTTTAGCGTTGACATAAAACATAGCGACCTCTTCCAGTTAACTATGAGAGAACTCCATCGTGAGAAAGTCCTTCAGACCGGACTTCTCGTGATACTCCACGATTTCTTCACTAAAGCCTCATCATCGCATTGTTTGATCATTCCTTTGAAGTCCACAGTGGATCCCGAGTGGATATTCTCAGATAGCTTGACGAAATCATATGTAGAGACCATTTTCAGAGAGAATAAACGGTTAAAAATGCGAAAATCTTGAACTTTGAAGGGAGGGTTTCGAACAGTTGCAGAGAGAAATTCTTTTTACTTCTTAAAGACGACAGTATTTTGTGAGGAGAGAGAAAATGTATTTTTTGTTTATATTGGACTTCAAAGGACGATTTTTGGAATTTGAATAACTTGATCAAAATCAACAGTCAGGATTGAGCCTTCAAAACCGCATTAATTTTCCCACATTAAATGCAACAACATTTATATTTAATCATAGTTTTACTGTGCAGCTTTTGTACGGGCAGTCATAATTACGCTAATGTCATCCTCAAAAATATTTTCGCTCGAATTAAATGACTGCGTTTTTGTCATTTAGCTCATAAATGATTCAGCTATCTTCCAAAGTAACTTAACTCTGCTTCTCTCTTCACATAAGATTACTCGGCTGTCAGCTAATTCGACATAACTGACCTCCCAACAAGGCTGTTTCACTTGGCTGAAATGTGAAACTTGCTTATTTTCCATTCTCTCTTCTTTTGTCTTTGCTGATTGAGTATTCTGAGTATCCTAACTCATCTCAATTAACCCTAACTCATTCTTGATCTCTTCAAATCTTGATTCACGTAATGTCTTTGTGAATATGTCAGCTAATTGCTTATCAGTTGAAATGTATTCCAGGGTGATGTCTTTCTTTTCAACTTGATCTCTTATGAAATGATATCTGACATGAATGTGCTTTGTTCTTGAATGCAACACTGGATTCTGAGTGATTGCAATAGCACTAGTGTTGTCACACATAATTGGGATCTCTCTTTCTTCAATATCATAGTCTCTCTGCTGTTGTCTCATCCATAAGACATGGGCACAACAGCTATTCGCAGCTATGTACTATGCTTCAGCTGTGGATGTAGCTATTGAATTTTGTTTCTTGCTGAACCAAGAAACTAATCTATTTCGAAGCATTTGACATGTACTCGATGTACTCTTCTATCAACTCTACATCCAAAGATCTAAGTCTGTGTATCCTACTAGCTTGAATCCTCCTTCCTTTGGATACCATAGCTAACTTATTGGCATCCCTTCAAATACCTTAGGATTCTCTTCGTTGCAGTCATGTGACTCTCTTTTGGTGCAGATTGAAATCTAGCACATACACCTACTACAAAGGTGATATCTGGCCTGTGTGCTGTTAAATAGAGCAATGATCCAATGAGGGCTCTATATCTAGTTTGATCAACAGCTTTGCCATCTGTATCCAAGTCCATCTTGACTGATGTATTCATAGGAATCTTCACTGATGACTTCTCTTCCATGCCAAACTTCTTCATAAAATCTCTGGTATATATTGTTTGGCTTATGAAGGTTCCATCCTTTAATTGCTTGACTTGAAGTGCTAAGAAGAAAGTCAGCTCTCCCATCATGCTCATCTCAAATTTTTCTTCCGTGAGGTTTGAGAACTTGTCACACAACTCTTTGTTTTTGGATCTAAAAATGATATCATTCGCATATATTTGAACAAGCAGTATACTCTCTCCATCTTGAATTCTGAAGAGTGTTCTGTCAACCTTGCCTTTGTTGAATCCATTGTCAATTAGAAACTGAGACAATTTGTCATACCATGCTCTTGGTGCTTGTTTCAATACATACAATGCTTTCTTGAGCTTGAAGACTTTATCTCCAATAGTTTTCTGCTCAAAACCTAGAAGTTGTTCAACATAGACTTCTTCCTCTAACAGTCCATTTAGAAATGTACTCTTCCCATCAATTTGATATACAATGAAGTTCTTATGTGGAACATAAGAAAGAAACATCCTTATTGCTTCCAATCTAGCAACAAGAGCAAAGGTTTCATCAAAATCTATACCTTCTTCTTGGCAATACCGTTTGGCTACCAATCTTGCTTTGTTTCTTTTGATCCTTCCTCATTCATCTTGTTTTTGATTACCCACTTAGTACTAATAACAATTTGGTCCTTTGAACTAATTCCCATACTTTGTTTCTCTGAATGGCACGGACATGTGTGTCTTCAATGCTTGAGACACATCTTTAGGAAGCTCTCTTTGGGAAATAAAACAAGTGAGCATTGCTTTTGCTCTGCTCTGGATCTGGTTCTTATGCCATCTCTAACATCTCCAATGATTAACTCAAGTGGATGGTCTCTTAGCCATCTCACATCAGGTTAGAGTAAGTCTGCTGGATTCAGCCGTCTTACAGCTAAGTTGTCTTGAATAACTTCTTCATCGTTATTAAGCGCAAACCTTCCGGATATCTTTGAGATTCGGTTATCTCATCACCATCGGGGTTGAGTGCTCTCACTTACGCTTCAACATAAAGACTCTTCGCATAGTTGGTGATTACGCTAATCAGCTAACTCATCAATGTCTTCTCCATTTACATTAAGCTTATCAAACACCACATTGATAGACTTCTCTGTGACCATAGTCCTCTTGTTTAGCACTCTATAGGCTTTACTCTTAGCTGAGTATCCTAAGAAGATACTTTCATCAGCTTTAGCATCAAAAGCTTTCAAATTGTCCTTGCCATTGTTGTGGATGAAGCATTTACATCCAAATATCGAAAGTATGCAACATTTGACTTTCTCCTGTCCAAATCTCATAGCTAGGAGTCTAAGTCGATCATGCATCTATTCTAAGTGTAGCACGGTTTTATTAGATTGACATCTTTGATATGGCATATCCCCATGTTGAATCCTACATTATAGCCTTTGTCACAAAGTTGGTTGATGCTTAACAGTTGAAGTTGAGGCCTTCAACATAAGCAACATCTGTGATCTCATCCATTCTTCTTTATGGATCGTGTACCTTTTATCTCCCCTAGAGCTTCATTTCCTTCAAATATGACTTTAGCACCTTTGATCTCCTTGAATCTTAACATATTTTTTTATTCTGTCATATATCCGGAACAACCACTATCCATGTACCAGGTTTCTTGGCACTGTTTGTTCCTTGAACGCAATCAAGAAATTAGTTTTTAGGTACCCATACTTGCTTGGGTCCTTGGGGGTTAGTGCTATAAAATGCTCTAACCAACTTATAGCCGGATAATCGATTCTAAGAGGTTGCCATCTATCGGTGCCATAATCATAATGCATATTAGCAAATTGCTTGGGGTTTTAGGATCATACAATTTGTCTCTTTTATGCGTATGCTGTGTGTTTGTTTTAGCAATGGCTTGCTTTCTTGGGGTAGTTGTGGAATTTTTGAGAATAGTGTTTGGGTGCATGAGTGTCTTGATAATAGTTCTTTTGCCTTGGGAATAACATATGTTGAGGTTGAGGTCTTTGCCATTTTGGCTTGTATCCCATAGGTCTTTGCAAATGTTTCACATTGTTATTCCAATCGGCTTGTGATCCGGCCCAACTTAGGTAATGACAAGCCCTCTTGTTGTAGACCTGCCCATGGCGGATCTTTAAAAAAGAGTAAAGACTCGGGCAATCAAGCATGTCATATAGGGGTCGGAGAGATCTTGGAAGGTCCTACTGATTTAAGGAGACCTCTGCGAGAAAGACGCACCCTCATTTAATGACCGATATGATTGGAAGTGACATAAAGTCGAGGAGAGTAACTATGGAATGAGTGGTAAGCGGGGGTAATTATGGCCAATGATAAGACATAAAAATGAATAGTAGGTCTACCAAGAAAGACGACACACATTTAATGTGAAGTACAACGAGAGGATAAGACATAAAGTTGAATAGCAGGTCTACAAGGAAGACGACACACATTCAATGTGAAGTACAATGAGATGATAAGACATAAAGGTGAAAAGTCGGCCTATTAAGGAAGGCATTTAATGTGAAAGATAATCTCTAACGCGATCATTAAAGAAGCTTGATTTGAGGGTTATAGGGAGGCGAGTTAGAATAGGGACCTACCAAGAAGTAACTATATGTATGATGACCGCGAGAAGTAACTTTGTGATGGGAAGATGCATACGAAAACATCTGTGATGGGTAATGAGAAGTGACAACACTTTGAAACCAACCGAGAGGATGACACGTAAGCGGTTGTGGCTGAAGATAAAATGCAAGAAAGAACTATAAAAGGGGGTTCACTTTATTTCTCTAAACTATCTAATACATTGATATACATTTATCCATCAATATTCTTGTTCGACTTTGGCATCGGAGTGCTAACGCCGAGAAAACCCTCCGGCCTTGGCTGCGGGTGCGACTCGGGAGCGAAAATTGGATCCTTGATAGTCCGGCTTATCCAGGATAGATCAAGTGGTGCCTTACGCGGGGAAAAATTGAGTTCAATCTTTGAGGGTGAATGAATCGAGTTTGCGAGGAAAACAAGGACTAATTTCTTCCAAAGGTGAAATAGTAGAAGAGGTGCTATCAAGCTTTGCGCTACCTCCTTTGGTCCAATTGAATCGTGAAATAATCATGGTCGTGGAAAATCACCGGTTCTCATTGGTCATAAATTCTTCTCTATGCATATTAGGTGAGCTTTTGTTCAAAAGTTTGATGTTAGAAAGGTAATGGTCTTAATTTTCCTATGAATAAGGTCTCTACTTTGAAAAATCACTTATGTAATACAATTAAAGAATATTGTTGCTCTTAGGTTTGGTACTAGAAGCCTACAGTTAGGATTGAAAAATGGAATAGTATACATATATAATGCATGTTTTGTGCGAATTACGCGAGATCTCTCAAATTCGGAGAAAAGCTGTTTGACAAACATCGATTCCTTCAGTCCATATAACCTGGTATATAAACCTTCATCTTATTAGGACCAACATAATATAGTTGTTATATGGTTAAATTCGCATGGATGGTGAGGTCAAGTTGCAAAATCGGTCATTCTCGGTGTTGAGTAATGTATATATTGTTAGTCGCACAATCCATCACTAAGCGGTTAGTTAGGGGGAAGAGGAAACCTTTAGCGATCGAATAAGGTATTTATAAATGCATCACTAGATTATGATTCACATTATTAATGCTTTTCCTATTATTTCTTAAGTTTATGAGTAGAGCACTTTAAAGCGCTAAACCCGAGCTAGTGTTAAAACGTTGAGCATGGCGGGAGTAATACGAATCCATCTTCCTTATTCTAAAGGGAGTTTGGGCTATCATTTGGGGGCGATATGAGTCTCTTTGTTATGGCTATTTTTGTAGTCTTTGAAATGCATATTATTGCGGAGGCACCTCTTTGTATTTGTGAGATAAATTTGATAAATGTGATGTTACATCATACCATATCTCCTCATTTGTAGGAAGACTTGTTCGTGAATATATTTATGATATCTCTGGTTATTCAATTTCCATGTCTTTGTAATATTTGGTTAAAGCATGCTTGTTGAAAGAATTGCAAGTGAAATGAATCGGGTTAAAGTTTTACACTTTGCTCATGCACAGTCTACCTTTCCCATGTGAAGCTCATATCTCTTTATTTGTAAGGATATATGCATTATTCTTTTTATTTGCCTATGAAGTGGTATCAAAGTCTATGCGAAGATCAACTTGGAAATAGCCCAGGTTAATTAGAGACAAGTTTATCTTATGGTTTGAGCTACCTCTATGGTCCGACCTACCTAAACGGTTAGACTACCTTAGGTTCCGATTTGTGAACTTTTAATGGTCATTTCTAATATATGTAGTATTCCTCTTTAGAGGAATTAGATTATATTAAGCTTGTTTTTGGCGTAAAGAATGAATAAAAGATCTAGCTAATAATATCTAGTCATTTGGGTTGACTCGTTAAAATATACACTAGTTTATAATAGAGTGGTCATGTATGGCCAAGAGAAGCTTTAATTTCTTGAATTTCTATTCTTAAACTTTGAAACTCGAGCGAATCGCCGGCGGTTTTACTCACACTTGGTTGTTTTGTGAAGTATGATATTCTCAAAGCTGTTTTTGCTAACCCGGTCTGAAAGGGAAAACTTGTACCTATATATTTGTAGGAGAGGTCCAGTGAGCTCGATTTGGTTAAAGATGGAGCGGGGCAAGTAGATAACAATTTATTATGTGAGAAAACTACTACAAGGTGCGGAGTTAAGATATTCGAGGAGGTGGAGAAGGGATGATTAGCATTAGTGGTGGCGGCATTGAAGCTCGGGCCGTATTTCTTGTCGCATAAAGTAATGGTCCTTACCAACTTAGCATGGGGATGAATAATGGACAAAGCGGAGGCCTGCGGCGGAGATGATCAAATGATCTATAAAGATGGGAGAGCTTAGGATGGAATATCGCCGAGAATAGCAGTAAAGGCACGAGGCTTTTTGATTTCTTGCAATGGATGATGCAACGGATGATCAATCGGGAATATGGCTCTTAAGTATGGATGGTTCCACCGCATCATCAAGGTGTGGGGACAAGAATATTGTTGACTAAATCCTATATGGGAAGATTTGGGAATTTGCAGTAATATTTGGGTTTACGGCCTCCAACAACGAAGCTGATTATGAGGTACTGGTGTGAATGATCTGTATGGCCGTCAATCTAGGGGTTAAGCACCTCGAAGCCTATTCTGATTCAATGCCAGTTACTTACTAGATTAACGGGGATTATGAGATAATGGAAGAAAGAATGAAGAAGTATATGCAGATTGTGGGGGGGTTGACAAAAAATTTTGTCATTTTTAAACTAAAACATGTACCAGGTGAAGAAAATACCAAGGCAAATCATTTGTCCAAAATAGCCCTCGGTTGCTAATGGAAATTACTACCCTATCAGATATAACTTGCAGCTTGGGGTTAGAGGTTTGTCATTAGAAAATAGCACGGATTGGAGAAAGACATTCTTATCTACTTGGCATCAAGGCAAATAAAATGGTGGGCAGTGGCAATGAACTACTACAGCAAGTGGGTGAAGGTAGAGCTTTTGGCAAAGAGCACGGAAGAAAACATTATGACATTCATTTGGAAGAATATATTTAGCGGATGTGGTTGTCAAAGGACTTGGTTTTGGATAAGGAAATGCAATTTCGAGGAGAGGAAAGTGAGGAGTTGAAGAGGAGTTGAAGGGGATAGTCTTTGAAGCTCTGGATCCCCAGGATCTTAAGTTTCAAAGACTAATTTGAGGATGGAAATCATCAGGACACTGATGAAATTGGCCTATGATAAACAGGTCAGAAAATGGAACTTTCAAGTGGGAGACTTAGTACGGTGACGAGGCGGATGCACTAAAGAAAAGAGATAAAGGCGGAGAGCAAGCGGGAAGGTGATTATAAGGTTGCAAGGTTGATAAGAAGATGATCTTATGAGTTGGAAGATATGAAGGGTCATGAGATACCTAGGCCCTCAAACGTTTGTTATCTTAAGAAGTTTTTTTACGTAAGAATGTATTTATGAATGGGAGTATGAAGGTCTATGAGCTTGTAACACTTTCTCTTTTGTGCACTTTATTAAAAACGGAAGAAAGACACATCTTTTCTTAATCTTGTCCAACTTATCATCCATTAAACCCAGCGAGGAGAGTTGAAGTCTCTACGAATCCCCCAGTGTCTTAAGTTACGAAATAATACGCTCTTTAAGTTTTTTTACCGTTAAACCTTGGCGTGGAAGCGAAGTCTCGAATCCTCGGGTCTTAAGTTTCGAGTTGAACTCTCCTTAAGCTTTTACCATTAAACCCTGGCGTGGAGAGTCAAGTCTCGAATTCCCCCATGCCTTAGGTTTCGAGTGAACGCTCCTTAAGGTTTTCACCATTAAACCCTAGCGAAGAGAGTCAAGTCTCTAAATCCCCAGTCTTGAGTTTTGGTGAACGTTCAACTTAAGTTTTTCACCATTACTCCTGGCGGCGAGGAGAGCTGAAGCTTGAAATCACCAGTCTTAAGTTTTAAGTGAACGTTCATCTTAAGTTTTTCACCATTAAACCTCGCGAGGAGAGCTAAAGCTCGGAATCCCTCAGTCTTAAATTACGAGCTGAAAATTCAACTTAAGTTTTTGCTATTAAACCCTAATAAGGAGAGTCAACTCGGAATCCCCAGTCTTAAATTTCGAGTTGAACGTTAAACTAAAGTTTTTCTCCATTATACCCTAGCAAGGAGAGTCAAGCTTGGAGTCCCTAGGTCTTGAGTTTCGAGTTGGATGTTCAACTTAAGTTTTTCGCCATTAAACTGGGCGAGGAAAGTCAAGCTCGGAATCCCCATGTCTTATGTTTATTTGGACGTTCAACTTAAGTTTTTCACCATTAAACCTTGGTGAGGAGAGCTAAAGCTCATAATCCTCCGGTCTTAAGTTTCAAGTTGAACGTTAAACTTAAGTTTTTCACCATTAAACCCTGGCGAGGAGAGTTGAAGTCTCCGAATCCCCCAGGTAATAAGTTTTGTTGAACATTCAACTTAAGTTTTTCTCCATTCAAAGGCGTGGCATGGAGAGTGAAGCTTTGGATCCTTTAGGTCTTAAGTTTGAGTTGAGCATTCAACTTAAGTTCTTACCATCTTTAAACCCTAGCGTGGAGAGTCGAAACCTTTGTAGGTGTTAAGGTACTAATTGTGCATTCAACTTAAGCTTCCATCTTTAAAGCCCTAGTGTGGGGACACAAGCTATGAATCCCCAGGTCTTAAGTTTTGAATTTGAAATTAAACTTAAGTTGCTACCATTTATAAAACCTTAAAAGGAAAAGGTGAGCTACGAGTCCCAGTCTTAAGTATAGAATTTGAAATTTCAATTTGAACTACTCACCAAAACCTAAAGAGTCGGGTGAGCTCCCACCTTAGGTCAAATGGAGTGATTTTAGGTGATCCAAAGATCCTAATGAGCACGTGGAGATGAATCGAAGTAGATCAGTGGGTTCTTACTCCACCGAGAGAGATTTGAAAATCTGCTCTAATAGAGTAGGGAGTGTAGTTGATCCGACCTCATGTTTGAGTAAGACACACAAAATTCCTTACAATCATCTTTAAAGGTTGGATCACTAATAAAGAGGGCATATCCAGGGTGTGATGGGTCGCATGATCCTTGGTGAAGTAATAGCCCCGTGTTGATTAGAGATAAGTCCATTTTATGGTTTGATCTACCTCTAAGGTATGTCTTATCTTAGGTCCCTAGCACTACTTAATCTGGGAGTATTGGAGGTACGAAATACTATAAAATAAAACTTGAAAAGTTATTTAAGATGTTTGGAATACATTTGAAAATAAGCAGAGGCAGAAATCTTTCAACATCAATAGCTTTTGAGCTTCTCTTCTCCGAATGCGTATGCTTTAGCATGATCCACCTTCAATTTTTCATTACGGAAGGCAACTTAGGTATTGGCGGCATGGAGCTCACCTCCAACTTTTTATGTTGACCTGAAGCTAATACGGTGTTTCTAATGCAATGTTAGAATTGTGGAGTTCTAGCTCGACGAGAGAGGTATGACTGCCGGGTAACGTATTTATAGATAAGATGAAGGGTCTTTTCAAAAAACAACAAGAAACGCGTTCAAACATTTTGATGAAATGAGGATCGAATGAGCGGTGATGAAGAAGGTGGATAAATGAAATTGAAATAACAAACCGTTATTAGCATAAAGTGTGAGCGGGCATGGAATCAAAAAGGCTAAATTTGGAAGGTTCTTGCTAAGAGAAAAGGTGCCAAATGCAGGCCTACTTTATATGACATGTCCGCTTTCTCTATAGACCTATTCTAAGGGGATTATAGCTCGGCTCTAACTACTTTTGGTCCTAGACTCAAAGTTTGAAAGTCGAACTTAGGGAACTAACAAACCGTGACAAAAAGAAGTTTCTTAGTTACAAAAGCTACGGAGGCCCATCCGCCACTTGTTGGCTCAAACCAGAAGTGGTCGTGAATGTTATTCGAGGACTTTATTAGTAATTGAGCCCGACCTCATGAAGAAGTTAAAACCAGCCATGCCGTCTCTCATAATCAAGTCCAGGATGAAGGATCGTCTCATAAGAACACAAGATGCATGCAAGCATACCTAGTGTAGCATCGCATGGATACATATTGTACTTTAGATCTACTCTATCACACGGATCTCTCGATCTCGTCTAAATAGAGTAGGGGATCAAGTTGATCCAACCCCATTTTGGCAAGTCAAGCCTACTCTTACAATTGCTTATGTACATCTATATTAGGAGTGACCTTTTTATAAAAGGAGTGAATCTTAGCTTGATTAAGGAGGAAGATGGAGGGGATGAAGGGTGACCGTAGGATGAGAGAAAGATCAATGGCTGGGAGATGAATAGATATGGAACTGATGGGACGTGCTATTATGGGCACGACATACGAAGCGGTGGCAGAATTTAAAATGATAACCGCCTACGAAATTACCGGGAAGGCTCAGAACCGGTTGTAGGCCTACTAAAGGATAGATCTGCCATCTTAGTCCACATAGATTGGGGGAGTAGTTGATCTGGCCCCATTTTGGCAAGTCAAGCCTACTCTAATGATTGCTTATGTAGATCTATATCGGGAGTTCCCTATTTATAAAAGGAGTTGAATCTTAGCAGTTAAGGAGAAAGATGGAGGGGGATGAAGGGCGACCGTAGGATGAGAGGAATATCAACGGCTGGGAGATGAAACGATAAGGAACTGATGGGACGTGCCATTGTGCGTACATCATACGAAGTGGTGGCGAGAATTCAAAATGGTAATCGCTCACGAAATTACCGCCTGGAAGGCTCCAGAACAGTTGTAGGATTACTCTAGTGGATAGATCTGCCATCTTAGTCCACATAGAGTAAGGGGAGTAGTTGATCCGGCCCAACTTAGGTAAAGATAGACCTACTGTTGTAGACCTGCCCATGGGTGAATCTTTGAAAGAAGAGTAAAGACTCGGGCAATAAAGCTAGTCATATGGGGGTCGGAGAGCTCTTCGGAAGGTCCTACGGAATTAAGGAGACCTCCTACGAGAAAGACCTGCACCCTCATTTAATGACCGATATGACTTGAAGTGACATAAATTCAGAGAGTAACTATGGAATGAGAGGTAAGCGGCGATAATTATGGCCAATGATAAGACATAAAGGTGAATATCAGGTCTACCAAGGAAGACCCGACACGCATTTAATGTGAAGTACAACAGAGGATAATACATAAAGGTGAATAGGTCTACTAAGGAAGACGACACGCATTCGATGTGAAGTACAACGAGAGGATAAGACATAAAGGAGAATAGCCGGCCTACTAAGGAAGGCATTTAATGTGAAAGACAATCTCTGACACGATCATTAAAGAAGCTTGATTTGAGGGTTATAGGGAGGCGAGTCAGAATAGGCAGACCTTCCAAGAAGTAAGTATATGTATGGTGGCTGCGCAAGAAGTAACTTTGTGATGGGAAGATCTGCGAAAACAACTGTGATAGGTAATGAGAAGTGACAACACTTTGAAACCAACCAGAGGATGATACGTGGCAAAGTTGTGGCTGAAAATCAAATGCAAGAAAGA
Source organism: Rehmannia glutinosa (assembly GCA_016081115.2). Classification (NCBI taxonomy): domain Eukaryota; kingdom Viridiplantae; phylum Streptophyta; class Magnoliopsida; order Lamiales; family Orobanchaceae; genus Rehmannia; species Rehmannia glutinosa. The sequence goes on from JABTTQ020002283.1 coordinate 52,776, forward strand.
ATTATAAAAGGGGGTTCACTTTCTTTCTCTAAACTATTTAATACATTGATATACACTTATCCATCCAATATTCTTGTTTTGACTTTTGCATCGGAGTACTAATCTTTGGAAAACCCTCCGGTGGCTTGGCTACGGTGTGATGCGGGAATGAAAGTTGGATCATTGATAGTCAGCTCATCCAGGATAAATCAACTTGGTTTGGATTATTTCTACCATTCCCATCATATGTATTTCTTTGATGAAATTTATGGGGTTTATGGTAGCTCTGTTTGGCTCTTACTGAGTATTTTACGTTAGGAGTCCGCTAATGGACTGTCTGAATTTCTTCTCGGTTGCCCTTTCAGCATACTCTATTGGCTTCTTTCCTTTTCCTTTATAACCAAGGCCGGTATGATTGTGATTGTGTTTTGGTGTGGATGTGGGTGCAACATATGGTGTTTTGGGATTTTGGATTCCTTCATTGCTTGAAGATCCTTTTTCCAAAATCACTCTTAGAGTTTGGCTATGCAAAAAGGAATTGAATCCTATGTCTTTCTTATCTCCACACTCTTTATGACTCATAATAAGTTCATCTAATGATTTGGATGCTTTTGTAAATGAGGCAATTACACTTTTAAGATCTTTTTCTCTTTTCTCAGTAGCAGCTAACTCTGCTAAGATCTTGGCATTTTCACCTTCACCTTAGTGTTCTCATCGGCTATGTGATTGAGTACTCGACTCTTTTGTCATCTGTGAGTTTTGGCTTTTAAGTGGCTATTTTCCTCATTCAAAAGTGTGTGTGAGGCGATTAAAGTCAAGGGGTGTGAGTGTAAAGGTTTAGATGGGGGTTGAATAAACCTTACCAACTTTTCGATTTAGTCCTTTTAAAACGTTCGAGTTAATACTTCACAAGTGAGTCCTACATGGTGGCTAAGTTAGTTAATGTCAGAGTTAGTCACTCAAATGACTGATTGAACATTGATAGAATAACTTTCAGTTGTTTTGACTAAAGACTTAACTCGATTGTGAAATGTTTTCACCTAGGAAGACTTAACACCCTGGAATTTTGTTTAAGTATGTTTTAATACTTGGTTTTAGCACTTTGTTGATTATCAATTGGATAGCAAATTTATCACAGATATTAAAGTAATGTGCGAGAAATTAAAGTGTTGAAATATAAATGACACAATAGATTTTTATAGAGGTTCGAAGATGGGGTAATTTTTTACTCCTCTCTTCTCCAACTCGGAGGAATACACTGCGAGTATTGATCAATATACAAAGTGGTTAACGATACCCGGATGCAAGTCTTGATCACACACGGTGACTTGATCCTTTGGGACTTAGTGCGGAGATGCCTTGGTCACACGGTGGCTTCTCATACGACTCGGCTTCTTCAGGCACCGCTTTGCTACTACAGCCCACTTGCTCAAGCTTCTTGGATTTGATCACGAAGCCCTCCAAAAACTTGAGACCGGTTCGACCTTGAACCTTTCTACAATCCTCCGTGTAATGTAGACCCCCTTGATTCTTCAAACTGATTGAAGTTGTCTTTCCTTCAAGGTAAGTGTTGGATTGATTTCCTTCGTAATGTAAACTTGAGGATTGAACTTCAATGATTTGAGAATATTTTTGGTTCGAGATATTTCTTTTCTTGCTCGTATTTGTTTTTCGATTGTCAAGGTAACCTGTTTTTACTCTCAAATAGGTTCTGATTTTTGTTATAGTGTTCTTTTGAAAATTTGTCCATTGAAGAGATAGGCTAATTTTCAAAAGACACTTGTGGTCGTTTGCTTGTCTTGTTCTTGATCCTTGGAATTGACATTTCCTCGTATGAATGATTCTTGACTTTTCGAGAGATCGACACAGTGCGGTGCTTCCCATTGGTTTATTCCTTTTGCACGCACGGGGTGAGCACTTTAAGAAAGGTAGTATGGAAGTATTACTTGTTTAAGTAATTCTCTTGACTTAGTGCAACGGATCTCTTCGATTGTCTCGACATTTGCATTTCCTTGACTTCCCCAGTGACTTTGAGTCGCCTTTCCAATCATTGGATGACTCGGTCTCAAGTTGAAGTGGAGTGACACTTCACTCACCGTATCTTAGTTGCACCTTGATCGAGTTCTGTCTTCTCTTCTTTGCCACACTCAATTTGTCTCACAAATGTGAGTCTTCCTTTTAGTCTCCGGTTATTTTCTTGCATATTCGAGCATAGCCGACTTAACTCATCTCGACCACCCTATCTATTACAATGCAATTTAAAACAAAAGTGGGGTGCCAACTTTCTATTCTAAGTTTTACATGGCATTCATCAAAATCTAAAAATTAATTTCCCAACAGTCTCTTTCTCTTTATCACTTGAGTAGTCGACTTCACTACTATCGAAGTCTGCTTTGCATCTTTGCACTTGGCTAGCTCGGCCCGATCTCGGTGACCAATATGGATTTCTTTTTTTCTTGTCTTTCTCTAAAGACTATTCTTTCTTCCTCATTTCTATATTTGTTGACTAATGGATAGGAAAGTCAACAACAAAGTATCCTTGTTGTGCAATTCCAACACAAGTTTTCGGCTCTCTGATCAGCTCTCTCGGTCCTCTGATTGTCATATTTCTAATGTTCTACTCTCATTGGCGGCTTGTGCTCCCTTGCTTTGGAAGGTGCTTAATGTCTCCTGGAGGTTTCACCTTTGTTTATTTTATAGTTCTTGTTAAAGAACTTGTTGAATCTTTTTACCATGAGGGCAATTTCCTCCTGGTCAATGGTCTTCTTTGGCGCAACTTTCTTCCCATCACTGACCAATAATGCAGCTGTTTTAGGTACACCGGTTTCCTTTTGCTCTTTCCTTCTCAGCTCAAACTCATAAGTTTTGAGGTCTGAGAATAGCTCATGATTATATGTTCTTGAGAGGTCCATTGAATGTCTCAAGGCCATGACCTTCATTTCCCATTTAGCTGGGAGGGCTCTTAGTATCTTCATGCACATCTCCTTCTGAGTGTACTATTTCCCAAGAGTTGAAAGCTCATTTGTTATCTCTCGTGAATCGGCATCCAGTTGATCCGGACTTTTACCCGCAAGCATTTTAAAATTTTCAAATTTTTGAACAAAGAACAATTAATTTATTCTCCTTAACTGTTCTAATCCTTGAAAAATCGGGGTTATCTTATCCCAAATTTCTTTGGCTGATTTGCACGACTTGAATTTGTTGAACATGGCCTTGTCCAACGTCTTGTAGAGTATATCCTTGGCCACATTGTCCAGGTTATATCTCTTTCTATCTTCGTTAGTGTTCGCAAAAATATTTTAGTTCATCTAACTACAAGTGTACAATGTAGTTTATAGGATAATGGCAAGTAAGGTCGTATTCCTCGAGGATTGAAGCTCGAAACACTTAGGCTATAATAACATCGTATTCCAATTTTATTGAAGCGGCCAAAAATCAAGTATTTTTATTAACTAAAATCCTAAATTAAGAAACAAAATAAAAATAAATTTGTGAACCCCACAAGTATTTTCAACATCTTTAGGAGCAACCTTAGGCACATAATCTCAACATGCTTCTTCAATATTAAATGCGAATAAAGTTTTAAAAACCAATTCATGCAATTCTATGGGTAAATTCCTAAAATAGTTTATTGTGCACATAAACAGTAGATTAATAATAATTGAGGTCTCCGATCCATCACAATTATTACTAACTCCCAAAAGATCTTTGAATTGAAATACTACCCACAAATAGAAGTAGTCTCCGATACATTACTCTATTTAAGTCCGAATTCGATTTTCTTCTTACTAGAACTCACCTCCGGATTATGGACTAGAAGTATGACATGCAAATTATTGGCCAAATAACAAGCAATTAAGAATAAGCACTCGAATTCATAAAATAGAAAGCATGAATTAATTAAGAAAACAAATAATTATATTTAATACAAAGCAACAGGTTTCGATTATGCCCCTAAGATCAGAAAAATATGCCAAACATTGATTACAAACTCATAGACAATTTCGAATCAACATTAAGACATCGTTTAAGAAGCATAACAAGTTCTTAGACATAGAAAGAAAACCCTTCTTGTCGGGATGGATTCTCCTTCCAAGCCCTCGAAGCTCTTGTGTTCCCAGATGCGAAAGCCTTGTAGTGTCCTTCGCGACCTAGCTTTTTGCTCTCGAAGCTCTTCTATTGTTTGGTTCAGTGTTATTTGATGTGTTTTTGTTGTATGGAATGATGTATTTTCGTGCAAGACTTGGTCCCCTTTTATAGATGCTTGGAGAGATCACTTGCAGAGTTGGAGCGGGAAGCAAACTCTAAAAAACACGAAACAGACTCCACACGGTCGGGCCGTGTGGCTTGGGCTTAGCCCTTCGCCGCACTGGCAGATCGGTCACACGAGTAGGTGGTGTGGTGATGACCTTGTCCACACAGCCATGTGAGTTCACATGGTCGGTCGTGTGGTCCGCTCCATCCTCTGTTTTCTTCCTTTCTTCACATAACCGTGTGATTTTCACAACACCAGTCCACACGGCCGTGTGATGCTACATGGTCCCGCCAGTGTGACTGGATTTTGTTCCCTTTTTCCATCGTTTTGATCTTATCTTTGCATTCGGCAATCTTATTCGGGCATCCTTATCGATATTTCTTCATTTTAAGCTCATTCCTACAAAATTACAAGAATACGCAGTATCATTCCCTTTAAAGGAAACCAAGTAAAAACATAGTAAATATGTGTGCAAATGCATCAATCATATATCAATTTAAGCCCCAAAATGCACGTATATTTTACACACATAAATTAGTCCACTCGGTCGTGGTTTTTCAACCATGGTTGGTCTAGCCTCTTCAACTTCTCTTCTCCTTCTCCCACCGCTTCTTCTTACAAAGAAGATATTGACTTTGAGTATTTGCAATGTCCCATCCACTATCGAAGCCATTTCATCGTGTAAATCGGATATATGAGCCAAAGATACGAATCTTCCATTCTTCAAACTCTTTCCATATTGATCATTGGGATACGAGTTAGATTTACTTCCATGATAATAACTTTGCTTTAAATATGAAAGACTTTGAAAACACAAATGTTAAATCTTTTGAAAAACATTGAGATCTAGTTCAAGAACCGGTCGAGAAGGCTCAATGAACCAACTACTCGGATACCACTTGTAGGTCCCAAGGGGTGTGGTGTAAGGTTTAGAAGGGGTTGAATAAACCTTACCAAATTTTAACTTTTAGTCTTTTTAAGAATTTCAACGAGTTGACTAAATCGATTATGTCTTATGGGGACAACTAGGTTGGCTATCTTCGGATAAGTTACCCACTCAATGACTCGGACGAGTGAGTTGATAGTATAACTTAGCGTCGGCTAACACTTAACTTTAGTTGATATGGTTTTTTAACAACGGAAGACTTAACACCCTTTCTTTGATTAAAGCTAGTTTTTAACACTTGTGTTTAGCACTTGTTATTATCAGTTAGGTAGCAAATAACTTAACAACGGATATGAAAAATATAGGCAAAAAAGTAAATCTTTGGAAGTAAATGACACAAGTAATTTTATAGTGGTTAGATGATGGAGTAATTCCTCTACTCCACTCTTCTCCAACTCCTGGAGGAATCCACTAGGTAACATATCAAGTAACAAAGGAGTTCTTAGTCTAGAGACAACCTTGATCACAAAGTCGACTTCTTCTCGTGACTCAACTTCTTCACAAGACAGGTTGTCTTGCTACTTCAGACTCCCTTCAAGTCTTTGGATTTCATCACACTGACCTCCCAACAAACTTGAATCACTGGTTCGACCTTGAACCTTTCTCTGACTCCTTTAAATTTGAGAGTAGACCCCTTTTGTTCTTTAAACGTTTCCTCTTCAACTGGTCGAAGTAATCTTTCCTTCACAGCGTGTCTTGGATCGAGTTCCTTTGAGTTTTAGGCTTGGGGAATTTTCTAGATAAGCTTGAGAATATTGCAGGTTATGCTTGCTTGATAATTGCTTGATTCGTTCGTGCTAGGTTCAGGTAACCTTTTCGCAAATGCTTTCTTAGCCTTTTATAGTTCTCATTTGAAAATTTGCCCATTGAAGTCATAGGCTATTTTCAAATGACACTTCTTGTTCGTTGGCTTGTCTTTTCTTGGTTGCAACACTTGTGATGTTGACCCTTCCTCGTATTAAATGGTTTTGCAGCTTTATAAGGTCTGACACATGCTTTCATGTTTCCCATTGGCTTATTCTTTTGCATGTTTCTGGGCCAAACACTTTAAGACCTGGCAGATCGGACATATTACTATATCGAGTAATATTCTTGACATTCTTCCAATGGATCAATGTCAGTTGTCTTGACTTGACTGCTGCCTTTACCCTTTTTGACTTGAGTCTGCTCCAATCATGAGAATGACTCAACTATCACTTCAACTGTTAGACTTGGCTCATTTCACGACTTGGTGACATTTCCTCATACTTCTTGGCCATACTCGGTGACCGACACAGCAGAGTCTTCACTCTAGTCTGTAGTTGACTTCTTGCATTCTTTGACTTAGCTGACTTCACTCAGCTCTTTCAGTCCTCTCGATTACAACATATAATTACAAGAAAAATGGGGTGCCAACTTCCTAGTCTAAGTTTACATGGTATCATCAAAATCTAACAAATAAATTTCCTAACAAAACTTACAAGGAAGGTATCGAGCTAATCAACTAACAAACAAAGAACTTACGTTTGTGTATTTACAAATTAAAATACATAAAGGGGTTGACCAACTTCAACACCTCGCTTCTTCTTTTTCTCTCTTCATCTTACGCTTCTTCTTCTCGTCAAATCCGCTCTTTTCCTCTTCCTTTCTTTCTTCATCCCTCTTTTTCTTCTCATAGGCTCGCTTTGCAGTAGGGTCATCTCTTCGCTGCCATTCCTCCTATTTGCAATTTGCCCGTTCATTTTTAGCTTATTGCCTTCACACAGCGTCTTCATTCTTGCGTTAGACTTCCAAATTTGCAAGATGATCATATCCACTTAAGAAGTAATCCATTTCTTCATGGATCAATATACTTGATATCCTGAGGATTTAGCTGCGGTCGAGAGCCTCTGCCTCAACTACTTCCACCTGATATACCCCTTCCTCTTCCCGACTTAGCTCCTCTGAGAGTGTACTGTATAGGAGCTCTTGCTTTTCCAGTTGAGTGACTGTTGGAACTTTGTTGCACATCAGCTAGGTTACACACATCGAGACCTTTTTCCCAGTACATATCCCTAGCTTGCGGTAGAGTCATATCTCTGAAGTAGCCTTCTGCCTCTAAAGTTTGAAACTCCTTGCTGAGGAGACTGGGCATACATAAGCTTCAAATGGGGGGTTTTCGAGCTTCTTTCCCCCTTAGCTTGTACTTTCTTCTTTTATACCTTATGACTCCCTTTGCTTTCCTTAAGTTTCGTCAAGGCCTCATCTTCCCCCTTTTTGGCATCATCACCAAATGAAAGGGTCAGACTAGGGAACAATCCACTGAGAATGAAATCAAGTCAGCTATTCGTAGAATTTTGCTTGTCATCTGCTTTTGAGTAGGCTGTTCTGAATTCTGATCGCGTAGCCTTGGACTCAGTTGCCATTAATTTCATTTCAGCTCTTCTTAAGTCTCAGTTGTCTCAGCTCTTTACATCTCCACAACTGTCTCACGAGCAGTTGGGTCTTCTATATTATGCTAATCGACATCAGCAGTCTTCAGGGAATTCTAGGTGGCTACCTCTCAACAAACTTTCTCTTGAGACTGCTCTTCTTGAGCATCAACATCTTTTCAGTTTCATGTTTATATACATAGATGGTATTCTTATTGCATCAAAGAACATGAAGAAACATCTCAAATATTTGGATATGTTTTCAAATATATATATATATATATATATATATATATATATAATAACAAACTATTCTCAAAATAGAAGCCATGTTTTTTGCCGCCTCTTTTTCACTTGCTAAAAACGTATTTCATTTTTTTTGGTTTTATTTACTTTTTTTACGGCAACTTAATCTGTTGTAATCAAAATTAATTTCTTTATTGGAATTTATTTAATTTAATATGACTACCAAAAATACTTATTACCAAATTGCAATTAGTCAATATTGAATAGCAGATTATGTGCATAATTTACTTAACTGGATGGATTAAATATGGAATTAAGAATGTTGTGCATGATTCGGCTATTTAATCTCCCTACTTTTTAATATTTGCTTTCAATATGCCCTTGATTTTCGCACTGTAAATTACTGTGTAATAATTGCAATTCAATTTGGTAATAATGTGAAGAATATTAATATTGATCAATCAGCCGGATTCTCAGTATTCTGACGAGAATATATATATATATATATAATTCAGTTACCAAAATGTGAGTAAAAGTTATTATAATTCCCATACTGAAAATAAGGCTCTAATCAAAACAATTATTTTGGTAAGTTGTTGTAACTTGCAGATCAAGTCAATTGTTATTTCTGAGAAAATTAAAAAATTTAACACATAAAGAAAAAAAACTAAAATATTTACAAGATTTACTAAAATAAATAAAAGCAAAAAAGAAAACGAAATTCTATAAAATTACCTTACTAAAATATAAAATTTTTCTTTCTTTTTATTGAGACGTTGGGCCCTATATATACATCAAACATTGATCAGTTTACAGCAAATTCGAAACCGATTCTCCCGAGTTCTAGTAATCGTTTTTATAATATCAGAAATAAGAACTTTTCACGTTTTATTTGTTAGAGATGGCACCAATGTTCAGTTTGATCAAACATTTAAATAAAAGCAAGACTACTTGAGCCATAAAAAGTATGTCTGGTCCGTGCGTATAATAAACCAGCTTTCAATGACAACACCCAAATTGCAAGTCTAGAATGCATATTTCATGATTCGGAGGTTTGACTATATTTCTGATTATTAAGTTATTTAAAAACAAAGGAGTATGAAAATTATTGTCTAATTTTTTTAATATATTCTGCAGGGAAATCGGATACATGTTACTATTCGTAAATAACATATGGAAAAGCATAAAAAGCTGCTAATTGAAGGGCGAATTTATGCTATTCGAGACATCTTAGTCACTAACCAAACAGACAAATACAAAGCGTGTGAGACAAATTATAAAATCATCTTTCATGGCAAAACTCACATGTTTGAGATGTTTGATAAAAGCTATCCAAGGTTTATGTATGAGTTCAAAGATTTCAAGGAGTTGTATAACTTTCAGAAAATTGACGACATTATGATGTTTCAATGATGTTTTAATATATTGTTTTCACATACTTTGTTACATCTACCAATTTTTATATGGTATCTTTTTCGGAATATTAACAGATATAATCGAAAGAGTTGTGTCGATGCAATCGGCAATAACACAAGTTGGTGGAAAATCAACACATTTCTTAGATATCACTTTGGAGGATTTGGTGTAAAATCATAAATTTTTAAATTGCATTCTCTGTTTTAAAAATTATTTTACAAATGATATTTCTAAAAATGAAGCAAAAATCGCATGACATGCACTCTATGGGAAGAATACATTGATATCATACTGTCTTATCTTGAAGAACACAGCCGTGAACCAATTGTTATTATTCTGTAAATGTGCAGAGCAAAGGTGTTTAAATGTAAAATTAAATGCAGTAAAATAAGGGTTTTTTAATTTTTTGGTTTCACTATGACCACAACTTGATTATATTTTGTGTTTGCAGAAATACATGAAGATGAGGTAAAACTGTCCAATTCCTTTCATATTACGAAGCTAATTGTCAATGGAGAAGAAGATGAAATTATGGAATTTAAGAAAAGGTATTGAATTAATATATCATTGATTATTTATATAGTGGATGTTTAAATAATTAATGTTTACTAATTCATAATTTGTTAGATTCAGCTTTGTTAATGGCATCAACCCCAGCTATTCGATCAATCATGTTGTTGCACCTTCCAACGTTACTGTTTCTGATGATTTAGCATCCGGTGAATATTCCATACGAATAATACAGCAATTGTATACCAACAGACATGTTAATACATTTTGTTCAATGTAATATTTCTTTTTACATATTGGTATGTTATTAATATATTTTGTTGATTAATCCTGCTTGTTTTTACAGAGTGGTGGTTTTTGGGTGTGTGGTACAATTATCTCTTTTTATTGGGGATTGGTGGTATCTATCTTGCCCAATTTGCCCAAAAAAACTATCTGAAGCAGGAGATAAGTTGTACTTCTTTGGTTGTGATGAATTTCTGGAAACTGGGCAATTAAGGTTTATATTTTTTATTTGCAATAATAGTTTTTTTTATTGATATGTAATAATATTTTAATTGGTTTTCTGGTGTTTAATATTAGGTATAAGCTGGAGATACAAGTTGTTGATGAAACCGGGAACGTGCCACTTTTGTTGTGGGATCGAGATTATGAAAGGCTTATAGGAAAGCCTTGTGCAGTTTGAAGGAGAGAATACCTTGATGTATGCATAGTCATTTAAGTTTATAATAATTTGTTGATAAATTTATTAATAACATAAATTTTACTAATTTAAATAGATGGCCGACGGACGAGACATCCTAGACGAAATTGCAAGTTTGATTGATCTACAAGCGTTTTTTAAGGTTCAGGTGAAAGGAAATCAATATAATCATTATGATAGATTTTTAACAATTTTGAAATTGACAACCAACCCAACTTTGATTAAGGAATTTTCTCGAACTGCATTTGAAAGTCAGGTATTTAAGTATATTATTATTTTTTTTATTTAATAGTTTTAATACAAAATTTAATATTTACTGAATTTGTTTTCAAGATTAACAATTGACATTTACATTTTTAATGAATGGTAGGAATCTGACTTTTTGTCTAAGCTACACCATGAAGGAGAATTCAGCATAAAGGTTTCTATTCTTTTTATAGTTTTTATGAAATATATTATGTTGTATTTTTTTTAAATAAATTAAAAATTTATTTTTTGCAGGACGACTATTCTGAAGATGAAGTTAACACTCCAAATAAGAGTGCTAAACGGAAAGAAGTTGTGAAAGGAAGTCCTGCATTTAAAAGAGCACTTTTTGATGACTTTGCGTCTTCTACAACCGCAAAGAAGTTAAAGGAGTTTGTGAAGAAAGAGGACGACGATGAGTCATTTAATTAGGGTATTGTTAGGGTTTCAAGAATTTGGTAAGTTTGTTATTTTTGGATAGTGAGTCAAGGGTAATTGCTATGCATTGTTTCTTATTATGGTATTAATAAATTTATTTTGTTTCATTTTTCCTAATTTTTGTTTTATTTTTTTTAAGAATTAAAATTTGTTTATTAAATTTAATTACCTTACGAATAATTACAAAACAAAATAACAATTAAAAAAATAATTGATGTAAAAGCAACAATGTAAATATTTAAGCAGAATGGAACAGTAGAAACAAGCAAACAGATGCCATAAATATCAAATTACAGAATAAGTTTCAATCCCTAAGCCCCTGCAGGATTCCACTACACTCATGGTGTAGGGTCAAGCATGTTTTATTGCTTAGAGTGTTGGGTTTATGTTTACTGAAATCACAAAATATAATCCAGGTGAATTGAAATTAAATGACATTGAAATATCATGAACAAGAAATAACATAGTTAAGTGCTTTACATATAATAACATACTACAAACATAATAATTAATGCATTGAAGTGAAACTGAACACATTTTCCTATATTTCGTTTACAATATATCTTCTAACATTTATCAATATCAATCTACTTCAGTTTAAATATTTATTTTATTCTATCATTGTAATCTATCTTAACCACATCTAAAAAAACGAATATATGATATCGGTTACACTTAATTCGACCATACCAGTATGCTTTGGGTTTATCCATTTAAAATTGTAGTAATAATCATTTATATTAGTAATTTACTATGATTCTTGATTCTTACCAAATTTTTATTCGACTACAGTCTAACATACCATAAAATCATAGAAAAAAAAGAAATAGATATATTACATGATTAATTCAGAAAAACCATAATGCATAGCATAATCCATATATATATCCAAATAATATTCTTTAAAATTCCCATTATTTAGAATCTTGATTATCAAAACCTACCAATATTAGTTCCAGTATCGAGTATAAAATGTGAAATAGTTTTCATAATTCAATCATCATCAAAAATAATTTCAGGACAGCATAGCCATACACTCCAAACACACACTCAGACTAAAAACAAAAGGCAAAAACTTGCGTGAGACGGTCTCACGGATTTAGATCCGTGAGACGGAGCCCTTACACAAAGTTTTAAAGGTTTTTTTTCAAATTTTATTTTTCTTAGGGTTTATATTTGTTTTTTTAGGGTTTATTTTGTTTCTTGGGTTTATTTTTAATTGATTTGGGTTTTTAGGATTTTTAGTTTTTTTTAGGGTTTATTTTTTATTTTTTGGGTTTATTTTTGTTTTTCGGGTTTATTCTTCATTGTTCATGTTTTTAGGGTTTATTTTTGTTTCTTCATGGTTCATGTTTTTAGGGTTTATTTTTGTTTCTTCATGGTTCATTATTATTTTTAAATTTATTTTCATGGTTCATGTTCTCAAGACGGAGCCCTTAAGAGGTCCGTCTCACGGATATAGATCCGTGAGACCGTCTCACAAGAGACTTGCTCAAAACAAAAATACGAACCAGATAAACAATCAGAACAGGAAAAAGAGATCGCAATGCGACAATTGACAAGATCACTGTATTGCGCAGCAAACGAACAAGAGAAGCAAATTTTGAAGATGATAATTTTTTGTCTTGAAATTTAGTTTTCAAACTACAAGTTCAAAGAATACGATGTTGAGTATTCTTACAAGAACCAGAGATTGTCGGGCGTTCGAATAGTAAAATCTATTAAACCCCTGTAGCATAAAGACCATGTATAAGTACTTAAAATAAGATAGATTAAGAAAACAAAACAGATAACAAACTACTATAAGTTCTGAGAACTTATCTTTAATATAATTGTGCCTTCATTACTTCAATGAAACCATCCAATTATCTGTAAATGCGATAAAAAAATTGTTATTAACATATTATTGAGATAAGAAAGATGAGAAGCATAAATGTTCTTTATATTATATGCGACTACATGATATATTTATCATTACCTTGAAAATTTCACGGTCACACATCTTCAAATTTGTGATCATTATGTCTCAATACACAGAAAAAAAAAATAAGTTAGATTTTTTATATCCAGTAATTATTTAAAAAAAATTGAATTTAATCAAAAGCAAAGAAGCCTCTTAAATTTCAGTACTACATAGTACAAAAAATGAAAAGTAAGACCATGTTCATCTTTCCTTAACAGATACGAAAAAAATCTATAAATTTTACTATTATTCTATAATCGACTTAGAAAAATTGTCAGATTTTAAGAATGTGTATTAAAAACCAAAAATGCCTCTTCAACTTTACTGATAATTTTGTACAAAAATAAAAAATGTGAACATCTACAACGAGTACTAACAGATCCAAAAAAAAAAAACACTGAAAATATCTGATTTTCTAAAACACAGACAAAAATAATATACAGATCAGTACAAATATACAGATATCTACAAATTTATGCTAAAAATATAAATTTTCAAAAAGATGAAAACAGAAAAATAAAAGATTAAAAAAAATTATTACCTGCAAATTTTATTTATCCGAGACCTTCTTTCGGATTTTGACACACCCACATCTTCACATTTGTTTTCCTTTTTCAACATGCAAACAGAAAAAAAATATTGTCAGTACATGTAAAACAAACTAAACATTAGTAAAAGATTAAAAAAAATATTTAGAAATAAATATTTACCTGCAAATTACAATTTATCCGAGTACTTTTTTCAGGATTTTTAACACACGATATTCCTATTGCTTAGTCAATACAAAAATTCCTAAACTATCAAAACCAAATCGATTTTTGGTCATTTTGAGATTCAAATCCAATTTCTAAACTAAACAGTAAAATTATTCTTCGATCTGAAAAATCGGTAAAAAAATAAAATAGAAAAAATAAAGTAATCGAAATTTTTTTGTTTTATAAAATGTGTCACGCCCCAAACGTGACGCGACAACGATCAATCACTTAAAGCGAATTAATCAACGATCCCCTAATCCAAAGGTACCAAACTCCAAGTGAAATAGAGTCTAATGCGTGAATTATAACAACCACGAGTACAAATTATATCTTAAGGTGCAAAGATCCGAATACAACCCAAAAGATTATCTTAATTAACTTACATACCAAAAAGAAATAAAATGAAGGAGTCCAACAACAACAACGAAAAAAGTGAAAGGAAATATCGCTCCACATCGCCGATAGAGATTCAATCTACGGTAGGTTCGATGTCTTCCGAACTCTTCATCTAAAGGTTAGAAAACGGGAGGGAATGAGACGAGAAATCTCGGTGGATGGGGTGACCGTGTGTAAGTGTGGCGATATAAATAGTTAATGCGAGAAATTTAGTTGTATGAAAACGCATGAAAGATGATGCATGATTTCACACACGGTCCACAAGCGTCGTGATAAATATATTTAATTAATATACTTATACGATTAAGAAAAAAGCGATTCATGGTCAAGCGGCACTATGGTCCAAGCAAAGCGGGAGGATTGCGTCACGGATTTGTAACGCCAATCCTATGCAAGACAAGTAGCGGTTGCGTCACGGATTTGTAGCGCCAACCTATGCAATACAAGTAGCGGTTGCGTGGGTTTGTAGCGCCAACCTATGCAATACAAGTAGCGGTTGCGCACGGATTTGTAGCGCCAACCTATGCAATACAAGTAGCGGTTGCGTCACGGATTTGTAGCGCCAACCAAGCGGGTCCGATTAACTCAGGAATCGTGTGGATCGACAGCGATTCCTTCGTTCTTCCTTGTAACTCCCCGAGCAAGATGGTCAAGACTGTCACCTTATCGCTCGTAGGCAAAGACAAAATCCACAGTGGAGCTAGCAAGGCTCGGATTTGTCATAATCATGATTATACCTCAAGTACTACGACCCGCTTCCCTTGGACAAACTCCGTCCCTCGGTTGCGGGATTAGGACGATGGGGCGGAAGAGTGGAATAGCGGCCGAGCTGCCGGTTCCATCCCCGACGTATCCATTCCGATTGTGAGCTCGACACACCAAGTTGACTCAGCAGGAAAGTAAACACAAGTTCATGTAGTCAACCAGGCAAATCGAGTATTATTGATTCGGGAAGCGAGTTCATGAAAAGTTCTCAAAAATTTGCACAAGATAGTTATGGTGTTGGTGGAGTTATTGGGATGAAGATAATTATCGGGAGGATAAGTAGTCTTCGATATCTTAAGGATTAGGAGGAACATAAGTCCCGTTATAAATTCGAAATCGCGAGACAAGGAAATCGCCCGCGATCGGGTATTAATCGGTCAAGACGATTCGATAAGTCAAGGGATTTTTAAGAAAATAAAATATTTTAATTAAATATTAAAGTCAGAGGGTCCAGGGCTGTTTTAGTAAATGAAAAATAATTTAAGTTAGGTCCTTGATAAAAAGAAAAATTTACAATTAGCCCCGTTTTGTAAAAACCAATACTTTTGGGGTTAAAAATTGAATAAATAAATATCCCGACCTTGAAAAATTATGAGGTCAGTTCCTAAAATCTCTAAATTGTTCAGAGATTCAGGTTTTTAAAGTTTTGAGGTCGAGTTTTTATAAAATTCTCACATTGGCCCCAAATTTGTTAAAATTGTCATTTCGGGCCTTAAGTTTAAAATAATCGGAACTCACAAACCGGGAGGGCTTTTAATGTGATTCCAGTTGGAAAATGTGACTAAGGTTAGTGGGATATTGGAACAAAAACAGTTTTAAAACGTCATAAGTATAGGTCCCTTAACTTTTGAAAATCTCATTTTTGTCCCATTTTGAAATAATTGCCTTTAAGGCTTTTAGGGTCCAATTGTTATGAAATTTGAACCTTGGGTCCAAAATATAATTATGTTATAGGTAAATTATTATTTCCAGGTACATGGGCTGTATAAGTCCTGGAAATTTCATTTGGGTCCTCAAGTTTAATCTTTTACAATTTGGTCCCTCAAGTTTTATAAAATTACTTTCCAAGCTCTAAACACTTGGTTTTGGAATACACATAAAATATGTTATTTCCAGTCCCTTAAGAGTTAAAATTTCAAATTTTAAATTTAGGGTCTGGTACAGTTTGAAATTTGCAAAATAGCCCTTAAACTTCTCAAATTTTACAATCTAGTCCTTGGGCTTTTAAGGGTTGATTTTATTTATCTAAAAACTCTTAAAACTTTATTAAAATGTCAAAACATCATTTTTGGACCTGAGTACAGTCCCAAAAATCGAAATTTGCAGAGAGGTCCCTTAAGTTTTATTTCTTGCACTTAAGTCCACCAACTTTCCATTTTTGCATTTTAAGTCCAAAAATCGAAATTTAATCAATTATGCTCGACTTGTCCAAGTTATAGGCCATACAAAACATAGATTTCAAGAGTCATCAACATACATATCCATCTCATACAAGAATTTATCAAATATGACAATAAAGTGTACATGTATGTCCTAATTTTCGGTAAATCGCATTTTGAGCAACACTTGAGAAATTTTTCAACTTGATACAAGAAAATAGCATGCAATACATAATATATATCTCAAATGCTCAATAACAAAATACTACATGCATTTTTATGAATTAAAACACCTAGAAGTTGAAAGGATTTTTCCACCCACCTTAAAGATCGGTTTGTTGGTGAAAATGGGATAAATCTCTCTCGGTGAAGGAATGACTTAGGTCAGCCCCTAAGTCAAGGAATATCAAAAAATATAGGAGTTATAAGAATGTGGTTAAAAATTAAGGGAAAAGAAGAAGATAGTGAGAAAATTGGAAATACTACACTTACCTTGTGTAGTGAGTAAAATGTGACTAGTAATGGCTTCCAAGTATAAGGTTTTGGTCACCCTTAATGTCAACCACCAAGGTCAGCCCCTAAAACTCCAAAAATGAAAATGGAGTGTAAAAATTTGGAAAATAGAAAGAGAAGAAGAAAGTGTACTAAAAACTCCATTTCTTACCTTATAGTCCAACTTCTTCACAATTTTTCTTCAAGATGACTAGTCTCTTAACTTCTTCAAAGGTCTTCTAGGTATACCTCAAATTCAAAAATCAAACTTAAATTAGAAGGTGAAAGAGGTGAGCTAGAAGGTATAAGAATAGATTGAAGAAGAAAATTTCTTACCTTGTGTAGTGTATATGGTTCGAATTTTTGAAGAAAATGGGAGATGAATTCTTGAAGTTTTGGTTAAGTGTTAGTGAAGAAGATGAAGAATAGGTAGAGAGATGTAGGAGGAGTTTTAGAGAGAGGTAAGAGGAATTTCAAGACTTAGAAGAAATTTGGTGTTGGTGAAATGAAATGGGAAGAATAAAAATTTTGTTTTGTTTTGATTAAATGATAAGTTAGAGTAATAATTGAGGGAATTGGGGAAGAAAGTAATATTTAGGTATCTTTATTAGGGACAATGGGCCAAAATGCTAAGCTTAGGGGAAATTTTTAATTTGGTCTTGTTTGACCAATTGGATGATTGAAATGGTGGGATTAATTTAAGATGTAGGTTTGAATTAATGGTGTATAAATACACAAGAGGAATACACAAGGTGTACATGTACAAGAGTTGAGAGATATTTCTACACCAAAAAAATACACCAATGCCGTCCCTAAGGGTATTTTGGTAATTCCATATATTTTTCTTTCCAAAATTGATGATAATAGATGAATAAATATCAATCTCCAAAATAATTAGTGATGTCCTTGATCACTTATAAGTCTCATGATCACTTAATCTAAATCGAATTCTTAATTCTATAAATTATAATCCCTAAAATAAATAGTCTCTTAAAATTCTAAGGTGACTAATAATACACCAATAATAATAATGATGATCAACCAAGTGATCATAAATGCGAATTAAAATTAATAAATGATTATGATCACAAATAGAAATTAAAAGAATTAAATGCAAAATATATTTATCATTAATATTTACCCGTCAAAGTGACGCGGTAGAATTGTCAAATAGTACAAAGACGATACGTGATACAAGTACATGTTCGAATAAAAATCGAGGGCTTCACATTCTCCCCTCCTTAAAAGAATTTGGTCCCCAAATTCTCTTCAGAATAGTTCTGGGTATTTATTCCTCATGTCTTCTTCCTTCTCCCATGTTGCGTCTTCGTCTCGGTTGTGGTTCCGCCATACAACTTTAACCATTGGAATCTCTCTTATCACGCAACCGACGATCTATTTGGTCAATGATTCGATTGGTTCCTCGGTGTAAGATAAATTCTCCATTAGAGGAGGAGCATCACGAGTGATAATATGCTCGGGATCCGGTTGGTACTTTTTCAATCTCGATACATGGAATACATCGTGCATTCCAGATCTTTGTCTTGGTAACTTTCGAGTCGGTAGGCCAACTTCCCGATCCTCCGCAAAATCTTGTAAGGTCCAATATATCTCGGACTTAGTTTGCCTCCCTTCTTTGGATTGATCAATCCTTTCCGTGGCAAGAGTCTGAGAAATACTTCATCTCCGGCTTCAAATTCCAAGTCCTTTCTCCTCTTGTCCGCGTAACTCTTTTGGCGGCTCACGAGTGTATGCGGATTCGTTCCTTGATCAACTTGACCTTCTCCATGGCCTCCTGAACTAAGTCGACCTTTGGAATCGATGGCGACTTTCGTTTCTCTTTTGGAGTCCATTGGTCATCAATCTCCGAGTGTAGTGGGGATCTACACTTTCGTCCATACAAGGCTTCGTAGGGTGCCATCCCAATCGTGGCACGATAAGCTGTTATTATAGGCGAACTCGGCCAATGGTCGAGTGCGAATCCCAACTTCCTTGGAAATCAATATGCGAGGCTCGCAACATGTCTTCCAGGGTCTGAATTGTTCGCTCCGTGGCCATCGGTTTGCGGATGTCTTCTTTGTCTTGAAACTTAGCGAGGTACCCAATTCCTCATGTAAGCATTTCCAGAATCGGAGACAAACCTCGGGTCTCTGTCGACACAATGTCGATTGGCACTCCATGCAATCGGATGATCTCTCGGATGTAAATTTGCGCAAGTTTACGCAAGCTGTCGGTTTTCTTCATGGGTAGGAAGTGTGCGATTTTGTGAGTCGGTCTCGACTACCCATATAGCATCATCGCCTCAAATGCGGTCCTTGGTAGATCCGTCACGAAGTCCATTGTTATGTGTTCCCATTTCCACTCGGAATTCTCAGCGGTTGTAACAAACCGGATGGTCGTTGGTGTTCGGCTTTTACTTGTTGACAAGTCGGGCATCTCGCAACGAACTCGCTACACAGTTCTTCATGTTTGCCCACCGAATAATGTTGTTTCAAGTCCTTATACATCTTGTTTCCTCCGGGATGTATAGTGTATTTGAGCGGTGTGCTTGACTAGAATTCTACTCCTAATCTCGTCACTCGGTACACAAATTCGATTCGAAATCGATGATCCCATCTTCATGTCTTGAGAATTCTAATCCTTCTCCTTTAAGTATCTTCTCTTTCGAGTCTTTGAAGTTGCACATATATCTCTTGTCTTTGCTTTGATCTCGTTGATGAGTCGGGTTTAACCGAAATATTAGCACACAAAATTTGAGTATTGGTTCTTGTCGGATTCCAAGTGCTCAACTCTTCTAATGATTTCCCCTCTCGAATCATTAGTCAGCTAAACTCGCCTTTGCTCAGGCGTCGCTCTACTTAGCTTTCCCAGGGATGGTATTGAATATCAAAGTGATAATCTTCTATTAACTCCATCCATCTCCGTTGCCTCAAATTGAGTTCTTCGAGAGAATAGATACTTTAGGCTCTTATGATCTGTGTAAACCGTGAATGTTGCTCCGTAGAGATAGTATCTCCATTTCTTTAACGCGAACACTATTCTGCGCCAATTCCAAGTCATGCGTTGGGTAATTGGCTTCATACGGTTTGAGTTTACGTGATGCGTAAGCAATGACCTTTCCTTCTTGCATGAGTCTGCTCCTAGTCCTTCCTTTGATGCGTGCTTTGTAGCGACAAAGTTTTGTTCCCTTTGGAAGGGCTAAGACTGGAGCCGTAGTAAGTCGTTTCTTGACTCTTGGAAACTAGCCTCACACTTGTCATTCCACTCAAACTTGACTTTTATGCAGGTTAGTCGAGTGAGTGGTCCACTATCTTGGAGAAATCCTGGATAAATCTTCGATAATATCCGGCTAGTCTAAGAAACTTCGATCTGTTACGGACTCGGGTTGTTTCCATTCAACCACCTATCATGTACCTTCGAAGGATCTGGCGATCCCGGTCGGATCTTATGTGTCCCAAGAATGCGACTTCACTAAGCAAAATTCGCACTTGCCGAATTTGGCATACGGCTTGTGCTCTCGTAGTGTCTCTAAAACAATTTTGGATGACGCTCACGCTCCTCTTTAGACTTAGAGTATACGAGTATGTCATCAATGAATATCACTACGAATTGATCCAAATAAGGTTGAAAGACTCGATGCATTAGATCCATAAACGCTTGGTGCATTTGTCGGACGAAAGGCATCACTACAAACTCGTAGTGTCCATATCGTGCGAAATGCTGTTTTGGAAACGTCCTCTTCACGGATCTTTAAGCGATAATATCCTTGTTGTAAATCAAACTTGAGTACACCATCGCTCCTTGAAGTTGATCAACAGTTCGTCTATCCTCGGGAGGGGATATTTGTTCTTGATGGTCACGCATATTTGTTAAGTCGCGATAGTCTATACACGATCTTAATGTATCTTATCCGTGATACCTAAATCACAAGTCAAATTCCCTTACTTAAGCTTGTGCAAGTCGAGAATGAAAATCGAGAATGAATAACACAAGGGTATTATCATTGATCATTATACTTAGTGATTCCCTACTATCATTTTCCCAAAAATAATATCATTAGGTGTCTAGATCCCATAATATATCACATCCAAATCATATACTCATTAAGAGATATCCTCATATTCTTGAGTCTCACCATATCAGGCATTATAACTTCTAAATCACGGATTTTCTAAATCACCTAACGTCCAAATAGAGGAATATCCAGGATATCTTAACACTATAATAGCCCAAAAGAGTTCAAATATTCCTTCAAAATTCAACTTAGGTCAACTAGTAGTGGTACCTAATCGAGTCGAAGGAACTATCCTGGTTAAACAAAACTAAAGCGGATTAGGCGAATGTAAGGAAAAGATAAGGAAGAACAAGAAAGAATGACTAAGGAAAGTCGGTCGAGAGTCAACTAAGTCAAATCAAGTATGACTATGTATTCTCCAAGTATAAATTCGACTTAACATAAACATCAATAATACGGTTCTATGCCATTATTGAAATCGATTTCACAACTTAATTAGTCAAGTCACGGTACTACCCAACACGGTCAGGGTCTATCTGGGTCGGCTCGGTGTAAGTTTCCATCTTACTAGCCGAGCTCGATACCAATCATCACGCCCCAAACGTGACGCGACAACGATCAATCACTTAAACGAGAATTAATCAACGATCAATCCAAAGGTACCAAACTCCAAGTGAAATAAGTCTAATGCGGCGGAATTATAACAACCACAGTACAAATTATATCTTAAGGTGCAGCGAAGATCCGAATACAACCCAAAAGATTATCTTAATTAACTTACGGTCAAACGAGAAATAAAATGAAGGAGTCCAACAACAACAACGAAAAAAGTGAAAGGAAATATCGCTCCACATCGCCGATAGAGATTCAATCTGCGGTAGGTTCGATGTCTTCAAATGAACTCTTCATCTAAAGGTTAGAAAACGAGGAGGGAATGAGACGAGAAATCTCGGTGGATGGGGTGATCGTGTGTAAGTGTGGCGATATAAATAGTTAATGCGAGAAATTTAGTTGTATGAAAACGCATGAGAGATGATGCATGATTTCACACACGGTCCACAAGCGTCGTGATAAATATATTTAATTAATATACTTATACGATTAAGAAAAGCGATTCATGGTCAAGCGGCACTATGGTCAGCAAAAGCGGGAGGATTGCGTGCGGTTTGTAACGCCAATCTATGCAAGACAAGTAGCGGTTGCGTCACGGATTTGTAGCGCCAACCTATGCAATACAAGTAGCGGTTGCGTGCGGTTTGTAGCGCCAACCTATGCAATACAAGTAAGCGGTTGCACGGATTTGTAGCGCCAACCTATGCAATACAAGTAGCGGTTGCGTGCACGGTTTGTAAGCGCCAACCAAAGCGGGTCGATTAACTCCGGAATCGTGTGGATCGACAACGATTCCTTCGTTCTTCCTTGTAACTCCCCGAGCAAGATGGTCAAGAACACTGTCACCTTATCGCTCCGTAGGCAAAGACAAAATCCACGTGGAGCTAGCAAGGCTCGGATTTGTCATAATCATGATTATACCTCAAGTACTACGACCGCTTCCTTCCCTTGGACAAACTCCGTCCCTCGATTGCGGGATTAGGACGATGGGGTAGGAAGAGTGGAATAGCGGCCCATTTGCCCGGTTCCATCCGACGTATCCATTCCGATTTGTGAGCTCGACACACCAAGTTGACTCAGCAGCGGAAAGTAAACACAAGTTCATGTAGTCAACAGGCAAATGAGTATTATTGATTCGGGGGAAGCGAGTTCATGAAAAGTTCTCAAAAATTTGCACAAGATAGTTATGGCGTTGGTGGAGTTATTGGGATGAAGATAATTATCGGGAGGATAAGTAGTCTTCGATATCTTAAGGATTAGGAGGAACATAAGTCCCGTTATAAATTCGAAATCGCGAGACAAGAAATCGCCCGCGATCGGGTATTGTCGGTCAAGACGATTCGATAAGTCGAGGATTTTTAAGAAAATAAAATATTTTAATTAAATATTAAAGTCAGAGGGTCCAGGGCTGTTTTAGTAAATGAAAAATAATTTAAGTTAGGTCCTTGATAAAAAGAAAAATTTACAATTAGCCCCGTTTTGTAAAAACCAATACTTTTGGGGTTAAAAATTAAATAAATAAATATCCCGACCTTGAAAAATTATGAGGTCAGTTCCTAAAATCTCTAAATTGTTCAGAGATTCAGGTTTTTAAAGTTTTGAGGTCGAGTTTTTATAAAATTCTCACATTGGCCCCAAATTTGTTAAAATTGTCATTTCGGGCCTTAAGTTTAAAATAATCGGAACTCACAAACCGGGAGGGCTTTTAATGTGATTCCAGTTGGAAAATGTCACTAAGGTTAGTGGGATATTGGAACAAAAACAGTTTTAAAACGTCATAAGTATAGGTCCCTTAACTTTTGAAAATCTCATTTTTGTCCCATTTTGAAATAATTGCCTTTAAGGCTTTTAGGGGTCCAATTGTTATGAAATTTGAACCTTGGGTCCAAAATATAATTATGTTATAGGTAAATTATTATTTCCAGGTACATGGGCTGTATAAGTCCTGGAAATTTCATTTGGGTCCTCAAGTTTAATCTTTTACAATTTGGTCCCTCAAGTTTTATAAAATTACTTTCCAAGCTCTAAACACTTGGATTTTTGGAATACACATAAAATATGTTATTTCAGTCCCTTAAGAGTTAAAATTTCAAATTTTAAATTTAGGGTCTGGTACAGTTTCGAAATTTGCAAAATAGCCCTTAAACTTCTCAAATTTTACAATCTAGTCCTTGGGCTTTTAAGGGTTGATTTTATTTATCTAAAAACTCTTAAAACTTTATTAAAATGTCAAAACATCATTTTTGGACCTGAGTACAGTCCCAAAATCGAAATTTGCAGAGAGGTCCCTTAAGTTTTATTTCTTGCACTTAAGTCCACCAACTTTCCATTTTTGCATTTTAAGTCAAAAATCGAAATTTAATCAATTATGCTCGACTTGTCCAGGTTATAGGCCATACAAAACATAGATTTCAAGAGTCATCAACATACATATCCATCTCATACAAGAATTTATCAAATATGACAATAAAGTGTACATGTATGTCTAATTTTCGGTAAATCGCATTTTGAGCAACACTTGAGAAATTTTTCAACTTGATACAAGAAAATAGCATGCAATACATAATATATATCTCAAATGCTCAATAACAAAATACTACATGCATTTTTATGAATTAAAACACCTAGAAGTTGAAAGGATTTTTCCACCCACCTAAAGATCGGTTTGTTGGTGAAAATGGGATAAATCTCTCTCGGTGAAGGAATGACTTAGGTCACCCCTAAGTCAAGGAATATCAAAAAAATATAGGAGTTATAAGAATATGGTTAAAAATTAAGGAAAAGAAGAAGATAGTGAGAAAATTGGAAATACTACACTTACTTACCTTGTGTAGTGAGTAAAATGTGATTTAGTAATGGGCAAGTATAAGGTTTTGGTCACCCTTAATGTCAACCACCAAGTCACCCCCTAAAACTCCAAAAATGAAAATGGAGTGTAAAAATTTGGAAAATAGAAAAGAGAAGAAGAAGAAAGTGTACTAAAAACTCCATTTCTTACCTTATAGTCAACTTCTTCACAATTTTTCTTCAAGATGACTAGTCTCTTAACTTCTTCAAAGGTCTTCAGGTATACCTCAAATTCAAAAATCAAACTTAAATTAGAAGGTGAAAGAGGTGAATTTAGAAGGTATAAGGATAGATTGAAGAAGAAAATTTCTTACCTTGTGTAGTGTATATGGTTCGAATTTTTGAAGAAAATGGGAGATGAATTCTTGAAGTTTTGGTTAAGTGTTAGTGAAGAAGATGAAGAATAGGTAGAGAGATGTAGGAGGATTTTTAGAGAGAGGTAAGAGGAATTTCAAGACTTAGAAGAAATTTGGTGTTGGTGAAATGAAATGGGAAGAATAAAAATTTTGTTTTGTTTTGATTAAATGATAAGTTAGAGTAATAATTGAGGGAATTGGGGAAGAAAGTAATATTTAGGTATCTTTATTAGGACAATGGGCCAAAATGCTAAGCTTAGGGAAATTTTTAATTTGGTCTTGTTTGACCAATTGGATGATTGAAATGGTGGGATTAATTTAAGATGTAGGTTTGAATTAATGGTGTATAAATACACAAGAGGAATACACAAGGTGTACGTATACAAGAAGTTGAGAGATATTTCTACACCAAAAAAATACACCAATCGTCCCCTAAGGGTATTTTGGTAATTCCATATATTTTTCTTTCCAAAATTGATGATAATAGATGAATAAATATCAATCTCCAAAATAATTAGTGATGTCTTGATCACTTATAAGTCTCGTGATCACTTAATCTAAATCGAATTCTTAATTCTATAAATTATAATCCCTAAAATAAATAGTCTCTTAAAATTAAGGTGACTAATAATACACCAATAATAATAATGATGATCAACCAAGTGATCATATAAATGCGAATTAAAATTAATAAATGATTATGATCACAAATAGAAATTAAAAGAATTAAATGCAAAATATATTTATCATTAATATTTACCCGTCAAAGTGACGCGGTAGAATTGTCAAAATACAAAGACGAACGCGATACGTGAGATACGTGTTCGAATAAAAATCGAGGGCTTCACAAAATGTATCAAAAGCAAAACCATTTTTGGGGATTTTCAAATCCAAAAACATTTTATAAACTAAAATGTAAAATGAGTTTTCGATCTGAAAAATCGGAAACTAGATCGTTTTTTCCTTTATTAATCTGGAAAAAAAAACAAAAAGATGAAGGTTTTGTGTGGGAGAGCCTGATAATCGAAAATTTTTGTTTTCCAAAAACAAGCAAAACGAAAAGATGAATCTTCATTTTCGGATCCAAAACTGATTTCTACACTTAACTGAGAAAGGGTTTTTGGATCTGAAAGAATAATTTTACAACAGAAAGAATAAGGTTTTTTCAGAAAAATGAGAAGAATTTTCGAGGGAGGAGGCGGAGAGATTTTGGTGGAAATGGGTAGGAGGCTGATATGTGTGAGAAAGTGTGAGATGAGGATATGGGATAGGAATAGGGTTTGGTTTTTCAAAAAAAAAAAACCCAAGTAATTGGAGCATTTTTCGGTGAAATCTTGACCGTCCATTTGGTCTGATCTACACCTTTCAATTTGCAAGAAACCAGCTCATCGGACCATTTTTCGGTGTAATCTGCATCGTCCATTTGGTCCGATCTTCACCGTTCAATTTGCAAGAATTCTCTACAATTCTTTCTGTCACATTACACGTGTACAACCACAAAATGTGTTGAATGTTTTTTTATTAATCATGTTTTGGGCTCTTTTTAATGGGCTTAATTAAGTTAGAAACGAGTTTATTCAAAAAAGGCCTAAACCAAGAATAATTGGGTTGTATATATTTGTGGGCCTTTTCATTGTTTTGTTTTATTGCTTATTGATTATATTTTATGTTATGATTTATTTTATTGTATTTTTTATTTTAATAAATTAAATAGAGATGGAATAATTTATTACATGATTTAATTTTTATATGTAGCCTAGAAAATATAAGAATAATGCACGTGAGTGAATTTTCAATTAGATATAATGCAATAAATTTCACTCTAATTTTTATATGTGGCCTAAAATATATAAGATATGATGCACGTGAGTGAATTTTCAATTAGAGTGAAATTTATTAATTTTGTATATTTTCATTTTATTGAAAATAAAATATGAATATATAACTTATAATTTATATTATTATATATACATCATTTTTTGTTTCAATTTTGTATATTTTAGTATTAGTTTTCGTTTTAAATAGAAAAAATAAAAACGTACAAACTTTTTTGTAATAATAGAAATTTATTAATTTTATAAATTTTATTTTTTAGAAAATTAATCAAATATGTATATAGATATATATGTATATTGAAACAAATTATAATTTATATTATTATTTATACATCATTATTGTTTCAATTTTTTTATTTTAGTATTAGTTTGTTTATGAAATTATATAAAAATAATTTACGTATTTTTTTGTTAATAAATTGAAATTTATTAATTTTTTAGATTTTGTTTTAATCGAAAATAACTAAATATATATATATATATATAACTTATAATTTAAATTATTATTTATACATAATTTTTGTTTCAGTTTTGTAATTTGTTTGTTATTTTTAAATAGAAAATGGGAGCATAGCAGGGATGATATCTACATATGGATCAAAAAGAGTTGTATCCAACAATGCTTCGAGAAAGAGTGCGTATCAATTTTCCAACTCTCCTCTCTGTGACATCACAAATGGTACATTGTATTTTATTATTATTATATTTATATATAGTTATAAATATAAATATTTATATTTATTTATTTTAAATTTATATTTTTAATTATAAAATATTTTTGATAAAAAATAATTATTATTTATGGCCATGTGTAACATAATACTTTAAAATAGTTGTGTATGTTTTTAATCAAACACATATTCAAGTTATAAACGCTAATCATTTATAACTTGAATTTTGCGAAATACAATAACAGATACTTAAATAAGATAAAATACATATATATATATAGATAGATAGATAGATTTTATGTGGAATTAATATTTTTTATTTTTATCTTATTTTTTATAAACAGAAAATGAGAGCTCTGCGGGAAGAACATCGACAGATGGTCATAAAAGAGTTCATTCAAATAATGGTTCGAGCATGATTGCTTATCATTTTCCAAACGGCCATCTTGGTGACAGTGCGAATGGTATATTAAATTTATTATTGTATATGTTGCAGTTATTAAATTACATATTTAGATGTAATTTAAGCTCCTAAGTTACATTTTATTTTTCCAGGAGGAGACCACCGCTTCAAAATAATACTAAGAATTTGAACATTCTTATTGTCGTGTGTTCTCGGTGTCCTCCAATATTTTGCATGCCTCTGAAATTATTGACCTTACTACGGAAGACTCTGTTCAGACTTTCGAGAACTGCAATTCAAATACAATAGTGGACAATACTTTAAAGTCTAATTCAACTATATCTTAGTTACATGACACAGTCACATCTATTAACAACGGTGAGAATTGTTGCTTTCATATATTTTCTTAATTTATGTTAAGTAAAACTTTCTAATTTTTTAATAAAAAAGAACTATTTATAATTTTTTTAAACAAAGTACTAGGATATCGGTGATGCAAGTTATACTTGCCAATTTTGTGCGGCCATATTTTGGTATGAGGAGAGGATACAATCCCATGTAAGATCTACTTGTCCGAAATATGGATTATGTTGCAGTCACGGCATTATTCAGCTTCCTCCTCTCAAACAACCACCTACTTTGCTTCGTGATTTATTGTATGGAGACAGCGATAAAAGCAAGCACTTTTAAGAAAACATAAGATCGTATAATAGTATGTTTTGCTTTACATCTATGGGAGGAAAGATCGACACTGACATTAACAGAGGTCAAGGCGCTCCAGTTTTCCGGATGTACAGACAAAACTATCATTTAATTGGTAGTTTACTGCCATCTGATGGTTCAACACCTAAATTTGCACAGTTGTATATATATGATACAGAGAATGAGATAAATCATAGGATGAATGCCGTCAGGTTTTTTTTCATTTCTTAATTCATTATAAATTCTGTAATATTTTGTCTATATTCTAGATATATATAATAATTAATTCTAACTATGGATTTTCGACGTGATTTATTCTGTAGGCAAGGAAGTGATACTAATAACCTGCACCAAGATATTGTTGTCGGACTTTAGAAAATGTTAGATGAAATAATATATTGGTGCAAACATTCAGAGTAGCAAGAGAAAAGATACGAGAAAGTACAAATTCAAATGTTAGATTACGTCTTATTGGTAAAAGAGGCAAGGATGCTAGAAGATACAATTTGCCATCAAGCTCTGAGGTCGCTGCTTTGATTGTTGGTGATTTTGATCAGGCTTTAGGAGAAAGAGATATATTGATTGAAATAAAAACTGGACAGTTGCAAAGGATAAATGAGTAGAATGCTGCTTATTGGCATTACAATATCCCTTGTTGTTACCTTACGGTGAGGATGGCTTTAGAGAAGACATTCCATTTTCGGACTTGAAGAATATAACTCATGGAGGAAGGAAAACAGTCAGTCTTCGAGAATTTTTTGCCTACCAGTTGCACGAAAGGAATAACGAACCTTCTACTTTTTTGTTTTCAAGAAGACTGTTTCAACAGTTTGTCGTGGATGCTTATACAATGGTTGAATTAGCCCGATTGAAATATGTGCGCTTACATCAAAAGAAGTTGCATTGTGATATATATAAGGGCCTAGCAGATGATGTATTGAATGGAGACACTGATCCCTGATCACAAGGCAAACGTATTATACTTTCGTCGAGTTTCACTGGAGGAGCACGATTTATGATACAAAATTATCAAGATGCGATGGCTATTTGTAGATGGGCCGGTTATCCCAATCTATTTATAACATTCACCTCCAATCCAAAATCGCCTGAGATTGTTCGTTTTCTTGAGAAGAGAAATCTTAATGCCGAAGACCGTCCAGATATTATTTGCAGAATTTTTAAGGTCAAACTGGATGCTCTTTTTAAGGATCTTCGGCATAATCAGATATTTGGGAAAATTGTATCAGGTAGATATATTATTTAATTTTTATACATTTATTTAATTCTTTTTAATTTAAACATGTACAGTTATATATACGATTGAATTCCAGAAACGTGGTCTCCCTCATGCACATATTCTTCTTTTTTTTGGCCAAAAAAGATAAATATCCAACTACGGATGATATAGATAGAATTATATCGACGGAGATACCAGACGAAGCCGATGATCTGTGCTATTTTGCGGCAGTTAGAGATTTTATGATTCATGATCCGTGTGGCGAAGTAAGGAAAAATTCTCCGTGCATGGCTGATGGTCGGTGCACGAAATATTTTCCTAAAAAATTTGTGAATGCCACGTGTATTGATGAAGAAGGTTATCCACGCTATTGGCGTAGGGATAATGGCAGGGTTGTAGAAAAAAAATGGTGTTACCCTCTTGATAACAGATACGTCGTGCCGCATAATTGTCGTTTGCTACTTAAATACGGTGCCCACATTAATGTAGAATGGTGTAATCAATCTAGATCTATCAAGTATTTGTTCAAATATGTCAATAAGGGGATGGTCGGGTGACTGCATCATTCTATCAGAGCAGTGGTGATGAAGAATCAGGGAAAGTTGTAGATGAAGTGAGAATGTATTACGATTGCAGATATGTTTCAGCGTGTGAGGCAGCATGGAGATTACTAGGATATGAAATTCAATATAAATATCCTCCCGTTGAACGTCTTAGTTTCCATCTCGAGAACAAATAAAGTGTAATATATCATTATTCTGAAAGAATAGACGATGTTCTCAAGAGAACCACTGTCAGAGAAAGCATGTTTTTGGCTTGGATGGAAGCCGATAAAATTTATCCTGAAGCCAGAGAATTGGCCTATGCTGAAGCTCCTACAAAATTCACATGGAAATCACAATTGAAGAAGTGGGAGCCGAGAAAGTCAGGATATACTATAGGTCGTGTTTTCTATGTTCTTCCAGGGTCTGCTGACATGTATTATCTGAGATGCCTTATCAATGTTGTGCGTGCTTCTACGTGTCATGCTGATTATAGAAAGGTAGCGGGTGTGCAACATAGTTCTTATTGTGAGGCCTGTTATGCTCTGGGTTTGTTAGAAGACGATAAACAGTATATTGATGGCATCATTGAAGCGAGTCACTGGGCATCTGCAGAGATTCTCAGGAGTTTGTTTGCATCATTATTGTCTTTAGATTCTTTGAGCAGACCTGAGGAAGTGTGGGATAAATGTTGGGAACTTCTTTCGGGCGATATTTTATATAGACGGCGCATTCTTTTTCAAAACCAAGGTATTACATTACATATTATATATTATACTTTATATAAATCTACTTATATTCGTTCTTCACTTTTTTTTAATCTAATAATAAGAATTAAATTATTTATTGTGATTTTAACTTCTTCTTTTTTTCCTTTTGGTAGATCTGGTTCTAAGTGAGAATAGAAATAAGAATCTTGCCCGGTCGGAAATTGAAAAGTTATTTGCTTGATTGGGACAGGAGTCTACGTGAGTTTTGTGCGATGCCATTTCCAAACGTTGACAATGTTGAATTCAGCCAAAATAGATTGGTTTACGACAAGTTACGATACGATCATAAGTCCTTAGCAACAGAGCACAAAGATCTTATTTCGAACCTTACTGATGAGCAACGCCACATGTTTTCTGAAATCATGGGTGTTGTTCAATCGGATAGAGGTCGAATTTTCTTTATATATGGATATGGAGGTACGGGTAAAACCTATTTGTGGAGGGCATTATCTTCGGAGTTGAGATCAAAAGAATAAATTGTACTTAACATGGCGTCAAGCGGAATAGCGTCTCTTCTCTTGCCCGGTGGGAGGACTGCACATTCTCGATTTGTTATTCCCATAAATCCACATGAATGATCAAGCTGTGAAATCAATGTTGGCAGATCACTTGCTGAACTAATTGTGCGTAGTAAACTAATAATATGGGATGAAGCTCCAGTGATGCGCAAGCATTGCTTTGAGGCAGTGGACACAACTATAAAAGATATTATGGAGACAGTCAAACCAGGAAGTCAACATATCCCATTTGGAGGCAAAATGGTCATGTCTGGTGGAGATTTCAGACAGATATTGCCAGTCGTACCCAAAGGAAGTCGACAGGATATCGTCAATGCCACGATAAATTCTTCCCATTTGTGGAGACATTGTACTGTTCTTAGACTAACTAAGTACATGCGGCTTCAAAGACTAGGTGAAAGCGATGATTATGCGGATTTGTTGAAGTTTTCTGAATGGATTGCAAATATCGGAGATGGAACACTTGGAGGAGAAAATGACGGTTCTGCCACTATTGACATTCCTGAAGATATTTTGCTCTAATCAAATGGTGATCCTATTTCGACTATCATTGAAAGTACTTATCCAATGTTTAAAGATGCGATCGAGGATCCGACTTATCTAAAGGAAAGAGTTATTTTGGCACCTACTCTCATTGTGGTTGTGTCGATAAATCAATATATGACCTTTTTGAACACATCATAAGGTCAGACTTATTTGAGTTCGGATAACACTTGCAAATCGGACACTAATATTGATTTCTTACATGATATGCATACACTAGAATTCTTAAATGGGATAAGATGTTCCGGAGTACCTAATCATGAAATTCATTTGAAGGTTGGGACTCCTGTTATGCTCCTGAATAATATAGACCATTCAATTGGTTTGTGTAATGGTACACAATTGGTGATTACAAGGCTCGGTAAACATGTGTTTGAATCCAAGATTCTCACCGGAGCCAATGTAGGTCATAAAGTGTTGATCCCGCAAATGACTCTTACCCCTTTTGACCTCAGGATTCCATTCAAGTTCCAGCGAAGGCACTTTCCTTTCATCGTGTCGTATGCCATGACGATAAACAAAAGCCAATGACAATCTCTCTTGAATGTCGGCTTATATCTCAAGAATCCAGTTTTCAGTCATGGCCAAATATATGTCGCAGTCTCTCGAGTTACCAATCGTAAGGAACTGAAAATATTAGTTTGCGGCGACAATGCGTCAAACAACAAACAAACAACTAATGTTATATACAAGGAAGTATTTCAAAATTTGTAATTTTTTTTGTGCAATTGTAATTTGCTTTCTCAAAGATTTCTAATAGATTATATTTTTGTATTGATATTTCATTTATATAGCAACACCACACCCCGAAAATACTCTCATGCATCGCACGGGTAAAATACTAGTTTTTCATAAAGAAGAACTAGTACTGTCAGAGAAGAAGGCAGTAATTGCTACGTGACAGATTGAATTCCTCGAAAATGAAATCGATGAATCTGGAATCATTATACAAAGCCATATTGTGGAGAAGACACAAGGACTTGCAGATACAGTCAAAGACAAGAAACAACTTCAATGTTTCCTCGGAGTTGTTAATTTTGTTAGAATGTTTATAAATAATCTAACACATTACAGGAAGGTGTTCAGTCCATTACTCAAAAAAATATGATATATTAAAATGAGAAGATGAACATCAAGAAGGAATAAAGCGACTTAAGGATATTTGCAAAAAGCTTCCGAAATTTATAATTCCTTAAAACAACCATCTCGTTGTTCTGCTGTTGCTAGAAAATGCTTGTGTATGACCTTTGGTTGAACTCTTACCACTAAACCACCACTTAGTCGAACTTGTCACGCTCTATCCAATATACTAGGCGGGCGTGGTTTATCGGATATCACGTCAAGCATAAGGATTTAGCCTGATATGTAGTTGTAAAAAGTCATCAAAAAGATCAGACGCATGCACCCTCCTTAAAATATGTAAAAAATTAGACGCATGCACCCTCCTTAAAATATGTTGACACTTGGCGTGTCTATTTACGTACCATGGATGAAACTCACTGTCACTTGGCAAGACTGAAGAGTCTTGCATTTAATGAGTGAGTGGCATCGAACCTTCGAGTCTACTCACTTATTAAGTTTAACTATACAAGGTATGCATTAAACATGGAATAGATTTGGCCTTGTGTTTGGCTCATACCTATGAATATCCATCCGTGGTTCACTCATAGGATGATTTGTCCAACATTTATTGAGATATTCCAGTCCGTTTACTTTAATTTCTATATAACTCCAAAGCTCATACTTTCTTAAGCATCCGAGAATTATAGTTGGGGTCACCTGAGCAAGGCCGATGTTTTTGTCTTTGCGGGAAGATAATTCGACTCCAATGTAACACCCTAACGGTCATCCAGTTCATAACCCTTATGGATTCGATGGTGCGATCGTAGAGTTCTATCTTCTCGTGGAAATATCTAGCCAATGTGCACCTATAGAATAATGATTGCGGATTTCTTCTTGTTTAAAAAAATATGTTGAAGGAATCATGAGACTGATGACCAAGGGTACTATGGAGATTACAAGATGGGAAGACCCAATTTAGTTACTGGGTGTTTGTGGTGTAATTCGTGCTTTCAAATTCGGAATTTTTTTTTGAGTACAAATTGAACTCTAGTCAATGTTCCTAACAATACAAGTTTCTAACGTTAGAGCACAATCCCACTTTCAAATTCGGATCTGATCGATTGGTTTAATCAAAAATCGGAACTAATTGATTAAAACCATATAAGATCCGTCAAAGTCAGACAATCGACTTTTATTAGAGATTTAAAGTTGAAATTTTATTAGTTATATACATGTGGCTATTTGGTTTTTTTTAACTTCAGTAGACTTGTTGCTGATTGGATCGATAATTGAATAATCTAATTAAAAAAATCAATAACTGACAACAAGATCGATTTAGTATTAGTACAATTACTTCCATAATATGGACATGATATTAGGTAGGTGATTCTATTGAAATAGATATTAGATATTACAAAACAGAAATTTAAAAATCCAAATTTTGCCATTTTCTTTTTCATAACTGAAAAAGGATTGAGGGCGACTACCGAACGAATGTGATGTCTTTTACATTTATAATTAATTAATGATTATGTGGCCATCATTTATTTTTCAAACTGACAACCAAACAACACTTGAGGAATTTTAATTTCATTTGTACCTAGTCATAATTAAGAATATGCTATCAGCTAAATTTGTGCCTGCTAAAACAAATTCGAGAACTTCAATGGTACTCCAACGCCAAATGAAATATATATATATATATAGGGAGAGGATCCTGTGAGACCACCCTCCTAAGTAAGACCATAGGACCAGATTTACACTATCAAAAAAATAAATCAATGGCCAAGATATGAACAAATATATACAACAATTCATATGGAAGTATACATTAGAAGGGGTAAAATAGGAATCCAAGAAACTAAATATGGCAACCGCCTCCATACAAATTGGGGATGTGATCTGTTATTGATCACGTCCCTATAATCATGCGATTCACCTTTCCTTTCTCTCCCTTCTTCACAACAACAATCAACAATCTTTGCAACGCAAAAACATGTACTGCTCCATTCGAACCTGCAAATTATTCAAATTTGGCAACATAATCATGCAACAATTAATGAAAAATATACAATTCCACTAAACTAACTATACATTAAAATATTACTAAGTATACATAAACAATTAACTAAGTATACAATTACACTAAACTACATGTGCATTAAAACATTACTAAGTATACATAAATATTTAACTAGGTATACAATTACATTGAACTAACTATACATTAAAATATTACTAAGTATACATAAACATTTAACTAAGTATACAATTACGCTGAACTAAATACACAATTCCACGGAATTACTTATATAACTAAGTATACAATTCCATTGAACTAAGTATACAAATCCATATAACTAAGTATACAAATTCACTAAACTACTTATATAACTAAGAATATAATTCCACTGAATCAAGTATACAAATCCACTGAACTAAATATACAATAAAATATGACTAAGTATACAAGTACACTAAACTAAGTACACAATTCCACTGAACTAAATATATGATAAAACAAAACCAGGTATAAAAGAGTTGATGCGTTTTTTCTCGTTAAAAATCGGCCAACTCAAAAGGTAAGATTGTATTTGCCTTAAAAATAGCAATTAAAGATATTAACCCGCCTATTTAATAAATTGATGATATAGAAAGTACAAATATACCCTTATTAGCCTAAAATAACTAGAATGATCTACACCATTTAAAATTTTAAATCAATAGTTCATAAATGTTCTATGGACTAACTTAAAAGAGTTGGTCTCATTTGAACCAATTCCTATATATATATATATATATATATATATATATATATATAGGAAGAGGTTATATGAGACCACCTCATTCAGGTAAGTCCATAGGACAAATCCTACCACATATCTAGATTTTTCAATGGTAGTGATTTTAGAGCTAAAAATTGATTAAATGTTGGTAATTAGAGAAATGGGTAAATTAGTCATCCTACAAAATTACCTAATATTCATGGGATTACATTCACATTATGATCACACAATCTATCCAAATCTCACATCAAATTCAACGTGAACAAATCTCATCTTCCTTCTTCTTCAAACGTTGTTCTGAGAGAACAAGAATCAGTCACCCTCAACTTGTATAGAACACATGCAATCCTACGCCTTTATTGTGTGAAAAAAAAGTAGACAATTTGCCATAGTTGCTTGAGAGCTTGACTTGATTCGAAGTTTGCTTATGAAGATGTAATTTGTTGCTTGTGTAGATGTGTCATGGTGTTTTTATATACCATTAACTACATAAGCAAATCATAAGCAACAAATCCATACTACATAAGCAACAATCATATACTATATAAGCAACAAATATACACTATGTATGCACCACGAATACATTAACTACACAAGCAAGTCATAGCAACAAACACATACTACATAAGCAACAAGCCTATACTACATAAGCAACGAATATACACTACGTATGCACCACGGATACATTAACAAAAATAGGCAAGTCATAAGCAACAAACTCATACTACATAAGCAACAAGTCTATATTACATAAGCAACAAATATACACTACGTATGCACCACGAATACATTAACTACATAAGCAAGTCATAAGCAACAAACTCATACTACATAAGCGATAAGCACATATTACATAAGCAACGAATATACACTACACATGCATCACATATACATTAACTACATAAGCAAGTCATAAGCAACAACCCTATACTACATAAGCAACATAGAAATTTTTTGAAAGCGAAATTTGGAGAGAGAGTATGCGTGAAGAGTGGGTGAAATCACGTGAAAGATGGAATGAAATCTTTAGTAACTGATTCTAAAGTGCTAAAATTACTACCCTACCCTTTTTAATTGCTGAAACAAAAAAATAAACATAAAAAAGCCTTAAACATCTGGGACCACCCAAAATTGTTGATCTATGGTTAGGATGTGTCCTCATGGACTCACCCCAAATAGGAAGACCTATTTGATCCATATCCTATATATATATATATATATTTCAGCCCCCCTTGTTCATTTATTGACGTTATTGTGAACCCATCCTGCTAGCCAAAAGTTTGATACAACGTCTTTTTCTTGATGATGAAATTTTCATTTTAATACTCAAGTAGAGAAACAATAATTAATAGCTGAAGATTTCACTTAGCATCTCAGCTTCATGACATAATTAAGAGGACTAATTAGACTGGTTTAATTAGTTTGAACAATGATTAAATATTGTGGATTAAGTCTGCCAATAACAAGATCCCATGAGTCCTATCTAGTGCAAATTCGAAGGAACATTATTTCTCCAATTAGTATCATAATTGATGAAAGATTTATATCAGAGCACATTAATTAGAGGTAACATTAAAAAGCAAATAGTTAAGTTGAAATTAACCTATATATGTTGGCTTCCTCAATGATTTAAGCCTCTAAATGAATATGTTTTTCCTAATTATGAGGTGTACCTCAATAGATACATATGATCTAATAAAACGCTGAAATTATTTAGTCATCATAATTTTTTTAATAAGTTCAGAGTAGTGGTTGGAGTGGAGGGGATAAATTTCAAAGAAACTTAAAAATACAGGGTTCGAATCCTGATCAACACACTTACAAAGGATGATCGATACCACTTGAGCTACACGCTCGTGGTCATTTAGTCATCATAATTAGAAATGTAGGTATTTGTATAATTTTTTTGTAATTACACAAACTATCTAGCTATGAGGTTAATTTAGTCTAATTCTATAAACTCCAGTTATCTTTCAAAATTACAAATAGAGAAAATTATACTGAATTTCCTGTACTCTTTGCTTTTTAACACTTTACAATAAACTATTTTTTTGTTACACGTTTCCATAAAAACTACGTAAATTTTCGTGGTTTGCCCTATTGGACAATTTCCCATCGAAAGTTTTTCTTTTTCTTAAAAGAAGAAATTACACTAAAACCTTTGTACTATCCTCATTATTACACTTTACCATATGAACTATGTAAAATTTTTCCACTTTGCCCGATATAGAAATAGTTAATTACGATTAAATTGCTCCTTACATCCAACTCTATAGGCGTCGCAATAGTTCGTACGAACACCATAAAAAAGTAAAATTACAGCGAAAAAGACTTTGCGCCCGTAACTTTAGATATTAGCAACAATTGTTTATATATTCATTTCTAAGCTATTAAAACAGAGGGAAAAAAATCAATATATTTTTAGCCCATTAGCGACAAAAACTAATACTATGTCGCTGATATTAAGAAAATTTGCGACTAATAAATACTTTTTTAGTTGGTAATGATAAATTAAAATTTTAAAAAAAGTTAATAATATATATGAAAAATCCATTAAAGTTTGCGGCGAACAATTTATTTTCTATCGCTACACTTTTTTTTAGTACAATTGGGGGAACTTGGGGAGGGGACACACGCACTCGTATGGGATCGAACCTGGGTCATTCGCCCTTTCACCACATGTCTCAACCACTGGAGCACAAAGTTGATCCCTTCTATCGCTACACTTTAAATATACTAAAAGATAATTAAATAGTTAGCAACAAAATATAACATTAGCGTCGAATGTTTGTTGTTTCGCTGCAAAAATTAAAAAATAAAATCCATATCGATAACTGTTAGGTTGGTTTTAAGAAGTAGTCGTAAAACCGCGTGTGGTTGAGTTGTAAGGAATAATATGAAAATCGGCCTGGAATACCCGACTACATTTCAATAGGGATTACATTTTTTAATATGGAAGCATGATTAGTCTGATGACCTTTTTTGATTATTCTACGAAAAACGCAAGTTTAGGGGTAAAATTGTCATTATAGGGTAAAGTATAAAAATTACATAGTTTATATAATAAAATGTAACATAAATAATTTATATGGTAAAGTATAAAAATAATATTAATATAAAATCGGTAATAACTTTTTCTGATAAATATCTCGTTGAGTTTTGTATTTATCTAACAAATACCCCATATTATGAACTTCACATGATACCAATTATACTTCAATACAAATATTACTGTTAATACAAACCAATCGCATGTAGTAAAACAAGTCAATCCTGAGATACATAACATAGCATCATGAACACACACTTACATATGACTAAAATATTGTAAATATTGATTGAGTTTAGGCAACACAATACATAATACATTCAGAATAGTAAAATCAAAAAATTCAATATGATATTAGGGCTTAAAGAGTAAGGGGTGATGTTCATCAACCATCTCTTCTGGGGCCTTCATTATGTACCCTGATTTTGGAACCGAAAATAATCCGATTGAGAATCTAGCTTCATCTCCAGTCACCATTACCCTGTGATATGGAACATGCAACCGCCTATTTGTCCATGCCTGCAAGTATTATAAGTTGTCTAACTATATATCTTGAAACTTTGGGATTGTGTTTGCATGCTTGGTGAGTTTATACACTCTTAAAAAAGGCGAGGACACAAACTTTATCTGCTATATTATTTTGTATGGTAATTGAAAAGGAAAAAATTAAAATTAAATTAATATTAAGTGGGCTTTAGTTTTTTTTAATCTTCAATAAAGGACTTTAATTTAAAACATTTGGCACACTGTGGACAATTTCGGCCAGGAAATTTAAAATTTTGTTGGCGTGACTACCACATCACCACCCCAAATTGGTGAGATTTCAAATTTACGACGACATGCATTTTCATATGTTTAATTAATATAATTAAATTAAAATATCACTTAATTAGTAGTTTACTAGAAAATACTCCCAATTTGGGGTAGTGTGGTGGCAACCATGTCAGCAATCTAGTAAATTTCATAATTTTTAGATCAAAATTGTCCTCAATGTGCAGAAGTTTTTAAATTGTATTTCTAATTTGCAAATTAAAAACATAAATATCCTAAAATGCCACCAGCCCAAAGTTATAGGACTAATTATGCAATTAATTCATGAAAAGTGGATAGTACAAGTTGAAGCACTTACATGGAAGATTTTTGGCAAAATTGCTGATTTAGATGCTAATTGGGATACATACGACATGCAGTATTATATGTTTACTAATTAATATAATTAAATTAAAATATAACTTAGTAAGAAGTTTCACTAGAAAATTAAAAACTCCCAATTTGGGGGTGTGGTGGCAATCATGTCAGCAATCCAGTAAATTTCGTAATTTTTGGACCAAAATTGTTCTCAATGTGCTGAATTTTTTAAATTATATTTCTGATTTTCAAATTAAAAAAACAAAAGTCCTAAAATTAAAGTATTTCCGCATAAAACTTTGATGATTATAGCACGATGCCTAAAATCTTTGATGATTCCCAAAATACCTAAAATAAAATTGAGCCCCAAGTTAAAGTATTATCAATAAAACTTTAACAGGGATTAGTCATAGTTAAACCCCAGCTTCAACTATCAGGCCCCAACGTAAATAATAACAAAAAGTCTCAAATAAAGGCATATTTTCAGATTAAGCCCAAATTATTGTCATTATAATAGTTAAAACCACGTAGAGGTTTTAATGCCAAATTCACCATAAAATTCAGTTATGCCACAAGAAAAGTCTAGATATCAGAATTACCCAACAGATAGGCAGAGTTCAAACTACAAATAGGGTCGAGCATAATATAATCACACACAAAAGAAAAGCCCTAATAAACCTTTAATTAAATCAGGCCACAAGAAAATATTTTATTTCAAATTAGCCGCAAGTTCCAAAGAATCATGACAATAAGCCATCTTCTCCAAAGCAGCAAAGCCCGTCCGCTGGTGAAGGAGTAATCAAGAGTTAACCTTCGCAGTCTAGGTCCCCATTGCTCCATTCTGTCTACCGTCATGCGTCGCCCAGAACCGATGAGTCTCGCCGGCGGTTATCGAGCAAGAGGAACCAAAATTGGGATTTTCAATTTACCTCCCCTTTTTTTTTAACAAATGATCCATCCAAAAAAAAAAAAATCTCAACAAGAGAAACCCAAACCCAAATATTCCAGATGTGTATACATACAGTGTTCAAAGAACCAATTCATTCAAGAACTTTCATTGTCGGTGCATGTCGGGCATAGAATAAGACCCAGATTTGGTTTTGCAATTTCTGATTTTTTTTTCTCGAATAAATCAAGAAATTCAACAATCAAACTTAAATCCCAAATACCCAAAATCTGGCAGATAAGCATATACACATATTCCGGAAATCGAAATCTCCAATTTGGAATTACGGAATCAAAAAAAGATACGTACAATTACATCCTGATAGCAAGAAAACCGATGACACAATCCAGAAAATATCATGCTTAGATATGAGATTTAAACATGCTTAATCCAAAGCACCAGAAAAAAAACATAGATCCAAATAATCACACAAATAATCCACCAATCCCAATGATTAAGCAGTGATACTGCTCTTATACCACTTGTTGAGAATTTTACAATAACAAATATAAAATTGATAAATACATCCTAGATGCGGAAATTCTTGGATATCAACATCATGCTATAATCATCAAATATTTATGGAATAGCGGAATACCTGGATTAATTGTAAGACGTAAGAACTATATGTGGAATAACTTCAATATGCGATCTCCTGCGAGCATGATCCTACGAGCATGAACAGATCTCTCATGACACGAACGGATTTGGTTTTATGGTCTTCCTCAACTAAATCTCCGTATTCCTTATGGAACTTTCGTTTTCCATCTTGATGGGGAAAATAGAAAACTATGTGCGATTTAGTATATTGGGGACCATAACCATAAAGTTTTTTATAAAGGTATCAAATTAGGGTTCCCATAATCCCCTAAGTTAATTCCTATTAGGTATCTACTCTTTGTTTCCATATCAAATTCAGTAGCCTTAGGACTCCACCGGATTTAGATCACTTAATTAGTCCAGTAATAGTTAAATGACAAATATAATTATAATTAAATATGTTGCCTACATATTAAAAATTAAATAATTCCTAAAATTCCAATCCAAGGCTTTCCACAACCATCCTCCTCACTATCTTGTCCAATTCCGACAATTGCCCGGAATATGACTCTACATTCTTGCTGGTAAGAATATTATAAAAAAATGGCAAATTAAAGAAAAAACTAACCTCGAGATTTAGGGAGCATTTGCAAAACTTTGTGCCTTTAAAATGATTTATTATAGTAGAAGTGAAAGACAGTTGATAATTAGGCAAATAGAACCTAAACGTTTATTTGATTAATAAAAAGTATTTGATGAAAAAGTTGTAAAAATATTTTTACGTATTTGAAAATGAAATCAGAAGTAGAACGAGAAATCTATAGCATCTCTTCCGTGCTTTTAGTATTTACAAACACTCAAAATTTTACGTATGTAATACCTGAAAGTGGGATTGGTTCGGACCACATGAGATTGATGGAGTTTTTGATTTTTCCAGGGGAAAGGCATCCTCGATCCTCAAGCTTTCGTAGAGTAGAAGCGTCGGATATTGTGATATTGTCCAATGTAGCCATAATAGGGCATATCGGACTTGTTAAGTCGTTTGATCTGCAAAGGTAGGTCAAAAAGTTGTTGTGATCCATCAATTATTGATTTCCGGAGATCAAGAGGTACTTGATCGAATATGGCCCGAAAGCAACCGTATTTTTCCAGGGCTTTCAGGACTTGGATTTTCACGGATTCCCACGTTGGAGTTTGTTGTTTCAGGTTGGATAAATCTATAACAGGAAGCTTGATGGTTTCAGAACCCATATCTTTTTGTTCAATGTGTTAGAAAATGTAGAATGCTGTGATGACCTTTTGGTGAAGATGTACTAATGGTTTAGTGTTAGTTCATAATAGGCAGTGCTACATTTCACAATTGGTTTAATATCGGTTCTGACCGGACTGGCATGGACCCACTCTAAATGAGGGTACAAACTCTACTTTTTCTTAGGACTTTGGGACATCTGTCCTTTCTAAGAGTGATCATAATCTGTGGGAGGAATG
Source organism: Rehmannia glutinosa (assembly GCA_016081115.2). NCBI lineage: Eukaryota > Viridiplantae > Streptophyta > Magnoliopsida > Lamiales > Orobanchaceae > Rehmannia > Rehmannia glutinosa. The sequence goes on from JABTTQ020002283.1 coordinate 95,705, forward strand.
ATACATCACGAGCTTGTAGCTCAAGTGGTATCGCTCACTTTTTAATAGAGTATTGACCAGGGTTCGAACCTTAATCTTTCAGTTCTTTGAAATTTATCTTCTCCCCTCCAACCACTACTCCAATTTATTTAAAAAATGAGAGGACAAACCCAACCCCGACAATTGCAACTCCTCAACCACCAGGTCAACCCCTGGGTTAGTCCAAATAGCCTTAAAAACCTTTTTCTTTTTGTGATCGAACAAGTTAAAATCAGCCAAAAACTAGTTGAACAGAACGTAATCGGCCAAAATCGGTTAAACCAGTCAAACCCGGTCTTTTGTTATTTATTTTTATCTTTTAGTTTCTTTATTTTTTGTTGAATTTTAAAGTTAATATTTTGTTATATTTATGTGATATTTGAATTTTGGCATGGAGGAGTACATTATATAATTTCTAACTTGGTTATTTATATGTTTCTCTCAGTAAAATGTGTTACATAATCATAAATATAATGTATTGCATTTTATGTAACACGTTTTATGCTTTTTTTACGTTGAAGGACCAGCTGATAATTCGCTAATCAATTTGGAATTTAAAACATTGCATTTCACCAATTGGCGTAATTATATATACCGTGTTATTTGGGTAAAATTACAAAATTAGTCCTTTGACTTTAGGGCGGTCGCAAAAAGGTACTCTAAAAATCATGAAGTTTTGCAAAAAAGTCTTGTAACTATATAAACATCTCAATTTTGGTCCTGCAAAAAGCACGGTTTGCTAAATAGTACTATAAGTATATGAAAATCTCATAATTTCACCGAATTTTAATCATGTGAGTGGTACATGTAGTACCAATTATGTGAAATTAGGACTAATATTAAAATTTTAATATAGTACGAGATTATTTTGCAGATCTTACATTTTGCAGGACTGAAATTGAGAGTTTTCTATAGTTACAGGATATTTTTGCAAACCGTAATTTTTAAATGACCTTTTTACGATCGCCCTACAATAATTCCAAGACCAATTTTGCAATTTTGTGTATGAAAAGTAGGGGAGGGTGTTTATTTGGAAATATTTATAATTTTGAATTTTATTCTAGCATGTTTCGATTATCAGCAATAAACTGTATCTATTATGCCCGAAAATTAAACCAGAAAATATGAAAATTGCACTACAAGAAAACAAGGAAATTTCAACGAAAAAAATCTGTTGGAATTTGGCCAATTACAATTGGAATTATTGATTCCAGCGGAAATTCAACCATAAAATACATCGTTGGTAAAATGGCCCGTGGAATGGCGAAATTCCAATGGAAAAATATTCCAACAGAATGTCCAACATTATTTATCCATTGGAATATGTAAGTGACCGGTTCGCAAGTTGTAATGTCACCGTGGTTGGCTTCACTTCACCTAGTCCAAGCTTCCTGAAAATGGACAAAGGCATCAAGTTAATACTTGCCCCTAAATCACACAACATTTTATTAAAGAAGTTACCACCAATGGCACAATGGATAGTGAAACTCCCCGGATCTTTTAGTTTTTGTGGTAGCTTCCTTTGAATTATCGCGCTACATTCTTCCATCAAATTCATTGTTTCAAAGCTTGTCATCTGCCTTTTTTTGACATAACATCCTTAAGAAATTTTGCATAATTTGGCATTTGCTCCAGTGCGTCTGCAAAAGGAATGTTAATGTGCCATTTTTTAAATATATCAAGGAATTTTGGAAATTGATCATCAAACTTTTTCTTTTGAAATCTTTGAGGGAAAGGAAGAGAGATAGACAATTTAGATATATTAGAGTTAGAAGAAGATTTAAGCTTCTCAGCCCCTGTTTGATCCTCATTTTGTCTCTCTTTTTCCTCATCGACTTCGACATCATCATTCATCACCGATTCAACATCTCCCGACTTGGATACTTCGTCTGAAATTTTCTGATTTTCAGATTTTTCTTTAGGCCCATCATATTTTGTACCACTCCTTAGACAGATGGCTTTACATTGCTCCTTAGGATTAACTTCGGTGTTACTCGGAAATTGACCCATTTGATGTTGCCCACCAACCATTGTAGCTAATTGGCCCACTTGAGTCTCAAGATTTTTTATCAAACTAGCCACTTGTGTTACTTGTAGTTCCATCTTGTCCATCCTTGAGTCTTGCCTTGTGAAGCGGCTCCTCGTTTCACTCATGAATGAAATTGACTGATTTATGAACGAGGTGAGGGCATCTTCTAAAGATGATTTACCTTCCACATTAGTACCCCCATTTGACGCATTGAACCCCGATGGTGGTTGGAACATATTCTTTATATTAGCATAAGAAAAATTTTCATGGTTTCTCAAGCCCGGGTGGTAGTGTGTTGGCATTGAATTGTTCCGGAAATTGTTGAAGTTCCAGTTATTCACATAATTGACTTCCTCCATCGGATATAGAGGGTCATCACTACTCGTGCTTGTGTTGGCATCGGCTCCCTTCGTAAGAACACTTTAATGATTTGTCAATGTCGCCATTTGTGCCGTCAACGCTTTAATTGGGTCAGAATCAGAAATTTCCGCTACCCGTTGTACATTGGACCTCTCGAATGGCCATCGATAACTGTCCATAGCCATTTATTCAAGAAGATTAAAGGCGTCTTGTGGAAACCTTTCCAATAATACTCCTCCCGCTGCGGCAAAAAGCTTGAGGGTGACCGGTCCACACTAGGGCCAACCGGTCGCACCCCTGGGCGACCGATCGGACCCCCCCAGGACCGGTCCCCCTATTGAAAATTTGTTGTGTTCTATTCAATCTCTATTTCTGCGAGACAGGTCGCCCTATTATTTGTCAGCAAAATTCTAACCGTTTATTTTTCAGACAACTTTCCTTAAATTATGGGGTTGATTTCTAACAGCTATATTCTTCATTTGTCTTGCAATTGTTTACAGATTTCAAGTCCCCAAGAGGAGCCTATCAATGATCAATCATCTCCTATAAACAGAGGAAGATTTGAAGCACAAAAATAAGAGAGAATACTACATCAAAACAAGATACACTCAATCAAACATATTTGTTCATCAATGTTATTATTCTTGTTGTAATAACCTAAGGTCTTTCACTTTCACATCTTGAGGTCTAGGCTTATTTCTTGATTACACTTGCACTCATAATTGTAATATTCATTAACGAGTTGTAATCTTGATTTTGGGATATCATTCAACACAAGATATCCTTGTGAGTGTTCTTATGGTAAGAACACACTTGGATGATCTAGGTGATATGTGCAAGAAGATTGTGGTTATCTTCTTATTGAGGTGTTGAAGAATTTGGTATTCTTCAAGGTAGAAGATTGTGGTAATCTTCACAAGGTGCCGTTGAGGATTGTGGTAATCTTCAAGGGAGATTGTGGTAATCTCCAAGGTGGTGTTGAAGAAGAATGTGGTGCTCTTCAAGGTGATGTTGTAAGTTGTTGTATTAATTTTGGTAATTCATAAAATCTTTTTTTTTTTAAATCCATCCCGGAGATACTGGGGTGGTAGAGGATTAGGCCCTAGGTGGGTTGAACCTCTATAAATCGACGCGTGTCGTTTACTTCCCGCACCTTTATTATTGTCTTGGCTTGTTTTGTTTGAAAAAAGAGGGCATAATCGAAAAGATGGAGATAATCTATTCACCCCCCTCTAGATTATCGTAGCCGCTTGGACTTACATCGAATTCATAAAATAGAACACATGAATCAATAAAGAAAATAATTAATCAAAATTTAACATGAATCCACAGTTTAAATTATGTCCTAGGATCCGAAAGATTAGCCAAACATTGATAACAAATTCATAGACAAACTTGAAATCTACATTGTGACATCGTTTAAACACAGACAATAGATCTAAACTAGTCTTCACCATCTGAATCATCATCATCATTTTCAAAATAATTAGATATAAAAGTAGAATTAAAACAACAAAGGTCAGTAGCAGTTAAAGTACGATGTTCTTCAGATGTGACCTCAGATGTGATCCAGGTAGGTGTGTGATCACATCTCGGGCTGCACCCCGAGCAACACCTAAAGGATTAATCTGCAAAGATTTTGTTTCTTTCAAAAAAGTAGTGAACTTCTTTTTGGACAGTATTCTCATCGTCAGATTCATTTCTCAGTGTTCTCATGATCCTCTCCCTATATATATATATATATATATATCCAATTCTGACACAAAAACCAATAAAATTTAAAAAATAAATTATTTTTCAATACTCAAAACTGAAAATTAGATTTCGCAATATATCAATACAAAGACAACAAATTTTGGACATAGTTCTTGAGTAATAACAACTTGCAACAAACATTATTATTATTATAATTCCATTTTAGGTACTCCTAAACAACTTCACTTCCTCGTCTTGCTCGAAGTAAGGCATGTCCTTATAATCCATATACACCCACGGCTCAATTCCATCACCCTCATTGTTATCCATAAGTATTGTCATATTGGGACAAGGCAATGTCCCAACCCCGACCCAAACAGCCTACCCCAACCGAAATCGACTTCATAGAATCCAAACTTGCTCCAGTCGCTAATTCCCAAAATATAACTAATCTCTCCGCTCTTCAATCTCTCCAACGCTCTTGCTATTGGACCAAGGATGATATCTTTGCATCCATCCTCATCTAAAGACAACATTTTAGCACAATCGTCGATGACTTTGTCGATGCCATCTCCGAGTAGATAAACCATATCTTGTAATCCCAGGTTCGTGCCTTTATTAGCTAATTCAGTGACTGCTTGCAACGCCAAATTCCCACAAGAATGTTGAGGCAGAGACAGGATTGTTCTATTCCGCATGTTAACTCCCTGAACAATAATGCAAGCTCTTGATTTTTCGGGTTTCACTCGATCCACTCCAATCAGAGCCTTAGCTATAACCGCACTCGCGACACGCACACGACTTAAGACGACTCCTCCTCCATTTTTCGGCCTTAATTTGGACCTCAAGCTTGATATGGCATTCTTGTTTAATAAAAGTCGCTTGGCAACAATGTTGCTAGATGGCTCGATATTATCGTTGCTTAGATTTCTACCCAGAAACAACTTGAGGAGGACCTCCCATGAGTGTTGATCCTTCACAAGACAAACAAATGGGTGAAATTCAAAGAAAACTTTGTTATCTCTAGCAAATTGAGGAACACTGATAAGGTTCTTAGTTATGTAAGGGACATGTAACAAGTGTTTAAGGAAGAATTCATGAGAGGAAACATAATGTGGTGACTTTACAATTGAATTACCAATATGAGATATAGACAAAACCTATTCCATTCCCCATTTGGACTTTCTCAGTGCCTTGGTAATCTGCAGTTAGGATGAGGTTGCTTATATCATAAGTGATATGATTGGTTGCTCCAGAGTCAGGGTACCAGCATATATCATCAGTAGTTGATTCAGAACCTCCAAGATTAGCAATGTTAGCTGAGTGACTTGAAGAATTAGAACCCTGTTGGTATTGATTTCCTCCATTGGTAGGATTAAAACTGAGATCACTCCTATAATAACACTTGTCTGCAGTATGGTTATTATAATGGCATATTTGACATCTTGGTATTCTTGAAGTAACCTCGGCCACCTCTTCCTCTTGGATTTCCACTCCTGCCTCTTCCTCTAGGTCCTTGAAATGAACCTTTCCTCTGCCTCCATAGGTGGCACCTCCTCTTCTGTATGGATTTGTGTGAGTGCTGAGGTTAACAGATAAACCATGCCCTTCCAAACTATGAGAGTATTCCTCAGTAGATTCCAATCTATTCTAAAAAATCAATAGGATAGAATAAAGTGCTGTAATAGTGCAGGGAATAACTCTTGAGGTGACTGAAACCAATACAGCATTGTACTCAGATCCTAGTATAGGTAAAATGTAAGAAATTTGTTGTTGGTCACTTACTTTTTTCTCCTGCAGAGGTTAACAAATCACAATAGCTTTTTACCTTGTTGAAGTATTCCCTCATGAACATACTTCCCTTTTTGGTGGTTTGCAATTGCAACCTGTATTGCATAAGTTTTTGGCTGAATTCTGACTAGCAAAAGTAGTCTCCAAGAATTCCCAGATCTCTTTAGAGGAGTTAAAGCCAACAGTGGATATCATGAGGCTATCAGATAAGGAAGACAACAACCATGAAGCAAGGAGTTGGTCTTGTCTAATCCAAATAGAATGAGCAGGGTTTAAGGTATTGGTTCCAGATGTACCTGGAGTATATTGTTGTGGCATGGCCACTGTGCCATCAATGTATCCAAGAAGGCCATACCCTCTCATGGATGTCAAAACTTGCTGCCTCCATATTAAATAGTTAGAATCATTCAACTTGGTGGATATTAACTGTATAACTTGCTCCTGGGATGTAGTTGCCATGGTGAGCCAAAATGCAAGGAAATAAGAAAAGAATGGAGTACGAGAGACAGATCCTTTCAACCTACTCTGATACCATTTAGGTATTTTAGAAACGCCATTAATGGAATAGTAGAAAGGGACAAAAGGAATATAGTTGTTATGCTGAATAAGCTTTCATTGAATGATCAATATGCTGTAGTACAAGGTACATTTATTACAGCTAGGTGAAGGATCTAGATTGACACATGTCACTATTCTATTGAATACATATAATACGGATAAGAACAAAATGACAGCTACACATAATCATTAGGCAATCATATGCTGAGGTAAACCAACATAGGATTCAGTGATCCTGCAATCTTGTGGTGCCATGTGTATCAGCAGGATGATCATGGATATTTTCACTTGGGATCTTATAAGATTATTTTGTTTGAAAAAAAACGAACTTCAAATACTTTTTGAGAGTTTTTAAGATGTTAGAAATCTTATAAACGCAGCTAAACACTCTCTTAATTATCAGGGTGCTTGTGCAATTTGTGTTTTCAAAGTTATATTGGACCAGCAGATTGGTTGGTTTCATCGAAAATTAGTTCTCAGTTTGATGTGATGTTTTATTATAAATAATCATAACCTGGTTAAAACGGTAAACAAAACCAGGTAAATTTGATTGGTTTCTTCGAACTTTGTATTTTCACTTTTCTTTTCAGGATCCGTTTTATTAACAATAATCTAAACTTGTTGGTTAAAACGGTCAAAAACCATGTAAAATTGTTTGGTTTCTTCGAACTTTGTATTTTCATTTTTTTTCGGAGGTGGTACAGTAGAGAAAGAGACGGATGCATTCAATTCAGGCCAATTGGCCTGAAGTAATAAGCTTCTCCAACATAAACACAAGGTTGATTCCTATTGGGAAAAATAGGTTGGTGTATACCGAATGGCTGAAAACAGTTGAGCAGAGTAACGATAAAAATCGAGACGTCGAGGCAAGAGTTGGACTTTTTCTCTTTAAGACGAGATTGCCCCGCTCACGGTGCTTACGGAATACGGCAATCGTCTCCCAAGATACAACGACGAACTACTTGCGATAGTTGCACTACAAATCGCAAGTACGATTTAACACAAAGATGTTTTTTGAACTCTCTTGACAAAGTTATGCGAGAAAAAAATGAAGCAGAAATTCGAAATTGATGTGTTGAAATGAATCCTGGGGGCAGGTTTATATAGAGCTCCTGGTGCCTCTTCAAACTGGGTGCAACCCCTGGTCCGGATCAGTCTTGACCGTCAGATCGCGCCCTGTGGTTAACAGCTACGATCTGATGGTCCTGATCGTATCTGTCTGAAGGAACACACCCTTTGGCATACACCTCTACACACCTTCGGGATGGGCCAGACAGCGTCTAGTCACGGTGCCCCGTCAGCGAACATATGCATCCAATTAGCGCCACGTGTCGCCACTCGTACGATCTTGCCAAGTCACTGCCACCGGAGCTGCCCTGCCACGTCACCGAGCCACTAGACTGAACCGTGGTTCGATTTTCCAAAACTTTAAGGCTCCTCAAAGCTCCTCGCGACGATGCGTACGTGCGAAGTGCAAAGTGCGCCTCAAAAGTACCCAATGCGACTATGTGCGACGTGCACAGGCCCAGGCCTGGGCTCAGCTCCGGCTCTGGCTCAGATGGTGCTCCGCACCATCCTCGGTGCGTTTTGAGGTAGCCAAAGGCTAGTCAAAATTGACTTGGTCCACTAGGGTGTAGCATAAGGAGTTTCACTTGATTACTCCTTATTAGTGGTGAAGCTCTTTATTAACTAGTCAAACATTTACTATGTTTTCTATGTGGGATATGGTTTTCCATATTCCCACACTTTTATATTCCATATATAACAGCATTTTAAGTGGCCAACTTTATGCATTTATTTATCATTCACCCGATATTGGTTTTGAGAAATTCAAAATGCTAAATTCATCTACCCGCGGCGTAGATGACGTTTATCTCATTTATTTCATACATTGAATAAATGACCCCACTTAAATAATTGGTCAAAATCGGGTCAAAACCCAATTTATCAAACCAATTCCAACAATCCCCACATGGATGAATAATAAATGCATATGAGAATGCGAGACACTAAGAGAGTTCAAGCGGAAAGCTATTGCATCGGGAGAGGTAGCTTGTGGCTTTGAACCTTCCTTAGTGGATGCTATCAGTTTACTAGTTTGCATGGTGACACGATGTCTTGAATCGCTATTCGATTGTTTATGTAAACTAAAACAACAACATCCACACAATATATTTCCTAACACCATTTGGTTCTCACGATTGTGTCCATTTTTGGCCCTGGACAACATCTCGTGATTCATAAGTGTTTCGTTGAATCGGCCCATCTTCACACTTATATAGGTGATCTCCTATTAAGAGTATCTGCCATACTCCACATCTTTAAAGTATATGAATCATTAAAAGTTTATAACTTAACCTCACCACATTCAAGCGGAGTTTCTCCACTTGGATAGGAATGAGCCGTAATATGCTCCAAGTGTTTATCGAATATTCATAAATTAGTTGTCCCATTGAACCAAGGTCTTGGGATCTCCAATTCACAAGGTTGGGTTACCGTTATGAAGACTCTTATTTTGTGGATTTTAAGCCCATTCATTTCGATAAGCAAAGATACTTGATCTCTATTCAAACCTTTAGTTAATGGATCCGCTAGGTTTTCTTTTCGATTTCACGTAATCGATTGTAATAACCCCATTAGAGATCAAGCGCTAACGGTGTTATGTCCTCGACGTATATGTCGAGACTTACCGGTGTGCATACTATTTTGAGCCCTTCCTATAGCCGATCGACTATCACAATGTATCATGATTGCAGACCCACGGCCGGCCAACAAGGAATATCCTCTAAAAAGTTGCGAAGCCATTCCCCTTCTTCACCAGACTTTATCTAACGCTATAAATTCTCCGATTCCATCGTGGATCGAGCTATACACGTTTGTTTAGAGGATTTCCATGACCCGCTCCACCACTAATGGTAAAAACATAACCACTTGTGGACTTGGAATCTTTTGAGTCGGATATCCAATTAGCATCATTTGTATCCTTCTAATACAAATTTGGATATCTCGAGTAATGTAATCCATAATTCAAGGGAGTCTTAGATACCTAAGAACCCTTATTAATGCCTTCCAATGGTCATTTCAGGAGTACTCGTAAATCTCCTTAGTGGAATGCTATCGGATTTACTAGGTTGCATGTGACACGATGTCTTGAACTGTTTGTCATTGTTTATGTGAACCAAAACAACAACATCCACACAATATCTTTCCTAACACCATTTGGTTCTCACGATTGTGTCCATTTTGGCCCTGGGCAACATCTTGGATTCATAAGTGTTTCGTTGAATCGCCCGTCTTCACATTTATATAGGTGATCTCCTATTAAGAGTATCTGCCATACTCCACTTCTTTAAAGTATAGGAATCATTAAAAGTTTATAACTTAACCTCACCACATTGCAGGTTTCTCCACTTGGATAGGAATGAGCCGTAATATGCTCCAAGTGTTTATCTCGAATATTCATAACTTAGTTGTCCCATTGAATCAAGGTCTTGGGATCTCCAATTCACAAGGTTGGGTTACCGTTATGAACACTCTTATTTTGTGGATTTTAAGCCCATTCATTTCGATAAGCAAGATACTTGATCTCTATTCAAACCTTTAGTTAATGGATCCGCTAGGTTTTCTTTCAATTTCACGTAATCGATTGTAATAACCCCATTAGAGATCAATTGCCTAACGGTGTTATGTCTTCGATGTATATGTCGAGACTTACCGTTGTACATACTATTTTGAGCCCTTCCTATAGCCGTGACTATCACAATGTATCATGATTGCAGCCACGGCCGCCAACAAGGAATATCCTCTAAAAAGTTGTGAAGCCATTCCGCTTCTTCACCAGCTTTATCTAACGCTATAATTTCGATTCCATCGTGGATCGAGCTATACACGTTTGTTTAGAGGATTTCCATGACCCGCTCCACCACCAATGGTAAAAAACATAACCACTTGTGGACTTGGAATCTTTTTGAGTCGGATATCCAATTAGCATCTTTGTATCCTACTAATACAATTTGGATATCTCGAGTAATGTAATCCATAATTCAAGGTGAGTCTTAGATACCTAAGAACCCTTATTAGTGCCTTCCAATGGTCATTTCCAGGATTACTCGTAAATCTACTCGGTTTATTAATCTGCGTAGGCAATATCCGGCGAGTGCGGTTTGTTACATTCATAAGGCGCAATAATCCGAGAATATTCTAGTTGAGATACGAGGCTCGCCTTGATTTTTAGCTAAGTGTAAGCTTAAATCAACAGGCATTTTAGGTGGAAGACTATCATACGCATTGAACTTTCAATCTTGTCTCAATATAATGAGATTGTGATAAAACAAGTCCATCGATGTTTTAGAGATCTTAATTCCCGAATAACATCTACTATACCCATATCTTTCATATCAAAATGTTTGATTAACATTTTCTTAGTATTCATTATTATATCATGATTACTACCCATAATAAACATGTCGTCAACATAAAGACAGACAATTACATAAGCATTAGGTGTGTCTTTAATGTAAACACATTTATCACACTCGTTAATTTTGAAACCATTTGACAAAGATAGTTCTGTCAAATTTTTTCGTGCCATTGTTTCGGAGCTTGCTTAAGGCCATACAATGACTTAACGAGTTTGCAAACCTTCTTCTCCTGTCTAGGAGCAACAAACCCTTCGGGTTGTTCCATGTAGATTTCCTCTTCTAATTCACCATTTAGAAAAGCCGTTTTCACATCCATTTGGTGTATCTCAAGGTTATGCAATCTTTGCAATAGCAATGAGAACTCTAATAGATGTGATTAACATCACGGTGAATACGTATCAAAGAAATCAAGGCCTTCTCTTTGTTTAAATCCCTTAGCTACTAACTTGGCCTTGTACTTATCAATAGTTCCATCGACTTTATATTTCCTTTTAAGGATCCACTTGCAACCTAAAGGCTTATTTTCTGGTGGGAGATCTATCAACTCCCAAGTATGATTTTGCATAATGGAATCTATCTCACTTTGTTAATAGCTTCTTTCTAGAATGGAGCTTCCGGATCGACAATGCTTCACCAATTGTCCTTGGTTCATTTTCTAGCACATAGGTTAGAAAATCGGACCAAAAGACTTAGTAGTTTTGGCCTTTTATCTGCGTCTTGGTTCTTCATCACTTTGATGATCACCATCGGCAAAGATATCATGTGTTCTTTTGCTAGAACTAGCTTCTCTCCTTTCTTGACAAGGAAACACATCTTGAAAAATACAACATTCTTGACTCAATAATTGTACCTTCTTATACATCCGGAATTCTTTGATTTGTGCACTAAAAATCGATATGCACTACTATTATTTGCATATCCAATGAAAATTCAATAGATTGTTTTAGGCTCTATCTTGACTTGTTTTGGCTTAGGTATTTCTACTTTAGCCAAACACCCCCACACTTTTAGGTATTTGTAGGAAGGTTTTCGACCTTTCCATAACTCATGCGAGTCTTATCTTTATTATTGTGTGGTATTTTGTTAAGAATGTGGTTAGCCGAGAGAATTGCTTCCCCCCACAAATTCTGAGGTAAACCAGAATTTATCAACAAAGCATTCATCATCTCTTTTAGAGTTCGATTTTTGCGTTCAGCAATCCCATTTGATTGTGGTGAATAAGGAGCTGTCGTTTGATGAATAATACCAGAATTTGAGCAAAATTCATCAAAAAGAGCTCCATATTCTCCACCTCTATCACTTCGAATTATCTTAATTCGCTTGCTAAGTTGATTTTCAACCTCATTCTTATAGCTTTTAAAAGCTTATAAGGCCTCATCTTTACTTCTTAAAAGATATACATAACAGTGTTTTGTGCAATCATCGATAAAAGTAATAAAATACTTTTTCCCACCTCTAGTTTGCACAAACTTTAAATCACATATATCACTATGAATTAATTAGAGATTTTGTTTCTCTTTCCACCGAGTGGAATGGTGTTTTGGCCATTTTTGCCTCAACACAGATTTCACACTTGTGATGTGAATCTATTTTAAAGTTAGGTAGTAATTCTAAGTTTACTAACCTTGTCAAAGTGTTAAAATTCACATGTCCTAATCTAACATGCCAAAAATTTGAACACTCAAGCAAATAAGAAGAAGCATTAATTTTATTGCTTTCAAATTTTCGGAGTACATTCATTACATTCATCTTGAACAGTCCATTATCTAAGTACCCCTTCCCTATGAACTCTCCATTTTTCATAAGTACAAACGTTTGAGCCTCAAATACTAATCTAAACCCTGCCTTAACCAACAATGATCATGACACTAAATTCTTCCGAATGTTTGGAACCTGAAGGACATCAATGAGGGTCAGCTCCTTGCCCGAGGTCATCTTTAGCACCACTTTCCCAAGACCGACAATTTCAGACGTTGCATGATTCCCCATGTATAGCTTCCTTCCATTGATAGGAGTATACGTTGAGAACATATCTTTGTCGGAGCATATGTGGCGTGAAGCACCTGTGTCCACCCACCATTCTCTCGGGTTCTCTACCATGTAGCACTTGTTGCCTTCATACACAACAGCCAAGAGATCAAGCTCGGATATATCAATTGGTACTGATTTGTCCTCGGTCACATGCACCTGGTTCCGATTGGCCTTTTTAGGAAGACGACAATCTTTAGCCTTGTGATTCGGTTTTCCACAGTTGAAGCAGTTCCCTTTGAATTTTTTAGCCTTCCCCTGCTTCTGATTATTCCCCGGGTGCTTTCTCTTCTTGCTAGCATTGGGCTCCACCAAATTTTCCTTTGCCTCCATAGGAAGCTTGCCAGACTTAATCTCAGACTTGCGATTGTCTTCTTCAATTCGCAATCTGACAATTAAGTCTTCAAGCCCCATCTCCTTCCGCTTATGCTTCAGGTAATTTTTGAAATCCTTCCACAGAGGCGGTAGCTTCTCAATAATAGCTGCTACTTGAAAGGATTCACTCACAACCATTCCTTCTGCAATTATGTCGTGCAGAATGAGTTGTATCTCTTGAACCTGGCTGATCACCGTCTTGGTGTCAACCATCTTGAACTCAAGCAATTTGCCGACAACAAATTTCTTTGTGCCAGCATCTTCCGTTTTATACTTCTTCTCTAAAGAGCTCCACAACTCTTTAGTAGTCTTTATCGAACAATACACATTGTACAATGTGTTGTCCAATCCGTTGAGAATGTAGTTCCGGCACAGGAAGTCGCTTTGACTCCAAGCATCGAACGCCATTCTCTTCTCTTTATCTGTCTCCTCTTCTCCCACAGTTGGGGCATCCTCCGTAAGGAAACGAGCAAAGTTCAAAGTCGTATGATAGAACAACATTTTTCATTTGCAATCTTTTGAAGTCGAACCCCCAAACTTCTTGGGTTTCTCTCTCCGGTCTTTGGTCTTGGTCTTTGGAACCGAAGGCGTCGAAGCCATTTGATATACACGAAAATCTCGTCTTAAACTATTGGGAAAAACAGGTTGGTGTATACCGAATAGCTGAATACAGTTGAGCAGAGTAACGGTAAAAATCGAGATGTCGAGGCAAGAGTTGGACTCTTTCTCTTTAAGACGAGATTGCCCCGCTCACGGTGCTTACGGAATACGGCAATCGTCTCCCAAGATACAACGACGAAGTACTTGCGATAGTTGCACTACAAATCGCAAGTACGGCGAACACTAAGATGTTTTTTGAACTCTCTTGACAAAGTTATGCAAAAAAATGAAGCAGAAATTCGAAATTGATGTGTTGAAATGAATCCTGGGGGCTGGTTTATATAGAGCTCCTGGTGCCTCTTCAGACTGGGTGCAACCCCTGGTCCGGATCAGGCTTGACCGTCAGATCGCGCCCTGTGGTTATCAGCTGCGATCTGATGGTCATGATCGCATCTGTCTGAAGGAACACACCCTTTGGCATACACCTCTGCACACTGGACAGACGCGTCCGATCACGGTGCCGTCGGCGAACAAATGCATCCAATTAGCGCCACATGTCGCCACTCGTACGATCTTGCCAAGTCACTGCCACGGGAGCTGCCCTGCCACGTCACCGAGCCACTAGACTGAACTCTGGTTTGATTTTCCAAAACGTTAAGGCTCCTCAAAGCTCCTCGCGACGATGCGAAGTGTGCCTCAAAGCGCCCAATGCGACTATGTGCTCGTGCGTGGGCGGGCCCGGGCCCGGCCTCGGCTCGGACGGTGCTCCACACCGTCCTCGGTGCCTTTTGAGCTAGTCAAAGGATAGTCAAAATTGACTTGGTCCACTAGGGTGTACCATAAGGAGTTCCACTCGATTAGTCCTTATTAGTGGTGAAGCTCTTTATTAACTAGTCAAACATTTACTATGTTTCCTATGTGGGATATGGTTTTCCATATTCCCACACTTTTATATTCCATATATAACAAAGATTTTAAGTGGCCAACTTTATGCATTTATTTATCATTCACCCGATATTGGTTTTGAGAAATTCAAAATGCTAAATTCATCTACCCCGCGGCGTAGATGACATTTATCTCATTTATTTCATACATTGAATAAATGACCCCACTTAAATAATTGGTCAAAATCGGGTCAAAACCCAATTTATCAAACCAATTCCAACAATCCCCACATGGATGAATAATAAATGCATATGAGAATGCGAGACACTAAGAGAGTTCAAGTGGAAAGCTATTGCATCGGGAGAGGTAGCTTGTGGCTTTCAACCTTCCTTAGTGGATGCTATCGGATTTACTAGCCGCATGGTGACACGATGTCTTGAATCGTTGTTTGTTTATGTAAACCAAAACAACAACATCCACACAATATATTTCCTAACACCATTTGGTTCTCACGAGTTGTGTCCATTTTTGCCCCGACAACATCTTGGATTCATAAGTGTTTCGTTGAATCGCCCATCTTCACACTTATATAGGTGATCTCCTATTAAGAGTATCCTGCCATACTCCACATCTTTAAAGTATATGAATCATTAAAAGTTTATAACTTAACCTCACCACATTCAGCAGGTTTCTCCACTTGGATAGGAATGAGCTGTAATATGCTCCAAGTGTTTATCTGAATATTCATAAATTAGTTGTCCCATTGAACCAAGGTCTTGGGATCTCCAATTCACAAGGTTGGGTTACCGTTATGAAGACTCTTATTTTGTGGATTTTAAGCCCATTCATTTCGATAAGCAGTATACTTGATCTCTATTCAAACCTTTAGTTAATGGATCCGCTAGGTTTTCTTTCGATTTCACGTAATCGATTGTAATAACCCCATTAGAGATCAAGCGCCTAACGGTGTTATGTCCTCGACGTATATGTCGAGACTTACGTGTGCATACTATTTTGAGCCCTTCCTATAGCCGATCGACTATCACAATGTATCATGATTGCAACACGGCCGGCCAACAAGGAATATCCTCTAAAAAGTTGCGAAGCCATTCCCCTTCTTCACCGACTTTATCTAACGCTATAAATTTCGATTCCATCGTGGATCGAGCTATACACGTTTGTTTAGAGGATTTCCATGACCCGCTCCACCACTAATGGTAAAAACATAACCACTTGTGGACTTGGAATCTTTTGAGTCGGATATCCAATTAGCATCCGTATCCTTCTAATACAAATTTGGATATCTCGAGTAATGTAATCCATAATTCAAGGGGAGTCTTAGATACCTAAGAACCCTTATTAATGCCTTCCAATGGTCATTTCCAGGAGTACTCGTAAATCTCCTTAGTGGAATGCTATCGGATTTACTTGGCTGCACAGTGACACGATGTCTTGAACTGTTCAGCTGTTTATGTGAACCAAAACAACAACATCCACACAATATCTTTCCTAACACCATTTGGTTCTCACAGTTGTGTCCATTTTGGCCCTGGGCAACATCTTGGATTCATAAGTGTTTCGTTGAATCGGCCCGTCTTCACATTTATATAGGTGATCTCCTATTAAGAGTATCCTGCGATACTCCACTTCTTTAAAGTATAGGAATCATTAAAAGTTTATAACTTAACCTCACCACATTCAACAGGTTTCTCCACTTGGATAGGAATGAGCTGTAATATGCTCCAAGTGTTTATCTGAATATTCATAACTTAGTTGTCCCATTGAATCAAGGTCTTGGGATCTCCAATTCACAAGGTTGGGTTACCGTTATGAACACTCTTATTTTGTGGATTTTAAGCCCATTCATTTCGATAAGCAGTATACTTGATCTCTATTCAAACCTTTAGTTAATGGATCCGCTAGGTTTTCTTTCAATTTCACGTAATCGATTGTAATAACCCCATTAGAGATCAATTGCCTAACGGTGTTATGTCTTCGATGTATATGTCGAGACTTACCGTTGTACATACTATTTTGAGCCCTTCCTATAGCCGACTGACTATCACAATGTATCATGATTGCAGCCACCGGCTTCGGCCAACAAGGAATATCCTCTAAAAAGTTATGAAGCCATTCCGCTTCTTCACCAGCTTTATCTAACGCTATAATTTCTGATTCCATCGTGGATCGAGCTATACACGTTTGTTTAGAGGATTTCCATGACCCCGCTCCACCACCAATGGTAAAAACATAACCACTTGTGGACTTGGAATCTTTTGAGTCAGATATCCAATTAGCATCACTGTATTCTACTAATACAGCTGGATATCTCGAGTAATGTAATCCATAATTCAAGGTGAGTCTTAGATACCTAAGAACCCTTATTAGTGCCTTCCAATGGTCATTTCCAGGATTACTCGTAAATCTACTCAGTTTATTAACTGCGTAGGCAATATCCAGACGAGTGCAGTTTGTTACATTCATAAGACTGCCAATAATCCGAGAATATTCTAGTTGAGATACAGGCTCGCCTTGATTTTTAGCTAAGTGTAAGCTTAAATCAACAGGCATTTTAGCTGGAAGACTATCATACGCATTGAACTTTCGAAGTACTGTCTCAATATAATGAGACTGTGATAAAACAAGTCCATCAGATGTTTTAGAGATCTTAATTCCCAGAATAACATCTACTATACCCATATCTTTCATATCAAAATGTTTGATTAACATTTTCTTAGTATTCATTATTATATCATGATTACTACCCATAATAAACATGTCGTCAACATAAAGACAGACAATTACATAAGCATTAGGTGTGTCTTTAATGTAAACACATTTATCACACTCGTTAATTTTGAAACCATTTGACAGCATAGTTCTGTCAAATTTTTCGTGCCATTGTTTCGGAGCTTGCTTAAGGCCATACAATGACTTAACGAGTTTGCAAACCTTCTTCTCTGTTTCTAGGAGCAACAAACCCTTTGGGTTGTTCCATGTAGATTTCCTCTTCTAATTCACCATTTAGAAAAGCCGTTTTCACATCCATTTGGTGTATCTCAAGGTTATGCAATGCCGCAATAGCAATGAGAACTCTAATAGATGTGATTCTTGTCACAGGTGAATACGTATCAAAGAAATCAAGGCCTTCTCTTTGTTTAAATCCCTTAGCTACTAACTTGGCCTTGTACTTATCAATAGTTCCATCAGCTTTATATTTCCTTTTAAGGATCCACTTGCAACCTAAAGGCTTATTTCCTGGTGGGAGATCTATCAACTCCCAAGTATGATTTTGCATAATGGAATCTATCTCACTGTTAATAGCTTCTTTCTAGAATGGAGCTTCTGGACTGGACAATGCTTCACCAATTGTCCTTGGTTCATTTTCTAGCACATAGGTTAGAAAATCTGGACCAAAAGACTTAGTAGTTTTGGCCCTTTTACTGCGTCTTGGTTCTTCATCACTTTGATGATCACCATCGGCAGTATCATGTGTTCTTTTGCTAGAACTAGCTTCTTTCCTTTCTTGACAATGAAACACATCTTCGAAAAATACAACATTCCTTGACTCAATAATTGTACCTTCTTATACATCTGGAATTGCTGATTTGTGCACTAAAAATCGATATGCACTACTATTATTTGCATATCCAATGAAAATTCAATAGATTGTTTTAGGCTCTATCTTGACTTGTTTTGGCTTAGGTATTTCTACTTTAGCCAAACACCCCCACACTTTTAGGTATTTGTAGGAAGGTTTTCGACCTTTCCATAACTCATGCGAGTCTTATCTTTATTATTGTGTGGTATTTTGTTAAGAATGTGGTTAGCCGAGAGAATTGCTTCCCCCCACAAATTCTGAGGTAAACCAGAATTTATCAACAAAGCATTCATCATCTCTTTTAGAGTTCGATTTTTGCGTTCAGCAATCCCATTTGATTGTGGTGAATAAGGAGTCATCGTTTGATGAATAATACGAGAATTTGAGCAAAATTCATCAAAAAGAGCTCCATATTCTCCACCTCTATCACTTGAATTATCTTAATTCGCTTGCTAAGTTGATTTTCAACCTCATTCTTATAGCTTTTAAAAGGTTATAAGGCCTCATCTTTACTTCTTAAAAGATATACATAAAAGATATTTTGTGCAATCATCGATAAAAGTAATAAAATACTTTTTCCCACCTCTAGTTTGCACAAACTTTAAATCACATATATCACTATGAATTAATTAGAGATTTTGTTTCTCTTTCCACGAGTGGAATGGTGTTTTGGCCATTTTTGCCTCAACACGATTTCACACTTGTGATGTGAATCTATTTTAAAGTTAGGTAGTAATTCTAAGTTTACTAACCTTGTCAAAGTGTTAAAATTCACATGTCCTAATCTAACATGCCAAAAATTTGAACACTCAAGCAAATAAGAAGAAGCATTAATTTTATTGCTTTCAAATTTTTGAGTACATTCATTACATTCATCTTGAATAGTCCATTATCTAAGTACCCTTCCCTATGAACTCTCCATTTTTCATAAGTACAAACTTTTGAGCCTCAAATACTAATCTAAACCCCGCCTTAACCAACAATGATCATGACACTAAATTCTTCCGAATGTTTGGAACTGAAGGACATCAATGAGGGTCGCTCCTTGCCCGAGGTCATCTTTAGCACCACTTTCCCAAGACCGACAATTTCAGACGTTGCATGATTCCCCATGTATAGCTTCCTTCCATTGATAGGAGTATACGTTGAGAACATATCTTTGTCGGAGCATATGTGGCGTGAAGCACCTGTGTCCACCCACCATTCTCTCGGGTTCTCTACCATGTAGCACTTGTTGCCTTCATACACAATGACCAAGAGATCAAGCTCGGATATATCAATTGGTACCGATTTGTCCTCGGTCACATGCACAGTTACGATTGGCCTTTTTAGGAAGCGACAATCTTTAGCCTTGTGATTCGGTTTTCCACGATTGAAGCAGATTCCTTTGAATTTTTAGCCTTCCCCGCTTTCGATTATTCCCGGTGCTTTCTCTTCTTGCTAGCATTGGGCTCCACCAAATTTTCCTTTGCCTCCATAGGAAGCTTGCCAGACTTAATCTCAGACTTGCGATTGTCTTCTTCAATTCGCAATCTGACAATTAAGTCTTCAAGCCCCATCTCCTTCCGCTTATGCTTCAGGTAATTTTTAAAATCCTTCCACAGAGGCGGTAGCTTCTCAATAATAGCCGCTACTTGAAAGGATTCACTCACAACCATTCCTTACGCAATTATATGTCGTGCGAGAATGAGTTGTATCTCTTGAACCTGGCTGATCACCGTCTTGGTGTCAACCATCTTGAACTCAAGAAATTTGCCGACAACAAATTTCTTTGTGCCAGCATCTTCCGTTTTATACTTCTTCTCTAAAGAGCTCCACAACTCTTTAGCAGTCTTTATCGAACAATACACATTGTACAATGTGTTGTCCAGTCCGTTGAGAATGTAGTTTAAACAGAAGTCGCTTTGACTCCAAGCATCGAACGCCATTCTCTTCTCTTTATCTGTCTCTCCTCTTCTCCCACGGTTGGGGCATCTCCGTAAGGAAACGAAAGCAAAGTTCAAAGTCGTATGATAGAACATCATTTTTCATTTGCCATCTTTTGAAGTCTGAACCCCCAAACTTCTTGGGTTTCTCTCCGTCTTAGTCTTTGGTCTTTGAATGAAGGCGTCGAAGCCATTTGATATACACGAAAATCTCGTCTTAAACTATTGGGAAAAACAGGTTGGTGTATACCGAATAGCCGAATACTGATTGAGCGAGTAACGGTAAAAATCGAGATGTCGAGGCAAGAGTTGGACTTTTTCTCTTTAAGACGAGATTGCCCCGCTCACGGTGCTTACGGAATACGGCAATCGTCTCCCAAGATACAACGACGAAGTACTTGCGATAGTTGCACTACAAATCGCAAGTACGGACGAATTTAACACTAAGATGTTTTTGAACTCTCTTGACAAAGTTATGCAAAAAAATGAAGCGAAATTGAAATTGATGTGTTGAAATGAATCCTGGGGTTGGTTTATATAGAGCTCTGGTGCCTCTTGATCGGGTGCAACCCCTGGTCCGGATCGGGCTTGACCGTCGGATCGCGCTACTGTGGTTATCACCGCGATCGATGGTCATGATCGCATCTGTCTGAAGGAACACACCCTTTGGCATACACCTCGCACACCGGGATGACAGCGTCGATCCACGGTGCCGTCGCCGAACAAATGCATCCAATTAGCGCCACATGTCGCCACTCGTGCGATCTTGCCAAGTCACGCCATGGGAGCGCCCTGCCACGTCACCGAGCCACTAGACTGAACTCTGGTTTGATTTTCCAAAACGTTAAGGCTCCTCAAAGCTCCTCGCGACGATGCGAAGTGTGCCTCGAAAGCGCCCAATGCGACTATGTGCGACGTGCGTGGTCCCGGGCCCGGGCCCGGCTCGGACGGTGCTCCACACCGTCCTCGGTGCCTTTTGAGCTAGTCAAAGGATAGTCAAAATTGACTTGGTCCACTAGGGTGTACCATAAGGAGTTCCACTCGATTAGTCCTTATTAGTGGTGAAGCTCTTTATTAACTAGTCAAACATTTACTATGTTTCCTATGTGGGATATGGCTTTACATATTCCCACCCTTTTATATTTCATATATAAAAGCATTTTAAGTGGTCAACTTTATGCATTTATTTCTCATTCACCCGTTATTGGTTTTGAGAAATTCAAAATGCTAAACTCATCTACCCGCGGCGTAGATGACGTTTATCTCATTTATTTCATACATTGAATAAATGAACCCACTTAAATAATTGGTCAAAATCGGGTCAAAACCCAATTTATCAAACCAATTCCAACAATTCCAACTTCATAATTTTCTAGATGTATTTTTGATTGGACCAATAATTGAATTATCGAATTAAATATGTCAATTACATCGGCTTAGCCTTTCCTTCAATTATAAAAATATTGGTGGTCAAGAGTTTGAGTGCTGGTGTATCATGTATGTATGGCAAACTTTTAATAATGCTTGATTTGTCCATAATATGGCATTTGGACATGATATTAGGTAATGATTATATTGTAATATATATTAATTATTACATATTACAATACAAAAATAAAAAACCAGAATGTTGATTTTTTTTTTTCACAAATGAAAAAGGATGAGGGCGACTTTCGAACAAATGTGACGTTTCGTATATTTATACGATGAATTTTCAAATTCACAACCAAACACGCTAAGGATTTTGATTATTTTTATTGCATATTTAACTAATCATGGTTAAGATTATACTGCCAGCTAAACTCGTGCCTGCTCAAACAAATTGTTTTGTGTGTTTTGTTAGTATTTTGTGTGGTTATTTTAAATTATTTCGCATGTTTTTCGTAGTACATTTTGTGTTTTGATTTCCGTGTTTTGTCGTTGAGTCTATTTTCATGTGTTATGCTTTTTTTGGTGGAAAAGTAAAGGTAAAACGAGGAATGAACGAAATGTGGGCTGAGAGAACAAGTTTAGAATGTGGAGTGAACGAGAAAGAAGAAAACTAGGCGGACAGCCATCCCGTTCGCATGGGAGAAAGCAAAGGAACGACCGTTCTATGGTTGTTCCCACTTGCCGTTCGTTGGCCATTCCCAAACACAACCCTCTGCAGCAGGTCCGTTCAGTCGCCGTTTGACAAACATCAGCCTAGCCCGCGCATAGCCCCTACACGTCGTTCGACAAACATCGGCCTCTGTTAGCACGCCATCTACTCCCTGTTCGGCCATCCTCGCACAACTGCAGTAGCATCCCTTCTGCACGAACGAGCACTGAACGGCCATTCGGTCATCATTCGCTACTGTTCACAAAAAAAAAACCTCAAAACCCTTACTCATTCCCAAGCTGCTTGTTCACAGCCATTTCTCGCCAAAACCCCCCTTTTCTTTTCAACTTTCAAAACCCTACCTTCCTGTGAAATTTCAACTTCCACAATTGAAACTCCACTTCGATTACAACCTTTCTCTCTCCATTACCATCAATTTCACCTACTTTTCACCATCGAGTTTGTTTTTCTTTTGTGTGAGTTGTTTGTGTGTACATGTCGTGTTGTCTTTGCATATTTGCTATTCTTTTTTTTTCATAGTTTATTTTTGGGTATTTTTTGTTCTCCTTCACATGTCTTTTGCAGGACTGTCGGTATACGTATTTTACTTAACTGCTTTGCCATTATCGCATTTATCAGGGACATCTCCTTTTCCCTTCTCTTTTATTTTTATGCATTAAGGTCATTGCATGTTTTAAGTGTGGGGGAGCGATTGGTCGCTATCTAGGTGTTATGGATGCATGCGATTATTTCTTTTACTAGCCCTATGATTGTTTAAGGTTAATAATAGTGTTGCTTAGATAACTTGAAATACATGTAGCAATTTGTGTTTCGGTTATATAATGACACCATGAATTTGATACTTTGGAATTGACTAAATGGTGAACCAACCTTTATGATAGACAAATAAGGCGATGGTTAAATGATAGATTAGGTAGTGGGGCTTGATGTGTAACAAAACGGCCTAATGTGTCCAGGAGCATGACAATAGTGACAAATAAAGTGACTTTTATTGTTCGCCAAAAATATTTGGATCTCTATACTGCTAGTGTATAGTGTAGTTTATAGGATAATGTCAAACAAGGTCGTATTCCTCAGAAATTGACTACAAAACACTTAGGCTATAATAACATCTTTTATTGAAGCACCGAATCTCAAGTTTTATTAAAATCAAAAAAGAAAAAGAAATAAAGAAATAAATTTTCGAACCCCACAAGTATTTCAACAACTACGAAAGCAACCCTAGGCACATAATCTCAACATACTTCTTCAATATTAAATCCAATTAATATTTTACAAAACCAATTCATGCAATTCTATTGGTTCAATTCCTAAGTTAGTTTATCCCCCCTCCCCCCGGGCGGCGCATAAATAGTAGTTTAATAACAATTATAGGTCTCTCGGCTCGTTACAACTATTATTAACTCCCAAAGATCTATGAATTGAATGACTCCCCATAAACAGTTGTAGGGTGTCCCGACTCGTTACACCTGTTTCTGTCTAAATTCGATTTCCGTCTTTGTTAGAACTCTGCTTCCGAATTTCGCACTAGCAAATATGACATGCAAATTATTGGCCAAATAATATGCACTCGAATTCATAAAATAGAAAACATGAATCAATTAAGAAAATAATTAATCAAGATTTAACATGAATCCACAGTTTGGATTATGCCCTAGGATCCGAAAGATTAGCCAAACAAATACAAATTCATAGACAAACTTAAAATCAACATTGTGACATCGTTCAATCACAGACAAGAGATCTAAACTAAGAAAGAAAACCCCTTCTTGTCATGATGGATCTTCCTTCCAAGTCTTTCAAATTGTTGCTTGTAGATGTGAAAGGCCTTGTGGTGTTCTTCGTAACCTAGCTCTCCTCTCTCAGAAGACCATTGATCTGTGTAATCCTGTGTATTTGGATGTATTGTATGTTGTATATATATATATATATATATATTATATATATATATATTATATAGGTGCTTGGAGAGATCACTTGTAGAGTTCTGGTAGGATTAGGAGACCAATTCAGCCGCAGACACATCGAACGATCGTGTCAACGCACACGGTCGGTTGTGTGGTCGAAATTTGCTCCTAGGGTCTTCGTGAACGTTGTAGCCCTATCTCTTAGGTTTCCATAGCCACTTGAATCACCTCAATACAAATTTTGTAGAGAATGGTATGGCCAAATTACTAAATCCTGCCAGTGTTGGAAGCTGTTAGCGCGTTTGGACTTTTTTGAAGGAAATTCCCATTTGTTCGACCGTCCATGCTTCATTCGTTCACATTTTTTCTCGTACCTTGTCTTTTGACATATCATTTGAAACATGCTATGACCTTTTTCCAATTTATCTCCATTTTCTGCAAATTCACAATAGTACGCAATATCACGCCCAACAAAGGGAACCAAGTAAAACACGCTAAATATACATGCAAATGCATCAATTATATATCAAAATAATCCCTTAAATGCACGTATATTTTACATGATTTACGTGGTTTAGACTTCTGTGAAAAACTATTTTTATTGTTGGAGAAATTAATATGAGGGTTCTCCATTTTCTTTAGACTTAATAAACATAGGAGTTCCCCTCAAAAAAAAAAAATATAGGAGTTTTATAACCAAGACTAGTTTTATTATCACTATCCAAAGAAAGAATATCATCCAATTTTCATTTTCACGAATTGAACTTCTTCATGGTTTCAAGGGATCTTACAGTTTAGAATTTATCTTTTCAAACTCAATATCTCTTTTGGTAAGAGCATCTTCCAATGGGGCAACTGCACCTTTCTGTTCATCGTCCTCCTTAGAGAGATAATTATTTTATTTCTTGAGAAATTCATTTAGTTGAATCCTTTTGAGCCATTCTTTGTACAGTTTTGGGTACGTCCCTCCCAAGCCTTCACCATCCGAATCATCATCATCCTGTTCAAAAGAATTAGATATAAAAGTAGAATTAAAACAACAAAGGTCAGTAGCAGTTAAAGTAGACTATTCTTCAGATGTGACCTCAGATGTGATCCAAGTGGGTGTGATCACATCTCGGGCCGCACCCCGAGCAACACCTAAAGGATTAATCTGAAAAGATTTTTTTTCTTTCACAAAAGTAGTGAGTACGATGTGAACTTCTTTCGGACAATGTTCTCATCGCCGATTCATTTCTCGTTATCATTGGATCCTCCCCTATATATATATATATATATATTTAATTTTCACACGAAAATCAATAAAAATTAAAAAATAAATTATTTTCCAATACTGAAAATTGGATTTCGCAATATATCAATACAAAGACTACAAATTTTGAACATAGGTCGTGAGTAATAACAACCTGCAACAAACATTATTATTATTATTCCATTTTAGGTACTCGTAAACAACTTCACTTCCTCGTCTTGCTCGAAGTAAGGCATGTCCTTGTAATCCATATAGACCCACGCCTCAATTCCATCACCCTCTTTGTTATCCATAAGTATTGTCATATTGGGACAAGGCAATGTCCCAACCCCGACCCAAACAGGCCTACCCAAACCGAAATCAGCTTCATAGAATCCAAACTTGCTCCAGTCGCTAATTCCCAAAATATAACTAATCTCTCCGCTCTTCAATCTCTCCAACGCTCTTGCTATTGGACCAAGGATGATATCTTCGCGTCCATCCTCATCTAAAGACAACATTTTAGCGCAATCGTCGATGACTTTGTCGATGCCATCTCCGAGTAGATAAACCATCTCTTGTAATCCCAGGTCCGTGCCTTTATTAGCTAATTCAGTGACTGCGTGCAACGAAAAATTCCCACAAGAATGATGAGGCAGAGGCGGGATTGTTCTATCCCGCATGTTAACTCCCTGAAGAATAATGCAAGCTCTTGATTTTTCGTGTTTCGCTCGATCGACGCCAATCAGAGCCTTAGCTATAACCGCACTCACGACACGCACCCGACTTAAGACTACTCCTCCATTTTTCGACCTTAATTTGGACCTCAAGCTTGATATGGCATTCTTGTTTAATAAAAGTCGCTTGACAACAATGTTGCTAGGTGGCTCGATATTATCGTTGCTTAGATATCTACCTGGAAACAACTTGGGAGCGTCAAAACTCGGATTAATATTATTATTATTTGTCATAATTTTCTGCCACTGACCAGCATGAAAATTACTATTTAAGTTTGCGATGTTGGAAAAGGCAGCAACGAACGTTCCGATTGAAGACGCGTCAGCAATTCTGTGCGACACGCTGATGCTGATTGCAAGCCCACCACACGATTTGAATTCCGTAATCTGAATGGACAAGATTGGATCTGTTGCTTTATCCGCTTCGTGGGGTTGACGGGAGAGGAGATTGTTTAGAAATTGGTCATTTTTCGTGTTCGCTATAAAATCGGCCATGGGCTCAACTTCAATAGCTTCTGCTACTACAAACTCAGCGCCCTCATCGCAACGATCTATCGTGCGATCCTTTTTGATGTATCTCCCAGCAAAAGGGTAAAATTGTGGTAAGATTTTGGCCAATGATTCTTCTAAGTGGGTTATTAATATTGGTTTTGGATTTGGATTTGGTGGATAGAAGAGAATGAGACTCACATTCATTGGTGGGCTAACCTCATCTAAAAATGATAATTTGTACTTGTTTTGAGGAGTGGGAGTACATGGTTTTATCAATTTCCTGCTAACTACATTCACCTTCATCATTATTACAGGAATTTAATTAATTGGCCGGGGCTCACTCCTTCTCACCCAATTTCAATGATGCTCATGAGTTTATATCATTTAATTTCTTGGTGTAATATGATAATCAAAAAAGTCAAACGTCCAGCAAAACCCCCAGATTTCGTCGTAATTTTTTTTTTTTAGCAAATTGCAAATTTGATTCCATAATATAATGTACGTACCCACCTCTTATTTTTTAACAAAATTTATTCATTTTCTTACATATGTGCTTACGTGGAAGATTCCATAATATAATGTAGAATACAAAATAATATTGATAAACAGAGAGGATCTATTGACACCAGGGCCTTAGGTGAGACCGTAGGGACTAATTTTAGCCATTGATTGAATCATTGAGTGGTTATGATTAGATGGCAAAAAATAACGAATACACAATCCCATAAATAACGAATACACAATTGGAAAGATAATCTGTTATTAAAGCTATGCAACAAAAATCAACTAACTATGCATCAATGCATCAAAATCGACTAATTATGCATCGTCTAAAAGCCATTTATGCAAAAAAAAAAACTAAATATGTAGTATATTATACTCAACTATGCAATAAGTGTCGTAAACTATGCAAAACAATCAACTAACTATGCACTGTCTAGAAACTCTCTATGCAGTGTATACAAACTAAATGTGTAGTACATTATATCCAACTACGCAATAAGTGTCATAAATAATGCAACAAAAAATAAAATTACTATGTGATGTCTAAGATCTATTTAATCGTCAAAAGAAAACTAATTATTCTTACTATCCACAATGTCATAAAATATTGCAATAGAAAATTACTAACTATATATTATCTAAAAGCTTACTAAGCAGCAAAAAACACTTAATGTATATGTTGAATTATGGAAAAAATTTGAAAAACATTACCCCAAAAATTGCGCCATTGAAATATTTTTTTATTCCAGACTTTCTATGGGGTATGATTATAACTGTCTTATTTAATGCCTTATTTAATGGCGCAATTTAGGGGCAGTTTTTTTCAATTTTTCTTCTGGAATCCAACATATTTAGTGTTTTTTGCTGCTAGATAGCTTTTAGATAATATACAGTTAGTTGTTGAAAGAATTTAAGGTCCCTAACGTTCACCGAATAAAGTGTTTCTACAAGTGTCAATAACACTTGTACCAACTCACAGCGGATAAATATAAACACACAAAAACAAATATTGTCCACAAGTATAAAAATACTTGTAAACGTGCCGGCAGGGCGAAGTATATTCACTAGTTGAAGTATCGTTTACAGAACTCACTCGAATGACTCAACTAGTACGAAACCTATCAAAACTCCTATATATGAGTAGATCAATACTTTGAAATACAACTTGTCCAAATAGAATACTATCGACTTATTCAGAACTTATATGGAAACAAACGATGGACGAAAACAAAGAAATAAAAACTCTCAATCTTCAGGTATTGAACTGATACTGCAACAACACTTCATTCAACACTCTTATCTGTGCAGAGTATCAGACTTTATTCTTTTCTTGCAGTACTCGATTATCTCTCGTATATATGTGCTCTCTCTATGTAATTCTGAGTGCTTGATTTATGTGAGGGACGTCCTCCTTATATAGGCGCTCATTTGAAGAGTTTAAGTCCCTACAAAACAAGGAAAGAGAGACATAATAGAACTATGATTCATAATCATATATAAAGTAGGACTCTTATAATCCTTCTTTATCAAAATAAGATCTTTCCATTAATCCAATACTTGCGAGTCAAGTTTTAATACAATCCTTTTAGAAATCAACTTCCCTTATTCAATAAATCATATTACAAGAAGTAACCAAGAAAGGCAAAACACTTAAAAATATAATTTTTGAAAATAAAGAAAAATATTAGATAACCGTGAAAAATACGGATCTAACATTCTACTTTCCAAGGAGGATCGTAGGAAGGTTCAAGGTCGAACCATTATCAAGTTATTAGAGGGCTTCATCATCAAATCCAAGAGCTTGAGAAGTGAGCTGAAGTAGCAAGGCAGCTGCCCTGTGAAGAAGCTGAGTCACAAGAGAAGCCAACTGTGTGACCAAGGCTGTCTCAAGACTGTTCACCACGTTATAAACTGATTTGTTACATAGTGAATTCCTCCAGGAGTTGGAAAACAGAGGATTAGAAGAATTACCCCAACTTCGAACCTCTATAAAAATTATCTGTGTCATTTATTTCTCAGCACATTTACATTTCTGCATACTTACATCATATTTGTTGATAAAACTCACATTTGCTATCCAAGTGATTAATAACCAAGTGCTAAAGAATCAAATGTTAAAACAAACTTAAAACAAATCAAGGGTGTTAAGTCTTCCGCTAATAAAACCAATACAACCAAGTTAAAGTTCAGGTTAAACAACCGAGTTATTCTATCAACAGCTCTATCGAGTCTGTTGAGTGGCTAACTCAGATGAATAACCAACATTGTTGTCCCTCAAGGACACAACTGTTTGAGTTAACTCTGTTACTATTTTAAAAGGACTAAAATAAAAAAGTTGGTAAGGTTTATTCAACCCCCCCTCTAAACCTCTCACACCCCGTGGGACCTACAAGTGGTATCAAAGTTGTTGGTTCATTGAGCCTTCCGCACTGGTTACTGAACTAGATCTTTATCTTTTCAAAAAGGTTTTAAACACTTGCATTTTCAATATCTTTCAATTTTAGCAAAGTTATTATCATGGAAGCAAATTTGACACGCATTCCTATGTTCACTGTTGAAGAATTTGATGATTAAAAAATTCATTTGCATTCTCATATATCTGCTCTACACGATAAAATGTGGCTTGTGATAGAGGATGGGCCACTACAAATATTGAATGTGAACACGACTGCAATAAGAGCAGCTGCAGCTGAAGGGGAAGAAGATGTTGCTGAAGCAAGACCAGCCATGGTTGAAAAAACAAGGACTGAGTGGACAAATGAAGATAGGAAGAGATACAACTTGGAAAATGTGGCCAAGGACATACTTTACAAGACTTTGGATAAAGCAATGTTCAACAAAGTCAAATCTTGCAAATCTGCAAAAGAAATATGGAATAATCTGACTTTAATTTGTGAAGGATGAGAACAAATTAAAGAAAATAAATTTTCTGTTGCTGTTTAAAAAATTGAAAATTTCAAAATGCTTACAGGTGAAACCATGGATCAGCTGGATGCCAGATTCACTGAAATCACAAATGAGCTTTCAGTTCTTGGGAAGGAATATACACATAAAGATATGTGTATGAAGATCCTAAGAAGCATCCCAGCTAAATGGGAACTGAAGACTATGGCCCTGAGACATTCAATGGACCTCTCAAGAACATCTAACCATGAGCTATTCTCATACCTCAAATCCTATGAGTTTGAGCTGAGAACAAAAGTTCAAGAGGAGAGAGTTGTACCCAAGACAACTACACTGGTAGTCAAGGATGGAGAGAGAGTTGAACCAAAGGAAGCCATAGACCAGGAGGAGATTGCTCTGATGGTTAAAAGATTCAACAAATTCTTCAATAAGAACTATAAAAGAAATAAGGGTGAAACCTCCAGGAGACATTCACCTCCCTCTAAGTCAAGGAAGATATGCCACCTAAGAGAGTGAGCATCAAAGGGTTGAATATCGTAGGCCGATAATCCAAGAAGCGAAAGAGGCGATCAAAGAGCTCGAGAACTGTGTTGGCTGAACAGACAACCAGGACATTTCGCAGTTGATTTTTCCTATCCACCAGTCAACAAATATAGGAATGAAGAAGAAAGAAAAATCTTCAGAGAAAGAGGGCCGTAAAAGAAGAAAGCCATGTTGGCTGCTAGACTGCTGAGACAACCAAGTCTAATGAAGCAACAAATTCAGAGAGTAGTGAAGCTGACTGCTCAAGTGACTCTGAAGAGGAGGCCATGATCTGCCTTATGGCTAAAGAACAAGATCAACCAGATCAAGAAGATGAGGTACACTCTAACTCATCTCATTCAGATTCAAGTGATAGTGATTGTGATACACACACTTCATCACCCACTGATCTTTATGATTCATTAGCCAAAATGATGAAAGATTTTGAGCATATAAAATCCTCACACAAAACTCTAAATGAGGAAAACAACCAGCTTAAAAGACAAAACTCAAAGTTGACTAAAGAGCTGAGTACTCTGAGTCACACAACTGATGAGAACATTAAGCTGAAGTCTGAAAATGCCAAGATCATAGCAGAGGTAACTCCTATAGAAAAGAGGGAAAAAAGACCTCAAAAATGTGATTGCCTCATTTACAAAGGCATTCAAATCATTGGATGATCTTATCATGAGTCAAAAAGATTGTGGAGATAAAACAGGCAAAGGATTCAATTACTTTGTGCACAGTCAAACTCCAAGAGTGATTTTGGAAAAAGGATCTTCAAGCATTGAAGCATCTCAAAAATCCAAAACACCAAATGTTGCACCCACATTCACTCCTAAGCACAATCACAAACAAACTGGCCTTGGATATAAATGGAAAGGAAAACAGTCAGTTAAGTATGCTGAGAGGACAGCTGAGAAGAAATCCAGTCGAGTTCCTCAGCAAACTCCAAATAGAAAATACTATGTGAAAAGCAAATAGAGCTACCAGAAACCCCAGAAATTTCATCAGAGAAATACATATGATTGGAATGGTAGAACCTATCCAAACCAAGCTGATTAGTACAATGTGAAATATCAGCAAAGACCAATGGAATACAAGCCTAAATGGCAACGACCTAAACCTCAACAAAGGTCATTCCAAATGGAAAAGAGCTATTATCAGCACACATATGCACCCAGGCACTACACTCAGAAACATCACAACTATCCCAAGAAAGCAATTGGTAAAACACACACACAGACATACAGACAAAAGAGACAGTTGTATGAACCTAAAACCTCCAAGCAATTTGCTAATATGCACTATGATTTTGGCACTGATATATGGCAACCTCTTAGAGTAAAGTCCTTCGGCTATAGGTTGGTTAGATCATCTAATAGCACTAACCCCTCAGGACCCAGGCAAGTATGGGTACCTAAAAACTGATTTCCTTGATTGCAGGTTGAAGGAACAACTGAGTGCCAAGGAACCTGGTACATGGATAGTGGTTGTTCCAGACATATGACAGGAAATAAGAGAAATCTGTCAAAATTCAAGGAAGTCAAAGGAGCAAAAGTCATATTTGGAGGAAATGAAGCTCCACGGAAAATCAAAGGCACATGATCTATCAAGAAGAATGGAATGGAAATCACAGATGTTGCCTATGTTGAAGGCCTCAACTTCAACTTGTTAAACATCAAAAGAAAGTTCATTAAACATAGAAGTTGAGTACATGGAACTAAAGAGGCCAAATTACATTTACAAAAGCTGAGAGGGGGGGTATCCTTAATGCCGTAATCCTCTACGGTTAAGGGAGCCTCATCCAGGATCTCGATAGCTGTATCACCTTCGGCAGCAAGAGCCCGAGAAGCATCTCCCGAGCTTAGGGGAGTAGCTAATGGAGCCGAAGATGAAGCTCGGTCGGCTTTCAGCAGAGAGAGGATATGGTTGAGGAAGTCGGCAGGAGATCTCAGATTAGCTCGATTTGCCTCCGCAGAAGGATTATAGCCTTCGGGATCAGTGGCGAAGGTTAAGGCTTTGTTCCGGTCAAACTTTTTAGAAAAGCCCTTCTCCAGGCCTTGGGCCTCGGCTTGATCAAAGGCCAAGTGGAAATATTGGAGAGCTCCGTCAGAAAGGACGTCAAGGAACTCTTCAGATCTTAGAAAGCTTTGTTTGGCCACCTCCCGAGCCTTTTGAACCAGAGCACAACACTCAGGTGATTGGAGAAAGTTCTGAACACTGGCTCGGGCACCTTCCTCTCGAGCTTCAGCTATCTGACGAGCGGACTGAAGATGGAATTTTTCGAGCTCGGCCTTCAGAGCTCCTATCTCCTCATCCTTCTGAGCCAAGGCAGCTTTGAGTTCCTCGAGCTCAATTTTGCCTTTGTCCAAGACCTTGAGCATCCGGGCATCCCTCTCTTTGAGCTTGGCCACTTGTTACTGCAGGTCATTGCGCTCATTGACGAGGTCGGGATCAGCAAAGCCCACGCGACTTCGGGCAACTATTTCAGAAAGGCGGAGTAAGGCCTGTGAAATTACAATGAAAGCATGAGTAGAAGGGTGAAGTAGTAAACTAGGAACATAAGAAGGAAAAATATTTTACCCTTGAAAAGTCGAGGCTGAAGTTATCCACCAAGTCAGAGGCCGAAGCCTGTTGCAGTGGACGACGTTCCCGAGCCGGGCAGAGGCCCTGCAAGAACTCAGCAGCTATCCGAGGATGAAGGTTCTCCATAACGGGGGACTGCAGAAAGAATTTTTGGTTGGGAGTAGTAGTATCTCTCGAGCTGCCGACTGTCTTGGACTTCTTTTGAGAAGAGTCCAGAGCAGACGGTGGGTGTTTTTTTGGAGTTGGGTTGCTGCTGGGATCTCTGAGCTCCCTAATGACATCCCGAGCTGAGTTGGGGCGAATGGTCCTGGGAGACTTAGGAGCTTGGTCCTCGGTAGGTTGAGCAAAGGTGATTGAAGGAGGAGGAGGCTGAATGGACTGAGGATTGGAAGACGTTCCTTGGGATGGGGCACGGCTCATGGAAACATTTCTTTTCCGAGCAGCTTTCTTCTCGACAAGTCTTTTGTTCATGGCGGTGGCTGAAGGAAAAGGTAACCAATGTTAGTAAAATAAAAAACTGAAAACAAAAATAGAAAATGGGTACTGGCAAAGATTAATACCGAGGTCATCCTCGAGCTTGACCGGAGTATGGCTTAATTTGAAATACCATAATAGGACAGGGCAAGAGCAGAGTCGGGAAAGATCATACTCTTGCTTATTTAACCGATCTATGAGAACTTGGAGATCGGGATCTCGCCTCCTAATATTTACCTTTCTCCTAGGAGGAACTTCCCAAACCCACCGGGTAGGGAAGGGCCAGGGTTCGGGAGAAGAGAGGAAAAAATAACGATCGTTCAAAACTTGTTGGAAGTATGATATTTCCCGAGGAATCGTCCATCACCTCGGGAGGAGAGATAGAAAAGACCACGAGTAGTGGACACCTTTATTTGAAATAGAGAGTGAAAGAGCTCGATTATTGGCTCAATTTCAAGAAATTTGGTGACCATGACGAAACCGGTCATTAGTAGAAAGGAGTTGGGGGAAAATTGGTTTAAAGGAATTTGATACAAAGCTGAGAGTTCGGTCATAAGAGGGTGGATAGGGAACCGAAGCCCACCATCAATCTGCCCGGAGAAAAAGGCTAGAAAACCTGGTGGAGGTCGGTTCGACCTATCATAAGAGCTAGGGAGAGCTAATTTAAAGGTTGAAGGAATACTTATGTTTTTACAGAGATATTTTAAATTCCTAGCAAACATGGCTGTGGCATTGAAACTACTATCTACATGGGAGGTCGGGATAGCTGGCCTTATTTCGACATTAGAATAATTCCTATCAGAAAGAGAGCCGAGCTCTGGGAGATTTGAGGAAGAGTCCTCGGTATGGTTTGAAGCAGAAGGAGCGGCATTTTCAAAGAGAGTTCGGATCATCAACCAGGCCGCAAAACGGCTTATTTCGAGGTCCGTTGAAGTACCCGTAGATGAATGATTTACAGGGGAAGACATGGTATTATACAAAATAAGAAAAACAGAGAAAGAAAATAGAGATTGGGGAATAAGAATAGGGCTAGGAAAGTACCTAAATAAAAGAAGCAGGCCTTAGAAGAAAATGAGGAAGAAAAATTACACGCCGGAGTGGAAGTTCTGTGTCGCCAAAGGACGTCGGAGAGCTGCCGGAAATTGCTTGAGGGAGAGGATGTGCAAAAAGTGACAAATGAGATAAAGAGCCCCCTTATATAGAGGAAGAGCCTGGCACAAGTACCGAGGACACTTAATCTTAGCCGTTGATGAGAGGGAAGATCTAAGGATAAGGGTGCATTGGGCAAGGGGATGGACGTCCCATCAATAGGGCAATGATGACAGTGGCACGGATCTCGAAGAGGCGGGAATTTCAAACGATAGGGCGGGAAACGGCTCGGTATATATGAATCAATATATATTGGACAGCTCGGTTTGAAGAGCTCGGTTTCTGTGATTAAAGAAACACTATAACCAAACTTTTTCTATGAACAGCTCGGCTATAGTGGGGGGATCTGGTTGATCCGCTAGAATAGGCCGACTTAGAGTGGGCTCTCATAATCGTCAGTCCGACTCAGGCCCATCAAGGTCCACTTATGGCCCGATTCTATAAACCGGTAGTGCTCGGGATGGATATCTCATTTCGGTGTTTTGTGGCATAACCTAAATTCGTCAGATCCAGATAAGATTTTGTAACAAACATCTGACTGATTCTCCCTACCCATTTCCGGGTTATGCGGAAACCCTAACGGTGAGCCTTATAAATAGTCATTCACCAGGTATGAGGGAGGTTAATGCATTTTTAGTCATCCACACTATATTTGAGTTATTCTTTATCTTCTCGGAAGTGATATCGACTTGAGCGTCGGAGAGGCACGCGGGAAAAACTCTCGGCCCCTCTTCTTGCGGGTGCTCGGTGTTTGCAGCGGAGTTCGGTCGGAGATACATCGGAGTTCAATCAACTTTATCACCGGACATTTTCTGGTATAACCATAGATTCCACACAAACACATTAATTTCACAGAACATGAACCATTTGAAATTAAAATAGATTTTAACTCCATATAACAAGAACCATTTCTATTTTAATCACATGAACCATTTAACATAATTGTCCACCCAATTGCCCACGCAAAAACCCACCTAAATGCCCACTAATCAGGGTATAAGCGTTCTGTTTCCACCCCCAAGTGCCCACGCAAGCGCCCACTTAATACACATGCCCACTTAGGTGCCTACGGTTCTGGCCACAGTTTTGCCCACCCAATTGCCCATGCAAAAACCCACCCAAATGCCCACTAATCAGGGTACAAGCATTATGTTCCCGCCCCAAGTGCCCACGCAAGCGCCCACTTAATACACATGCCCACTTAGGTGCCTACGGTTCTGCCCACATTATTGCCCACCAAATATAAGTTGCGAGAAATCGAAACTATTCAAATTATACCAATTCCAAAAATCATGAAAAATTGTTCAATCGAACCATTTTGCGAAAACAATCAAAACTAACCTTTATCCGTATTTTGGGGTAATAAATGCGATTTATTTTGTCGAATCCAGGTCCTTTCGAAGCAAGCTCATCAGTCAACAAATGCTTCTATTTCTTCAATATTTCGTCTCTCATTCGAATGGCAAAATTAGGGTTTGTAATTGTGAAGATAAACTCGTAAATCTTGCTCTTACTCATAAATCTTGTTTCTTCTTCTCAAAAGCTTGTCTTCTTTGTGAAACTAGGGTTCGTAATGGTGAAAATTAACTCCGAATTCAACTCCTGCTCTTCCAAAAGGCTGTTGCAGCTTTTCTCTTTTTTTTGGGGTTTTTCTAAGTTAAGGGTAAATTAGACTTTTTGGAGGGGTGAAAAGGGGCATATTTCCTTATTTAATATAGTGGAGGTATGGGTAAATTGCAATTTTAGTCTGTAACTTTGGGGTAATTGCAATTTTAGTCCTTTATCTTTAAAAGTTGAGTTTTGGTCTGGACAATTTTGCCCTTCGGCTAAATAGCATTTTTGGTCCTTTATCTTTCTAAAGTTAGCAATTTTATAGGGATGACAATGGAGCGGGTTGGCGGGACCGGACCCGCCCCCGTTCCTATAAAGGGGCGGGGCGGGTTGACCTGTTCTACCCCATTTTAAATTAAATTAAATTTAAAAAATGAAAAAAAAAATATATAATTTACAAAAATTATTATATCAATTTATATATATATTAAATATAATATAAGAATACATAAAAATTATATTATAATACATAATATATGCCAAATATATATTAAAATATATTTTAAAACTAAAAATTCTAGGCGGGGTGGGGTGGGTACTCGCGAGGCGGAAGTGATATCCAGACAATATCTTCGCTTGTTTTTCGCATTGTCTCAAGGTTTCCCTATCACTCATCATGAGTTCTTTTTCAACATATTGATTATTCCAATATGTTATCTTGTTTCAGTGTTCTTGTGCATACATCGTCAAAATTTGACGATATCTCCGTAGGGTATACATCTTGAACACTCGTCAAGATCCATTTGCTCGGAGAAAATTCTCCTCACCAATTGTTAATTATATAAAATATTAAATATAACTTAAAATTCTTAATAAACCTAAACTCGATACCATTTTAGGCAAATCACTTAGTCAAATAAGCCAATTATGTGCATAAGGGTATTCTTGGTATTTTAAAAATATGAAATAACCCAGGGGACCAATTTTGAAACAACTTGAAACTTACGGGACCAAAATTGCTTAGGTATAAAAATATAGGACCAATTTTGCAAAAACTTTCAAACTTACAGGGACTAATTTTGCAAACTCAATAGTTACTGAGGACCAAAATTGCAAATCGCTTATAGTTATAGGACCAATTTTGCAATTTTCCGTGGAGGTATTTTTCTTTAATACCCCTTTGGTGGGGTATTTTCCTAATTTCCCTTTATTTTTCAAACTGACAACCAAACACTTGAGGAATTTTAATTTCATTTGCACCTAACCATAATTAAGAATATGCTATCAGCTGAATTTCTACCTGCTAAAACAAATTCGAGAACTTAAATAGTACTCAAACGCCAAATAAAATATAAATTTGACGATCTTTAAATTTATATTTCAGGCCCCGTTTTTCATTTATTGACGTTATTGTCCTTTCCCACAACAATTCTAACAAAAAGAACCCATCATGCTAACTAAAAGTTTGATACTTCTTTTTCTTGATGATGACATTTTCTTTTTAATACTCCACTAGAGAAAAAATAATAATAGTTGAAGGTTTCCCTTAGCATCTCAGCTTCACATAATTAAGTGGACTAATTAGACTGGTTTAAACAATGATTAAATTATTGTGGATTAGTCTGCCAATAACCAGATCCAATGTGTCCTAGCTATCTTGTGCAAATTGGAAATAACATTATCTCTCCAATTAGCATCATAATTGATGACAAAGATTTATATTACAGGCACATTAGTGATAACACTAAAAAGCAAATAGTCAAGTCAAAATTAAGCTATATATGTTGCTTCACCAATGAGTTAGGCCTCTAAATGAATACATATGCTTTCCCAAATGTAGGTATTTGTATAATTTATGCGTAATTACGCAAACTACCCTGAGGTTTATTTTAATTAAAAAGTTCCAGTTTTTATTCAAAACTACAAATAGAGCAAACTGTGCTATTTGCGTTTTTACACTTTACAATAAACTATTTTTTTGTTGAAATTTTCCATATAAAAAAAAGACTTTTCGCCGTTATTAGTTTTAGTTTGCGACGAGTGTTTATATATTTTTTTCTAACCGATTAAAACAGAGGATAAAAGACAACAATATATTTTTAGTCAATTAGCGACGAAAACTAATAATATGTCCCTATTGATAAAATTGCGACTAATAAATACTTTTATTTGGTAATGAAAAATTAAAATAAAAAACAAATTATAATATAAATGAAAATATGTTATTTCGCCGCAAAAGTTAAAAAAATAAATTCCATTTTTCGTAAAATAAATACACACCATCGTTTTAGGGCTGAATAGCCGCCCGAGAGTGTTTATTCCCTTTCAATTTCTCAGGTAATGTAAAAACTTCCGCTACGATTTTCAGTTGTTTTAGTAGTGTTGGTACAAACCATGTCGATGACTGTTAAGGTTCGTTGTGAGTAGTAGCTATAAAACTGCGTGTGGTTGAGCTTTGAGGAACAATCTGAAAATTGGCCTGCATTACCCGACTACACTTCGGTATGAACTTAAACAATTATTAATATTTTATATGGAAGCATGATGAGTCTGATGATCTATTTTAATTATTTTAAGAAAAACTAAATCTTAGGGTAAAATTATCCATATTGGGCAAAGTGTAAAAATTACATACTTCATATAGTGAAGTGTATATAAAATAGTTTATATGGTAAACTATAAAACACTAATAGTGTAAAAATGGTAATAATGTTTTCTTATAAATATATGATTGAGGTTTGAATTTACCTAACAAATATCCCATATTAATTATGTACTTCATAAAATACCAATTATACTCCAATGCAAATTTTTAAAAGGAAATTGCACTTTGAGTCTCATAAGAAAAAGGGGTTAAGCAATTTTAGTCCCACAATATTTTTTTTCAACCAACAGCTGACATTAATCACTTTGCAAAAACACTTCCTTAGTATTTACAAACACTTCCTTGTTAAGTCGTTTGATCTGCAAAGGGAGGTCAAAAAGTTGTTGTGATCCATCAATTACTGATTTTCGGAGATTAAGAGGTACTTGATCTAATATGGCCTCAAAACAGCCATATTCTTTAAGGGCTTTCAGGACTTGGATTTTCACAGATTCCCACGTTGGATTTTGTTGTTTGAGGTTGGAGAAATCTATGACAGGGAGCTTATTCATGGTTTCAGAACCCATATTTTGGTTGAAATTTTTCTAGTTAGAAATGAAGAATGCTGTGATGACCTATTGTTTTATGGTTTCAATTTTGAAAAGTGTTTTTGAATTTTGAGGTACTTACAGGTACTAATGGTACTTACATATGTTAGTTCTGTATTATGTATAAGGGTGGCTGCAATGATAGCTCAAAAACCAACTCAAAAAGAGTTGGAGCCAACTTAATAATTTAACTTCCATTGTAAGGGTGTCTTTGAATTCCAAAAGACAAAGCTGGGTTTGATATTTCAAACCCAACTAAATAAAGAAACCTGCAATTTATAAAATGAGGAAGTGGAGTATACACAAGCTATTCATTGGATGGTGGGTTGCACGCTTGAAGCACGCGGTTTTAGCAAAATGGTTATCAACCATATTTTTTTTTTTTTGAGAAATCAGCCATAATTTATTATATAATATTGAATGTAAATTATTTATGAAAGTCACTATTTAATAAATACTCTTACATTAAAATTTATTAATAAGTTAATAAATATTTATCATTAATAAGATAAAATATATTATATAATAAAATATAGGGATAGGATCATATGTGGCAAGGACCTTACCATGTGGCAGTGTGGACAAATCTAAGCCGTTACCATGTTTAATCATAAGGCCAGATTTTTTTCGAATTTTTTATTTTTTAATTGAACTCGGCCCATTTAAGGGCAAAATAGACAAATTGTACACAATAGGAAACGGATGACTTTGGTAACCTCCCCACAATTCCCCCTTTTTGGGATTTCAATTAATCCTCCCGCCACTTTTTTTCACCCCAAAAACAAAAAAGACCCTTCTTCTTCGCTCTTCCTTATTTTCTTCCCCACTCACACACGTCCGCAACTTTTTTCATTCTCTGTAAATTTCGAGCGCAGGGACACTATTTTGTTTGGCCGAATTCTCTCGACATCGTCGAGTAACATCGTTCAAGGTGAGCCCCAGGTTCAAATTTTCAATTCTTGTTTTGTAAATTCTTGTGGAAAGGTTTTTCCTCAATTTTTAGTCAGTTTTATTTTCCCAATGGAAAAAAAAAAAACGGAAGTTGGATATATACACGTAATGTTCCATGAAATCCATAATGACAAATAATATTAAATTCATTTTTAGCGTTAAATTAGCTTTTTATATTGTTTATTTTTTTGATGAATCTCCCCTGTTATAATCGATATACAAAAAGTTATCATGAAATGATATATATTTTGTTAATTTTGGCATATAATTACAGAGCTTTGGTGTTTTGCATTAGTCCGGTAAATTGTATATGTACGACATAAAAATGGTGTTTGGATAATTTTTTTTCGTAGACGAGTTAGACTACATACGATACGAGTTAGTTTAGATGTGGTATTTTAATTTGATACAATGTGTTTGACACCCGCAATTTTTAATATTGTTAACGTATACGGTGTGAAAGGTGTTTTATAACGGCATGAATATGTATTTTGATGCATTAATAAGTTTGGTAATGAGTATATAATGTCCATACAATGCATAATGGCGAATGATGTTTAAATAACATTATTTCGTATACAATTATAGTTCATACAGTGTCCAATTAGTTAAATTGGTGTATTTTTTTTTTTATATATTGTGCTTGAGTTCTGCATTTTTTAATATAATTCACGTTTCTCAATACCAGGTTTATAATTTTCAATGGCAAGAGGAAACAAGAAAAGACCTGCATCTCCAGGGCCGAGCGAGGGTGCGCGTAATGTTAACAAAAGGTTCAAGACTGCCAAATTTGCTTTGAAATCTTCGATGCCCAAAGCGATGAAATTGTAGCTTATATTTTTTTGGCCCATTTTGTTTTTATTGTACCTGTGGAAATGAATTGATGAAAACTTAGCTATAAGTTGGTATAAATTTAGTAAAATAGTTGGTATACAATTAGTTCAGTTGTGTTTATTTTTAATTATGGATATGAATTGATGAAAACTTAGCTATAGATTGGTATACATTGTTTTTTTTTTCCAGCAATTTTGTTTTCTGTGTTTTTCAGTTGGATCTGTTCTCTCGATTTTTGCAAGTAATTGGGTATTATCAGGCAGCGCGTAATATTGAAAAATCTGCATATTTGTACACCAAATCAGTCAAACGTATACGCAAAATAATTTTCAAGATATACAATATTGTCAATATTAGTATACAATATTTTCAATTAAACATCTAACAATGCACTACTGAATACTTATATTATCACCAAATATTGGACAAGTGTACACCAAAATATGATTTCAGGGTACCGTAAAGGAATTATTTTTTATACCATATTTTCATGATTATAAAGCACCAAAGTATGCACATGTGTACACCAAAATACGCTTCCAATGTACAATATTGTCAATAGTTTTATACCAATTTAAGTACCAATATTTATTCTCAAATAAACATCCAAAACACGTCATATTTCATGTTATATTAGCACCAAAATATACATATCTATACACGAAACAATGCATCCAGAGCACAATATTATAAACATTTGTATACCAAAATACGCATATATCCCATGTCGAACACCTTCTTTGTTGTTCAAAAATGGCGGATAGGATTGTTTCTATAATTTTGATGCAAATTTCTTTTTTCTGCTTTGTTTTTCGTCAATGAAGGGTGAGAGAAGAATCATGATGTTGGACCTCTAGCGCTACTCGGATTGACGATCGTCCCCCACAAACCAACATGACTCTTTTCTAGACGCTTTGTCCTCACTCACGCGCACCGGAAAACTCCCAGGGGTCACCCATCCCATGTCTACTCCAGGCCAAGCACGCTTAACCTCGAGTTTCTATGTAATGGGCACGAAAAAAGAAGATGCATCTGTTGGTATAGGTAGTCCAAATCATATCCTTTAAGCTATCCTTTAACTATGCAATCCAGCGCTCACGAGTTCGAATCGCGGGCCGCGCTTGCGCCTCTTTTAAAGCCCATTGCGGGCGGGATCTTGGACCAAATCCCAACAATCCCCCTCCCAAAGACTGCCAAGATCTCGGCTCTCAGTCTTGGCAACCTCCATTGCCGCCAAACTTCCCGCCGTTCTAACGCCAACTTGATTCAAGCGTCGCGTCACACGCAGCCTCTCGATTCCGGCCACCAAAGAACCTACACCTTGATTCAGTCTGTTTACCCGATTCCGGCCACCTGGCAACTTACCCTTCGATTCTGGTCCACCCAAAGAACCTACACCTTGCCGATTCCAGTCTATTTTACCCGATTCAGGACATCCGGCAACCTACCCTTCGATTCTGGTCCACCCAAAGAACCTACACCTTGACTCGATCCGTTTTACCTCGATTCGGCCACCTGGCAACCTACCCTTCGATTCTGGTCCGTTTACCTCCCATTGCGCAAAGCATCTCGGTTCCACCGCTCGGCAACCTCCACTACAGCGTCTTCCAAGGGAATTCGAACTCGTGACCGCTCGATACGGTTGTTGGACCTCTAGCGCTACTCGGATTGACGATTGTCCCCACAAACCAACATGACTCTTTTCTAGACGCTTTGTCCTCACTCACGCGCAGACTGGAAAACTTCCCAGGGGTCACCCATCCCATGTCTACTCGAGGCGGCCAAGCACGCTTAACCTCGAGTTTCTATGTAATGGGCACGAGAAAAGAAGATGCATCTGTTGGTATAGGTAGTCCAAATCATATCCTTTAAGCTATCCTTTAACTATGCAATCCAGCGCTCACGAGTTCGAATCGCGGCCGCGCCTTGCGCCTCTTTTAAAGCCCATTGCGGGCGGGATTTGGACAAATCCCAACACATGAATCCGTTATTTTTGCCCCGATTCAGCGTTTTGTTATGTAAAGTTGATAATCAATATATCCCTTGATTATAGGTATTTAATTATGGTATTATTTTACTCTATTTTGATAGTTACCGATTTGCCCTTTTTACATATAAAATAAATGTAAAATGGTGTATTTTTAGGCCTAATCTGAACCATTGATTAATTAGGATGGATGGATGGGATCTGTCCACACTGCCACATGGTAATAGACTGCCACATGAGATCCCATCCCATAAAATATATACTAATGAATGTAAATTATTTATCAAAGTAACAATTTAATATATACTCTTACATTAATTTTTATTATTAATAAGATAAAATATATTATACTGTAAAATTCTAGCAAACATATTTCTATTTATTTTTGTAAGTGAAAATTAAAAATAAATATATTCAATAAAAATTAAATAGATGAATAATAACGTGTGAATTAATTGTAGGATCTTATAAAGTTGCTTTTCTGGATTTATGATTGTGGAGATAGGTTTATAGGTGTATTGAGTTTTTTTACTTTTGTGGCAGTGAAGTGGCATTTTCAAGTTGCTTTTTAGGTTGTACCATTGCAACCACCCTAAGCAGGGATCTGTCCGGACCGGAGTGGGCCAAGTCCAAATAGCCTTAAGAAAAACCTTTTTTCTTTCTTTGGATTGAACTAGTTAAAATTAGCCAAAAAACGGTTGAACAGGACATAATCGACCAAATTCGGTCCAACCAGTGTAACGACCCAATTTTATGAAATTAAAGTATTATAAACTATTATTAAGAATACACGAATTTATAAATTAAAGTGATGTCAATAATTATCAAAACGCTGATTTAGATTTTTTAACTCTTAAGAAAAAAAACATAACGATAATAATAATAATAATAATAATAATTATTATTATTATTATTATTATCATAATTCTTCCAAATTAAATATCCAAAATTTATTCCAAGCACAACCGGAAAAAAAAAATAATTAAAAGCAAAATTCCAAAATTTAGTTTGATCATAATTATTTAAAATATAAATATATCATGATTTATTCCACCATCCACAACATCATATCTTCAGCCGGATTCCTCAACCTGAAAGTCATGATAATAATAGGGGTGAGCTTCATCTCGCTCAGTAGGGACATATCTGTCAATATTTAATATAACATGAAAAGCATTCACATAATTACAACAATAAATTCATTCATTTCCTCTTTTTCCTCCTCGATCGCGGTTCTCGCATATAGCATTGCGGGTTCACATCGAAGATACGTTTGATCCCGGACCCTTTTCATAGCCCCTAGCTTATATGAATTTATTTCATCTTGACATATATTGCAATCAATTAAGTACAAACATGAAACATTAAATAAAGACAAATAATATGAAAATCCCTACCTTAATAAATACATATATTCGGT
This sequence comes from Rehmannia glutinosa, assembly GCA_016081115.2. Lineage (NCBI taxonomy): Eukaryota > Viridiplantae > Streptophyta > Magnoliopsida > Lamiales > Orobanchaceae > Rehmannia > Rehmannia glutinosa. The sequence goes on from JABTTQ020002283.1 coordinate 140,536, forward strand.
GTAGAAAAAATGATAAAAGTTCAAGTCCTCGACCCCTTTGTTTTCTACATTAAATAAATTATATAATTAATATGTGATTTTAATAAACCATACTAATTAATGAAATAATTTGTAAAAATAAATATTGAAAGAAGCTTGTGAATTGAGAATTATATATATATATATATATATACACATACATAGGAAACTTGAATAATAAGTAGAAAAAATATCATATCTTATAATTATTTAAAATTTGGTGTAAAATTTGTGTAAGAAGTTATGCATATTTATAATGATTAATTCTAACCCCTAAATAAGCTCTAAAATAGCCCCTACAATAAACCCCTAAACTAACCCCTAACATAACCCCTAATCTAACCCCTAAAATAACTCCTAAATTAACCTTTATTATTTTTTTAAAAAAATTGGGATATTACAACCAGTCAAAACCGGTCTTCTGTTATTTATTTTTATCTTTTAGTTTCTTTATTTTTTCTTGAGATTTAAAGTTAATATTTGTTATATTTATGTGAGATTTGAATTTTGGCATGGAGTACATTATATAATTTGTAACTTGGTTATTAATTATATGTTTCCTATCAGTAAAACGCGTTACATTAACATAATCATAAATGTATCGCCATTATTGTTTTTTAGAAGAAATTGTGAAGCTTTATTAATACTAGGATAAGTCTGCTTTTACAATTCCAGCCACCTAATGTGGGATATCTTCATTCGCCCAATAGAAAGACGTAGAAGAAAAACCGGAAAAATTAGCTAATCTATGAGCAACACTATTAGCTACGATCATGATTAATTTTGTGTACTCCCATCTCGGCTAATAATTTTAAAATATCTTGAATAAGAATACCTCTATAACTAAGGTCCTCTTGGGTGGCCATGAATGCTTGCACCGCTATCAAAGAGTCTGAACAAACTACTAAGGGTCGAAGGTCTGTGCTTTTACCTCTGATTTATCCATCCTGTTGGGCAATGAGCTCTCCATCAACCACGCTATCAAATTTCTCAGTGTGTCTCCCAAATGCCACAATCGTTTTTCCATGACAATCCCTTATGATCCCTCCTGTTGCATATTTTTCCTCCTTCGATTCACACATGCGTCCACGTCCACTCTGTACCAACTAGCAGGGGGTTTTCACCATAGACGGACCTATGTGTCCTAGTATCAGGGCACGCGCCCCATAGGTTTTTTTAATATTATTATTTATGCAACCCTATTTAAATATATAAAAATACTAATTTATGTAAAAAGTTATATATTAATAATTTTAAAAGAAAAATTAATATACCATTATAAGATTATAACATAATAAATTATATAACATTAAGTTAATACGTGCCCAAATTATAACAGTAATAACATTATACTTTATAAAAATGCTATAATTTATAAAACACTAATAACACTAATTTATAAAAGTGTTTTAATTTAATAAATTAGTAATGTGCCCTAAATTATAGTTTATAAAGCACTAAAACACTATCAATTAACAAATATTATATAACATTATTAAAAAAGTGTAAATGGTGTTATATAACATTACTAGTGTTATACAAATTTTTATAAACTGTATATTAATTAGGTTAAAATATAACAGAGTGTGTCACCAATATATTAATATGATATAGTTTATAAGCGTATTTATTTTGTGCCTCCCTTATAAAAAGTTTCTGGATCCATCCCTGGTTTTCACCATTTCATCTCAGCCCCAACCTCTTCAGTTTTCTTAATATTGCAGATTTGTTGTGCTGTTTGGTAAGCATTGAGGAAGTCCACTGCCCATGCAACAGATTTTCCCATTTCTGAACCATCCTGACTATGTACAAATGCTTGCCTTTGTTTCCATACACCCTAAGTGATACAAGCAAAAGCCTCAAAATGTTTTTTTTTTGTTCAAATTCCTTTGCATCCACACGTCTACATCCACCAGATCCCCTGCTTGCGCTTGCGCCCTTTTTAATAGATTCCATAAGTCCGTGTTCTTTCGTAGATGCCTCACCGCCCAGCAAAAAAATAATGAGTGTGTGTCGTGTCTTTATTCGAGTGACACAACACACATCCTCCTTCCGCCGAAATATGATGTCGGATTAAATTAGCCTTCGACGCAATCAAATTATGGGATGCTTTTCACCAAAATATCCAGATTTTTGGTGGTATAGATAACGTCCACAAGAATTTCCACCATTTCTCAATAAACATATTCGAGCAATGTAAATTTGTATCAAAAACACCCACTTCTAGCTTGTAGCCCGCTCGAACTGAGTAAGACCCTTTTATATCGAAACGCCAGTATCTTGAGTTTTCACGTTCCCCGGTAGGTGGTTTCAACCTTGCTATTTCATTGGCTATATATGACGGGAATGTTAATTGAATTTTCTGCCGCTGCACCCACCATTTCTGCTTAAGTGTTCCACTGTAGCCAATTCATCCAAATCCCCTCTATTGAAACATAATTTCTGTTAAACGCTCCAACCCAATGATCCTTGAAAATTCGAATTTGTTTGCCATCACCAATACACCAAGAAATCCTATTCTCAAGCAACTCCCGTCCCCATAGAAGTGAACGCCATATGTATGAAGGCTTCGTACCGAGTTGGGCATCCATAATATCTCCATGCCCGATGTACCTAGCCTTAAGCACTCGAGCAACCAAACTATCCGGGTTACGAATATCTCTCCAAATTTGTTTAGCTAATAAAACGTTGTTGAACTCTTTTAAGTTCTGAAATCCAATACACCCCATACTCTTTGGCTGGCACAATTCATCCCATTTCATCCAATGAAGTTTTTTCCGACCTCCTTCCATACCCCACATATTCGCACAGGCACCTTCTATTTCATCACAAATGGTTTGCGGAATACAGAAACAAGACATAGCACGTAGAAATGGATTGAGACACAGCCTTAATCAATATTTATGTTCCCACATCTGAAAAGATTTTTCCTTCCCAGCCTGCTATCCTACTCTTGATGCGTTCTTTGAGATACAAATTGTAGCCATTTCCTCCGAAGAGAGAATGTCGGTAACCCCAAGTACATGTAATGTCCTTGCACCACTGGTACCTAGAAAGCATTTTTAAAAAACTCCATCACCTATGCTTTTGTGTTTGGGCTAAAAGTGATTGCCGACTTATCGTAATTGATAAGTTGGCCTGACACTCACTCATAAATTCTTAGTAAATCTTCAATCTGACCACATTCCAATTATGTTGCTTGACAAAATATGAGGCTATCATCCGCAAAGAACAAGTGATATAAGGGAGGACATCATAGGGCAATGCATACTCCCGCTATCCATCTAGTCTCGAGGTGATATTTAAAAAGCGACGAAAGACCATGATCACAAATTACAAAAAGATAAGGTGAGAGGGGATCACCTTGCCGTAGGACACGTTCTGGTTTGATCGAACCTACCACCTCCCTGTTAAGGTTAAATGCATACTGGACTGATTTCACACATTTTAGAGTGAGGTCAATCTATTTACGATTAAACCCCAATTTACTCATTGTAGCCTCAAGAAAATTCAATCCACCCTATCGTACGCTTTATTCATATCAAGTTTTAACGACGCATAGCCCTTGTTACTAGCCCAATGATTTCGAATCTATTGTATACTTTCAAATCTCAAAATGACGTTATTTGTAATCAGTCTCCCCGGCACAAATGCACTCTGAGATTTGTCAATGATATCATGCAAAATCAATCTATGCCTATTCGAAATAATCGCCCAGGAAATTATTTTGTAGAAAACGTTGCACATGCTTATTGGCAAAAACTCCTTGACAAGCATTGGATTAGCAACTTTATGTACCAACGTAATAATTGATTCATTCCACAAACTAAGATCATTGTCGCCATTTAATATATCTTGCAATTCAGCCGTGACGTAACTTCCGACAATCGCCCAATATTTCTAAAAACAAATGTGCAGTCAACCCATCGGGTCCCGGGCCTTTATCTGAAATCATATCAAACAACCCCTTCTTTACCTCTTTAGCATCAAACGGCTTACACATTATGTCATTCTTTCCTTCATCAATTTGTTGCTCTATAACTTGTAAAACTGTTTCAATATCTTCGTCCGACGATTTGCTTGATGTAAAAATTTCCAAAAAATAATTTTCAATTACTTCCCCATTGCCGCTGCACTAGTACAGTAACCACCTTGTCTTGTTTCTAATCCCCTTATTGTATTTATTTTTCATCTATGAGATGCTTGCGCATGGAAGTACGGAGTATTTCTATCCCCATGTTTGAGCCAGTTATTTATACTCTGTTGCTTCCAAAACATTTCCTCCTGGGTCGTGAGCTTCTCAATCAAATTCTCCAGTTTTGCTATATCTTCTTCGGCATCATTCCAGTTTCAAGCATTTTTTAATTGACTGAGCTTTTCCCTCTCCTTCTTAATATGTATAGGAAGATGTCGAAACTTTGAATCCGCCCATCATTGGAGTTCGGCCTTTCAGTTCTCCATTTTTTTGCAAAAGATGTCTGTTATTCCCTTCCTTGTTCCATCCATATTCAATCACCCTATAGCAATCCTCCTCAATACTCCAAAACTTCTCAAACTTGAATTTTATTGATTGTGATGTTTTTTCATTCGACAATTTTTCCCTCTTATTCAATCACCCTATAGCAATCCTCCTCAATACTCCAAAACTTCTCAATACTCCAGTGTACTCATGTTGGCTAACGGGTATAACAACTGCCACTGAAGAGTACTTAAAAAGCGGTCCAACTTTTCAAATATTATTTCCTCTCCAGATCTTTTATTAACCCATATGAACCAATCCCCATCTCCATAAATCTCCCTCAGTTCTCATTCCTCAATGGCTCTATTAAGTTTCTATAGTTGAGCTTCTAGTCTACGCCGTCCTCCCAATTTTTCATTATGTTAGCATATTTCGTTAAAATCCCCTCAGACTAGCCACGACAGATACCTGAGTTCTTCTATGGATGTCAATTTCCGCATTAATTCCCATGAGAACTTCTTTTTGCTGACATCTAAGTTTCCAAAGAATCGCCACTAAATCTCCACATTTTGTCCCTATCTTGAATAGTAAAATCAATGTGTCCTGTTGAGTAAGATGAGATGGATACCTCTAGCGGCTTCTTCCACAATAGCATTAGACCACTTTTCTTACCCTCGTTGTTAACAATGAAAAGACCTTCGTAACCCAACCAATCTTTCCATCTACTACACAAACCAGCCCTCATTTTTGTTTCACATAAACACAAGAGCTGTGGGTCCTTTTCGACAATTAATGCCTTAGCTCCCGTAATGCTCGTTAGTTCCCAAGCCCTCGAGCATTCCAAATTATGCAACTCATTGTTCTTAGCGGGGTTGCACCGCAAGCCCCGCCAAGTCAGATGTGTCCATATCAATATATTCCTCCCATTCTAATTGAGCCGTCTCTTGATATCCATCCCCAATTCTACTACGTTTATGTTGCTCATTATTTATATCTACATATTCACCACTTTCTAAATGTTAAGAAATTAATTGTTAAGATTTTGATGATACCATGTAAAACATAGAATAAGAAGTTGGCACCCCATTTTTCTCGTATTCCTACTTTGTAATAGATAGGGCTGCATGAGCTGAGTGTAGTTAGCTATGTCGAAGAATGCAAGAAGTCAACTGAAGATTATAGTGAAGACCCAGTTGTGTGTCAGCTGAGTATGGTCAAGATGGAAGGCACATACTCGACTGAAGAAGAACTAGATGTAGAACAGTTGTGTAAAGAATGTGGAAGTGTCAGTCAAGTTAGTAAAAATCCAAGTCCAACAGTTGAACTGACAGTTCAGTCTTTTTTAAAGGATGAAGCAGACTCAAGTCAAAGGGTAAAGGCAACAGTCAAGTCAAGATCACTAACATTGATCCCTTAGAAGAAAGTCAAGGATATTACTCAATAGTGTAATAAGTCCAAGCTGCTCTGTCTTAAAGTGTTTGTCCCAGAAATATGCAAAATGAATAATCCAAAACACTAAAACTTGTGTCAGACCCTGAAAAGTTGCAGAGTCATTTAATACGAGGAAGGGTCAACATCACATTGTTGAAGGTCGAGAAAAGACAAGCCAACAAACAAGAAAATATCATTTGAAAATAGCCTATCTCTTCAACGGGACAATTTTCAATTGAGCACTTTAAAAGGCTGAGGAAGCATTTGAGAAAAAGGTTATGAATAGAACGAATGGATTGCAAACGAATGACACTGATTTAACAAGCATTTTCAAGCAAGCAAAACCTACAAACATTCTCAAAGCTTATCAAGAAAATTTTTCAAGCCTAAAACTCGAAGGAACTCGATCCAGCACACGCTGCGAAGGAAATATTACTTCAATCAGTTAAAGAGAAAAAGTTTTAAAGAACAAAATGGGTCTACTCTCCAAGTTTGAAGGAGCTGTAGTAAGGTTCAAGGTCAAACCAGGAGTTTCAAGTTTGTTGGAAGGCTGTGTGATCAATTCCAAAGACTTGAAGGGAGTTGAAGTAGCGAGGCATCTGTCTTGTGAAGAAGCTGAGTCGCAGGAGAAGCCAGCTGTGTGATCAAGGCTGTCTCTAAACTGAAGAACAACTTTGTAACCTGATTTGTCACTTAGTGGATTCCTCCAGTAGTTGGAGAAGAGTGGATTAGAGGAAATACCCCATCCTCGAACCACTATAAAATTTTCTTATGTCATTTACTTTCAACAATTTACTTTCTTGCACATTTTTATATCTGTTGATAAGTTAAATTGCAATCTAACTGATAATAACAAGTGTTAAAAACAAGTGTTAAAAATGTTCTTAATACTAACAAAGGGTGTAAAGTCTTCCGCTGACCAAATCAACTAAAAGTTAAGTGTTAGCTGATACAACCAAGTAAACTATCAATATCTCAGTTGAGTCTGTTGAGTGAGTAGCATTGCTGAAGTAAGCCAACCTACAAGTGGTATTAGAGCGGTTGGTTCATTTAGCCTTTCGCATTGGTTACTGAACTAGATCTTAATCTTTTTCAGAAGGTTTAACACTTGTGTTTCAAAGTCTTTAATTTTAAAAGCAAAGTTATTATCATGGAAGCCAATCTAACTCGTATTCCTATGTTTACTGTGGAAGAGTTTGATGACTGGAAGATTCACATGCAGGCTCACCTATCAGCTTTACACGATGAAATGTGGCTTGTGATAGAAGATGGGCCACTGCAAATATTCAAAGTTAACAGTCTGTAAGAAGAGCACCTCAAGATAAAGGAGAGGATGCTGCAGCAAAGCCTAGACCAGCCATGGTTGAGAAACCTCGTTGTGAATGGACAAATGAAGATAGAAAGAGATAGACCTGGGCAATGTGGCCAAGGATATTCTCTACAAGACATTGGACAAGACTATGTTCAATAAAGTCAAGTTGTGCAAATCAGTCAGAAATCTGGGACAAGCTAACCCTAATTTGTGAAAGATCGGAACAAATTAAAGAGACAAAATATATTGTTTCTATTAAAAAATTTGAAACTTTTAAAATGCTTGCAGCTGAAAGTCTGGATCAATTGGATGCCAAACTCACAGAGATCACAAATGAGCTTTCAGCTCTTGGGAAAGAGTACACTAAGAAGGAGATGTGTATGAAGATTCTAAGAGCCCTCTCAGCTGAATGGGAAAATAAGGGCATGGCCCTGACACGCTCTATGGACCTCTCAAAAACATCTAATCATGAGTTGTTCTCAGATCTCAAAGCTTATGAGTTTGAGTTGAGAAGAAAAGAGCAGGAAGAAACAGATGTACCTAAGACAGCTGCATTGATGGCCAGTGAAGAGAAGAAAATTAAGCCAAAGGAAACCATAGACCTGGAGGAAATTGTTGTCATGGTAAAATGATTCAACAATTTCTTTAACAAAAACTACAAAAAAAAAAAAAAAACAAATGAGAGACCTCCAAGAGACATTCAGCACCTTCCAAAGAAAGGGAGGACAGGCCACCCAAGAGTGTTGAACATCAAAGAGCTGACTATTAGAGAGCTGATAATGAGAGAGCTGAGAGAGCTAATCAGAGAGTTGAAAACCTGTGTTGGAATTACAAACAACCAGGACATTTTGTTGTCGACTGTTCTTATCCACCAGTCAACAAATATAGAAACAAAGAAGAAAGAAAAGTCTTCAGGGAAAGAAGACAAGAAAAGAAGAAAGCCATGTTGGCTGCTGAGACTGATGAGCCAGCCAAGTGCAAGGAATCAATAGACTTACATAGTATTGAAGCTGACTACTCAAGTGATACTGAGAAAGAGGCTTTGATCTGCCTCATGGCCAAAGAACAAGATCAAGAAGATGAGGTACAATCCAACTCATCTCATTCATATTCAAATGATAGTGACTGTGATACACACACGTCATCACCCACAGATCTTTATGATTCATTAGGCAAAAAGATGAAAGCTTTTGAGCACAATAAAACCTCTCAAACACTTCTAAATGAGGAAAACAACCAACTTAAAAGCCAAAACTCACTACTGACTAAGGAGCTGAGTAATCTAAGTCACATAGCTGATGAGAACACTAAACTAAAGGCTGAAAATGCCAAGATTTTAGCAGAGTTAGCTGCTACAAAAAAGAGAGAAAAAGATCTTAAAAATGTGATTGCCTCATTTACAAAAGCATCCAAATCATTGGATGAACTTATAAAGAGTCAAAAAGAGTGTGGAGATAAGATAGACATATGATTCAATTCCTTTGTGCATAGTCAAACTCCAAAAGTGATTTTGGAGAAAGGATCCTCAAGCAATAAGGGAATCCAAAAGCCCAAAATAAGGGAAAAGGAAAGAAGCTAGCAGAGTATCTTTGCAGAGGACAAATTGAAATGATATTTAGAAAAGTCCATCAGCAGACACCAAGTAGAAATTACTCTATAAAAGCCAAACAGAGCTACCAAAAGCCCTAGAGATTTCATCAAAGAAATTCATATGAAGGGAATGGTAGAAATTATCCTAACCAAGCTTATTAGAATAACTATGTGAAATATCAGCAAAGACCTATGGATACAAGCCAAAGTAGCAAAGACCTCAACATCAGAAAATGTTATTCCCAAGGCAAAAGAGCTACTATCAGTACATGCATGCACCCAGGCACAACACCTAGAAATTCCACTATTACCCCAAGAAAGCAAATGCTCAAACAAACACACAGGCATACAGACAAAAAAGACAACAGTATGATCCTAAAATCCCCAAGTAATTTGCTAATGTGCATTATGATTATGGAACTGATAGATGTCAACTTCTTAGAGTTAGATCGTCTAGCTACAGGTTGGTTGGAGTATCTTATAGCACTAACCCCCCAGGACCCAGACAAGTATGAGTACCTAAAAATTAATTTCCTTGATTGCATGTTCGAGGAACAATTTGAGCGCCAAAGAACCCGACGATACATGGATAGTGGTACATTTAGGACATATAACATGAAACAAGAGAAATTTGTCAAAATTCAGGTAAATCAAAGGTGCAAAAGTCATATTTGGAGGAAATGAAGCTCCAGGGAAAATCAAAGGCACAAGGTCTATCAAAAAGAACGGTCTGGAGATCACAGATGTTGCATATGTTGAAGATCTCAATTTCAATCTTCTAAGCAGCAACCAACTTTGTGGCAATGGCTACAATGTGGGATTCAACATGGGAGTACGCTGATACAAGGTGCACAGAGAAAAAATTTGGTAATTGTACTTTCATTTTGTTCTACCTGGTTTACTCTTTTAAATAAGGTTAACAGTTATATATACATATATATATATATATATATATATAAAGATCAAGCTTAGTTTAAATAAAGATTTCTTCCATGCGGGATACCCAAGTTACATATAATAAATTAATTATGAGTTATAAGAAATCTAGTATGTCATGTACATATATGTCGGATGTTAGATTCGTTTGAATGTCTCAGCGAACTATTATCTAAAATGTTGAATAGATTAGAAAGAGCAAGAATCGTGTTATATCTATGTATATAAATATATATGTTTCCTATTGCAAATTTGGAATGAATTAGATAAATAATAATAATAATAATAATAATAATAATAATAATAATAATAATAACAAATCTATCAATATATTATATAGACATATACAGAAATAAATCAGTACAGACACATGAAATAGAGGGTTTAATATTGAATTATAAATATTGTTAATTTTTATAATGCTTAACAATTAGGATATTTGATGTATTGACTAACTTATAATGGAAATTAAGTAAGTGTGCTTTTCATATAGATTGTTTTGTTCCTAGAATCGAAAAAAATCATCTATTTAACAAAGAGTAAGACGTTATTAGAGGGGAAAGGTAAGTGAAAATGCATGTGCAACTATAATGCATGAACATAGTATGTCCTGCCTTATTGATACTAAATGCGATTCTTGTATCTTGATGGATGCATTATGGAAACCTTTATGTTCATATGTTGCTTGGTGGATATTGGAGTGTGATGATTATTATTTTATTGAGCATGTCATTCATTGGAATTTGCACGTGCATGCAAACATATGAGCATTGTTGAGATGAGGCATGCACGACACGATAACTTTCTTTGAAAAGAAAAGCTTTCCATCCTCTATTATGAATGTTGCTCATTGTCCTTCTACTCCTACTGAGTCCATTCTTGGAAATCCTCCTGAAAATGCATCTGCAAATGCTGTGTATGGTTTCTACTCGTCGTATCCACGAGAAAGAGGTCATTTTTCTCGTGGCAGGGGCAGTGGCATGTGGTCGCAGTGGCTCTTTCAGGAACAACAACAACAACAAGCCTAAGTGTCAGTTGTGTTGGAAAACTGGTCATGTAGCTCTCAAGTGCTACAAACGTTTTGATGTTAATTTTACTGGTCCTGATTTCGCATCACCTGGTGGTTATCATAGATCTCCTCAGGCTCATATCTCTGTTTGTGGTTCTTCTACATCTGTGGATCCTGACTGGTACTTTGATAGTGGTGCTACAACTCATGTTACAGCTGAATTGGATAACCTTTCACTCAAATCTGTCTATCAAGGCTTAGACAAGCTTGTTGTTGGTAATGGCTCTAAATTCCCTTTATCTCATATTGGTCACTCTCATTTACATCCTGTCTCTTCCTCTCTCTCTCTCTTTACTTCTAAATAATATCTTATATGTACCTCATATCACAAAAATATTCTCAGTATCTCCCATTTTACTAAGGATAATAATGTGCTAATTGAGTTTTATCACAATTGTTGTATTGTTAAGGACATCAAAACTTCCAAAATCCTACTGAAAGGAGCACTTAAAGGTGGCTTGTACCAGGTTGATTTGTCTCATCTTCAACCTACTTTAATGTCTACAGCTCCTTCGGCACATTGCAATCATGTATCATCTCCTACTTCTCTTTCATTTGTAAGCACCTCATCTCACTTTAATAAGGTGATTCCTTCTGTCTCTAGTTGTAATTCAGACATAAATGTGTGGCATAGGAAACTTGGGGTCCCTGTCATGCTGTTCTGTCACATGTAATGAAAATTCTCAATAAAACACTTCATTTTACTGCCATTCAATTCTGTGATGCATGTAAATTTGGAAAAATTCATCAAACATATTATGCTTCAGTTGGTTCATTTTGATCTATGGGGCCCTTCTTATGTGAATTCTATAGAAGGATACAGATACTATATCCATTTTGTTGAAGATTACACAAGATTTACTTGGATATTTCCCTTAAAACTTAAGTCTGAAGCCCATGCAACTTTTGTTCAATTCAATCCTTTCATTGAGAGATAGTTCAATGCTAAAATAAAGTGTCTTCAAACTGATTGGGGAGGTGAGTATAGGTCATTAGTTCCTTTTCTTAAGTCCTCGGGCATTCAATTTCGTCATCCTTGTCCACATACTCACCAACAAAATGGAAGGACTGAAAGAAACACCTTCATATTGTTGACATGGGGCTCTCCTTGCTTGCACACGCTAATATACCTCTCAAATATTGGTGGCATGCTTTCTCCTCTGTTGTTTTTCTCATAAATAGACTTCCATCAGTTGCTCTTCATTATCTATCTCCATATCAAAAACTATTTCAAACTATCTATGATTACCTCTTTCTAAAAGTCTTTGGTTGCACTTACTTTCCATTCCTCAGACCATACCACAACCATAAATTTCAATATAGGACCTCTAAATGTGTTTTTCTTGGTTATTCTAAATCTCACAAGGGCTATAAGTGTCTTAATGCCATTGGAAGAATTTACATTGCAAGCACAATTGATTTTAATGAATCACAATTTCCTTACACTGAGCTATTTTCTTGCAATACCTTAAAACATGTCACGCAATCTTCTTCTCCTTCCACAACCATACTTTTTCTTCCCTCATCTCTTCCTGTTAACTCTGCATCTCTTTCTCGTCAACTCCAATCTCTCCACCTGGCATACAACTTTATGTGCATCTTCCTGTTATTTCATCTCCCTTTTCTCTCTCAGATTCCTTTCATGTCTCACATTCATCTTCTTCCTCTCCTCACTCAGTTTCTCTTATTTCTACCTCTAGAGTTCTGTCTTCCACCTCTTCTCATCCTATGGTCACTAGATCCAGACTTGGAATCGACAAACCTAAAGCTTTCTCTGCCTCTATTAATCCCCTCTATGTTTTGGAGCCTACTACTATCTCTCAGGCCTTGTTTGATCCTAGATGGAAAAAGACGATGGAAGAGAGTTTGATGCTTTGATTGGTAAAAATACTTAGACTTTAGTCCCCTTCAGTCCAGACATGAATGTTATTTCCAGCAAGTGGGTATTTAAGGTGAAGCAAATACAAGATGGCTCAGTTGAAAGGTTTAAAGCACGGCTAGATGCTAAAGGCTTTGAGCAAACAGTAGGCATGGATTACTTTGAGACTTTCAGCTCAGTCACTAAACCTTGCTCTGTAAGGCTTGCTCTTACACTTGTTGTTTCCAAAGGGTGGAGTATTCAACAGATTGATGTGAATAATTCATTTCTAAATGGTGAATTGAAGGAGACAGTGTTCACGTGTCGGTCCAAACTCAACAAATCTCTTTATGAGTGAGACAAGCTCCCGAGCATGGTTTAATAAGCAAGCGAGTTCTTGGTTAGTGGTGGCTTTTGTATTTCAGTGTCAGACAATTCTTTGTTTTTCAGAAGAAACAAGGGACATCTTCTTCTTGTGCTCATCTCTGTGGATGATATTCTCATAAGTGGTGATAGTAATGATGATATCAGTGATTTAATTCATCTTCTTGGCCAACATTTTACTTTAAAAACTCTGGGGAAGTAGGCTATTTTCTTGGTTTAGAAGTTACACGGAAAACTGCTGGTTTGGTTCTTACTGCAAATACATTTCTGATCTACTAACTAAGACAAATATGTTCTCTTGCAAGCCTACCTCCACTCCTCTCAAAGACTACACATAAATTGTCACTGGGGATAGTAAATCGTTTGATAATCCCAATGTATATAAGAGTACCATTGGAGCTTTTCAATATTTGATATTACCCTACCGATATCTCATTTGCTATTAATAGGTGAGTCAATACCTTCATGCTCCCACTATCAACCATTTGACCGCTTGCAAACATGTGCTAAGATATCTCAAAGGTACTAGCAACTTAGGCCTGGCTTTTCATCCTACATCAAGGTCGAGTTAGAAGCTTACTCGGATCTTTGGGGAGTGGCAAGCAATTTAGATGTCGAGAAAATCTAGAGTGGGACATTGTATTTTCTTGGCAAAAATTTGCCGACTTGGAGTTCAAAGAAGCAAAGCGTAGTTTCCTGAGTCCGTTTATTGGTAGATACAACTACGAATATCATCTGGTTACATTCTCTAGTTAAAAAACTTGGGATTTGTCTTGAATCTCCTTTCTTGTTGTGGTGTGATAATCGGCCAGTGTTCTAAAACTCGGGCTGGCGGGCGCTCAGCGGCGCTAAGCGCTAGGCGCCACCTAACCGAGGAGAAAACTTGCAAATCGGCCAATAAATCGGGCGGGCGCTCAAGTCGGGCGTCTAATCGGTTAAGTCGGCGCCTAGTCGGTCAAGTCGGTGCCTGGCGCTCAAGTCGCCGCTAGGCGCCGAGATGTGTTCTTTTTTTAAAAAAAAAAATTGCTCATTTTAAAAAAAAAAAATCACTTTCTTTAATAATAAGCCTAATCTTTCAAAAACCCCAACCTCCCGTAAGCTAAAACCTAAAACGCTACCACCCAAATCGCGAATGAGACTTTTTTTTTATTGAAAGGGTATTCATTTGAATCATTTCAAGTTTAGGAGATCAATCTCAATCCACTATGGAAATTGTATGATTATCTTGATCACTCTTTGAATCTCATTATTAATTTATCATACATGAGTTGTTTTTTTAAATTTTTGATTTTTTTCTAAAAACTTTTTACGCAATAAAAATTGTATTTTCTTTGATTGGAAAAAAAAAAAGAATATGTGATGACCATCAATGGTTAAAATATACAATACATATGGATTATGATTATTTCCTATCCAATATTTTTACTTTTTTAGTTTATTTGATCATATTTTCTAATGGTTTACTTTTGTTAATAAGGTTTTAATTTTAATAAAAATAAAAAACCATATAATTATGCCTTAATTCTAGGCCCGCCAGGCGCCGCTTAGTCCCCGCCTAGGCGCTCTAGGCCCTAGGCTCTTGTCGGCGCGACAACCGCCTAGCGAGTTTTATAACACTGGCCATAGAGAGAACCCTGTTTTCCACGCAAGAACTAAGCATTTTAAATTGATGTACACTTTGTTCGCCAAAAGATTCTTGACAGAGAGGTTGAAGTCAGGTTTATCCCCTCCGAAGATCAACCGGTTGATTTATTTACCAAGCCACTCTCTCCTTCTAGATTAAAGATGTTATGTGATAAATGTTCTCTCAAGTCTCCATGTTTTTCTCAAGTCCCAGCAGGGGGAATATTAGAGAGTAACTAATATTTGTTAAGAAAACCGTTAGTTGTTATATTTTCTGTTAAGCTTGTAGTTAGTTTAACAAACTCTCACACACCTTCACAGCCACCTTCACAACCCTGTATAAATATGCTCCAGCTCTCTTCAATATCAAGTTATATGCTCAGCTAAAATCAAGCACTAAAAGATTGGCATAGACCAGCACATTGTAATACCCAGCTTATGATTTGATATTTATCATCTTTTATGTTATTATTAGTAATATTATAACAAGTCTTATTATTAGTTTTAATATTTCTTCTTTTATTATATTAAGATATTACTATTGCGCCACTATCAATCAAATTTAATTCAATTCCATTCAATGGTCCAGTTATATTATGTAGAATTATCAAAGGTCAAAATCCTCTTAAATAAGCTTGAGTTCCACTAAATTTGTAATATATGTTAATGTTATTTAAATTATTATTACATTATATTAATTATTTTATTCATTTGTATAAACAATAGGAATAATAGTAGATTTATATTTTTGTAAAGTATATATATAGTAGAACAATTTATTTTAAGTTGAGAGGAGGTTTTTAACGTAATTTTTAAACACAAACAGATCTCTCAGGGCTACAGCTAATAATTCCTACCACTTCTCACACAACTAGTTTAAAATTTGTGATAATATTCATTCATACTTTCGTCCCACGAATGAGCAACTATAGATGGGGGAACAAAAATTCCTATTTTTCCCTTTATTTTGGATACTGTTTAATCGTATTGTAATTAAATTAATTAAAAAAAAGGAAAATGATTTACCTTTTCACGATATATCATTTATGTCGAACTTTTTCAAATTCCCTTGTAAATAGAGTCGTCAAAACTAGCTAGCCGTCCCAGCCTAAGGCAAGGGGTAGGTGAGGTGTTTAGTGGCCCATCAGAGGCGGGCTTAAATGCGCAAGCCCACCAGGAAAAAAGGAAGAAGAACAAAGAATAAGAAGAAGAAAAATAGTAGAATTGATACTTCATATTTTTATTATCTCTTATAAAAGTGTGAAATATTTTTTTAAATATGTTTTATCATCAATTATTAAATTTAACTTATTAGGTTTGTTTATGTAGTATATTAGATTTTATTACAACTTGAACTTTAAGATTTGGAATTTCTCATGAACTTTATCACTTGATTTTACTGAATTAATTATTTAATTATTAGATTATTTCTTAAATTAAATCATTAAAATAAATAATATACAAAAAACTAATCTTTTTTAATTATTTTTTTAGTTTTGAGTGGGCCGGCTCGCGGTAGGTTGGGCGAGGATATATTTCCACCCCACTCCGCCAATTGGCGGACCTTTCCGGCCCGCAGGATGGGCCCTCTTGCCAATCTGTTTTGAGAGATATACAGGTAAAATTTAAACTTACTCCAGCCATTATAGATAAATGCAAAAAGCTAAGGCAGACCAAAATACACTGTTCATGTACTAGTTCTCGTCTTTTCAATTGATCGTGGACTCAAATGGCAGCAGATTTAAGGTTAACAAAATCTAATGATCCATTAGTAATTAGTAATGAAATTATGGGAGCAACTGAAAGACTAAAATAAAAGGATTAGAAAGAAATAGCGCTTTCTTTTTTAAATTGAGTCTCCAGCTGTATCAAATAAGCCAAAAGGGAGTGCTTGCTTGTGAATCAATTTTCATCTCTTCTACTTTTTGGATAAATTTTTTCATGGAAGTGTGCTTGTTTGTGGAAAATTTCCAAAAATACACTATTCACCTTTCAAATCATCCATCACATCAATTAATAATTTAAACAAAAAAATATCACATCAACTATCATTATTATACAATTATATTACAAATACACTATTCATTCTCTCTTATTTTTCAAATCACCATTCACATCCAGTCAATATTATACTAAAAAAAATCACATCAACTATCATCATCACATTTTCATCTTATATACAATCACACTCTCAAAATTTATTCTCATTTTTTAAAATAAAATTTTCACACTATTCTCTTTAAAAGCAAAAATGAGCAAAACGAAAGCTCAAGCAATCACTCTCTTAGTGTTTCATCTAGTCCCAGACAATGTTTACAGTTAATTAACACACCATCCTATGTTAATGAAAAGGTTTTAAAATAATTGTAAAGATCTTGGGTGGTCCACCTAAATTGGCATTGATGGGCTAAAATTGGACATTGTTATGAACAAACAATTTAAGAACACAAGAGAACTAATATTTATAGTGATATTATAGAACTATCAAAACATAAATAATAGAGAGAGATTAATTTAGTAGAGAGAGAAAGTCTTCCTATTTCTCTTGATATATTGTGTTTATATTTAGAATCAACGTTATGCCTATTTATACCATAACACTACCATAAATTACAATTGGTTATGTAGTAATAGTGGTGTATTAGGTAGAATGGAGTGGTTAGACATCCACTTAATATTGTAACA
Source organism: Rehmannia glutinosa (assembly GCA_016081115.2). Lineage (NCBI taxonomy): Eukaryota > Viridiplantae > Streptophyta > Magnoliopsida > Lamiales > Orobanchaceae > Rehmannia > Rehmannia glutinosa. The sequence goes on from JABTTQ020002283.1 coordinate 157,901, forward strand.
CTCCTCTTTCGATGTCTCAGTACTGGATGAGTATGTGTTAGGAAAAAAAAATCGGACATAAGAGAAAAGAGTACATTCTCAAATCCTGACCTTGTGCATAAGTTGCCTCGTTAAAAACCTTAAGCTGGAAAAACCTAATGGGATAAAAACCAGATAAAAGAGAAAAAGAGTACAACGCACAGTATATTCGCTCCCCCTGAAATGTAGGATATTAGCTACATAAGTTGTTAATCTTGCTCCATTTTGACTCTTCTCATTCCAATGCCATAAAATAGTTTCTCGAATATTGATGTAAGCAAGTATTTTGTAAATAGATCAACAAGATTATGACAGGAGCGAATCTGTTGAACATCTATCTCTCCATTTTTCTAGAATTCATGTGTATGGAAAAACTTTGGTGAAATATGCTTGGTCCTATCACTTTTTATGTAATCTCTTCTTAGTTGTGCTATATATACTGCATTATCCTCATAAAAAATAATGACGGTATCTGTAACCAACTTCAATTGACAACTATTTCGAATATAAGATATAACAGATCTTAACCAAACACATTTTTTGTCTCCTTCATGAAGAGCAATTATCTCAGAGTGATTAGAAGAAGTAGTCATTAATGTTTGTTTGGTAGATCGCCATAATATAGTTGTACCATTATAGCATAACACGTAATCAGATTGTGATCGAGCTTTGTGCGGATCAGATATATATCCCGCATTAGCATAATCAACTAATCCAGAGTTAGTGTGTTCCTTTGAGTAGAATAACCCCAATTCTATAGTACAACTGAGGTATCGAAAAATGTGTTTAATACAATTCCAGTGTCTTTGAGTTGGCTTAGAATTGTATCGCGCAAGTACATTGATAGCAAAAGCGATGTTTGTTCTAGTGCATTGTGCTAAATACATTAATGCTTTGGGACTAAAATCTCTTCATCGGACTCCTTTGGTCGAAATGAATCGTTATTGAGATCTAAACTTCATACTACTAGGGTTACTCAAGGGATGAGTCTTGCCCATATTAAAGCGTTAGAGCAATATTTTAGTATAAGCAGATTGGTGGACAAATCACTACAACATAAATGACATAAGGTATCACCCAAAAAATATTACCTATATCCATTAAACGGTACTATAGACAATAGGTAACACCTTTTATGGTGATGCAGTTGTTTGTGCTACCTATAGTACAAGGTATCAGTTTTAATAGCTTTTAGTGACACTTTTTATAAGTGTTACATTATGTTCTTTATTTGTATCACTTTGAAGAAGCACTTCTAAAGTGTTACATATAGTTCTTATGTAATACTTTTTAGTAGCAATTTTTCTATATATAACACTTTGGAAAAAAATACTTCTGGAATGTTACATAAGAATATTATGTAACACTTTATGTAGCACTTTTTCTATATGTAAATCTTATGATAGCTTTTACATTGTTTTATATATATTTATATATTATGTATATATTATATACTTCATGTATTAAAGATTACGATATATAATATATATTAAAATATATATTATATAGTATATATATTAAAATTTATATTATATTATATATTAAAGGACATAATAAAAATAAAAATTAAAAATAAAAAGTATATAATATAAAATTATCGATTGATTAGTTTTCCATTGATAAAAATTAAAACATCCAAAAATATGAAATTAATTTACTAACAAATTAAAAAATATTAATTGTAAAAAACTTTAATAAATAAATAATGAAAAAGTAATTTACCAATAGAAAAAAAAAGTAAGTAACTACCGACAGTATCAATTTTTATTAGTAAATGTTTTCTTAAAAAAGTAAAAAAAAAGGTTACCGAAGAAATTGGTTTCCGTAAAAATCTAAAATAATAAAAAAAATGAATAATAAAATATTTACAACGATTTTTTGTCTGTATTAAGACGAAATTAATTACCTCCATAAAGAAGTTAAAGTAAAAATAGAAAGACTTTACAAAAAGAAAACAAATCAATAAAAAAATATAGTACATTTGTCTTCACCTATTTTGTGATATAAATTAAATAAATAAATTGTTGGCATTATTTTATGAAAGCAATATAATTTTGTGTTACCAAAATAAAGCCAAAAAAGTGTTCCAATTAATAAAGTATAGTGTTACTTAGAGTGTTATTTAATTAAAGTGATACCTATTTGCATTACAAAAGAAATAACCAAAAACAAGTGATACTTAAAAAGTGTTACTTATTTAAAACTGTTACATATTTATAAAGTATTGCAGAAGTGTTACATAAATATTATAATGTAAAAAGTGATACGAACACATTTTACATAATGTGTCTTATGTAAAAAGTGCTACAATTATGTGTTACCTAATGTCATTTATGTTATAGTGTTAAAGTATTATGTTACCTTTATGCTCTAGCTCAAGACCAAGGCAGAATTTGGTTTTTCCAAGATCTTTAACCTCAAACTCCTTCTTTAGATATTCAACAACATTAGATAATTCTTCAGGGGTGTCAATCAAATTCATATCATCGACATATACAACATTAATAGCAAATTCAATATTTTATCTTTTAAGGAAAATGCATGGGTACATGGGATGATTTTTGCAACCTTCCTTTGAAAGACATTCATTAAGCCTATGATACTACATGCGACTAGATTGTTTTAATCCATACAACGATCTTTGTAATTTGATCGAATATAGCTAACAAAGAGTGTATGAATTTTTGGCATTTTATATCTATCAGAGATTTTTATATAAATATCAGAATCAAGTGGACCATATAAATATTTCGTTACTATGTCCATTAGACGCATGTCCAAACTCTCATGGACAACTATACTAATGAGAAAACGGAATGTGATTGTATCCATCACATGAAAATATATCTTATTATAACCTATCCCAGGTCTTGGAGAGAATCCTTGAGCTACGAGTCGGGCTTTATACCTCATGACCTCGTTTTTCTTATTTATTTTCCAAGCAAATACCCATTTGTATCCAATGGGCTTTAAATTATCTGGAGTTCGAGTAATTTTCCCAAATACATTTTGTTTCTCTAGGGAAGCTAACTCATATTTTGTTGCTTCCTTCCACATAGCCCAATCAGGCCTTTGACGACATTCTATTATAGAATGGATTCACTATCATAATCATCATCAATTTCTTGAGCAACCAAATGAAAATTTATCATCAATAATTATTTTATTTCGATCCATACCTCATTACAATAACTCATGGGATTCTCGGTGCTATCAGAATTTTTGATTTATATATTTTTTGAGATATATATTAGGCTCTACGGTCAACCGGGATATAATGTGGCGCATATTGGAAAAAAAAAGGAATAATAATAGCTTACATAGATGCCATAAAAGATATGTATGATGATATAACAACATGTATCGGGACACCAACAGGAATATCTAGTGAATTCCCAAACACTATAGGTTTGCATCAGGGATTCGCTTTAAGCCCTTACCTTTTTATCCTAATAATTGATGAAATCACTAAACACTTACAAAATCCATCCCTGAATGTATGCTATTTGCGGACGATATAGTTTTAATTGATGTAACAAGGGAAGGAGTGAATGCAAAATTGGAAGTTTGGAGAGAAGCACTCGAATCAAAAGGTTTTACAATAAGTAGGGCTGTAACAGAATACATGGAATGCCACTTTAGTAAAAACAACAGGAACAATGAGACGAAGGTTAAAATTGATGGACATGAAGTGAGTAAAACAAAGAGTTTTAAATACTTAGGATCTATAATTGAAGAGAACGGAGAAATCAATAAAGATGTCACACATAGGATCCAGACGGGCTGGAATAAATGGAGGAGTGCATCTTCTATCGTTTGTAACTGTTAAATACCATTAAAATTGAAAGAAAAATTTTATAAAACGGCCATAAGGCCCGCAATACTTTATGGAGCAGAATGTTGGGTGATATGAACACGAACGAAAAATGAGGGTAGCAGAGATGAGAATATTAAGATGGATGTGCGGACACACTAGATTAGATAGAATAAGAAATGAATACATTAGAAACAAAGTGGGAGTAGCACCAATAGATGAGAAAATTAGAGAAACACGAATAAGATGCTTTGGACATATTTATAGGAGACCTTTAAATGAACCTGTGCGACGTAGGATTTAAAAGCTTTAATTAGGACATATACAATCCAAAAGTTATCACTTCAAATTTCTCATGGTCATTCTTCTTGCCTATTTTATAGGATGTGATACATAGACACTCTTTATCATGGTCATTTAGTGTCTCGAAATGATAGCCATTATCAGGCACATCCTTACAACTTAGTAGATTTCTTTTTTACCTAATAGATAATAATGCATTTCATTCTGCAGGATTGTGCCATTAGGCAACATTAATGTTGCATTCTCGGCGCCATGAATCATCTCAACGGGATTGGATATAGTTATAACTTGCATGTGCCTTGCACAGTTCACACTAGAGAAATATACTTTATTGTTAATATTGAGTGCGCTATTGCACTATTAAGTAGACAATAGTCTTTATTCTCAGTATTTCCCATATATACATGATATAACATTATTGATTTAATATTAAGGGATTTTCCTTATGATTTTATATATAAAAATTGCTATCAATGTGAAATAGCTAAATAATAATATAGAGGCACAACAAAACTTTAAATATAAAATATTTTATTCGATAATATAGATATACATAATCATCTAATAATCATTACATCATGCTAAACTAAATTGCTACGGCTAACAACAGATAAATGAGAACAACAAGAAGCTCAATTATAAGCCAAAAATAACTCGGAGGATATTCTACAATAAAATTAAAATGGTATACATTATGACCAACAAGATAAGAAATACCATAGTTAGGTTAACATCTTGAATGAAGAAATGAAATTAGATTGAAGTATTGAGGATATATGATAATGTGAGAATTATTGAATGAAATGATGGTATAGTTATAGATAAAAATTATTGTTCATAGCGGTGACATAACCGTTGGGGGGGAGAGAAATTTTAATGTGAAGATTGTGAACGATTAGTGTAATTATAATGATAATTTTGTGATTAAAATAATAAAAAATATTATGATAAAATTATTATTCATATAAAAGGTTCAACCCAAAAATATATCTTTCCGGGAAAATACATACAAGCATAACCAAAATATTATCACTATTACAACACCAACAACTTTGTATGAATATTTAGAAACTAATCTAAAAATAGGTATCGTTGCTTAAATGTTTCTATCAATAATTAAGTGAGCAATTCGGAACCAGATGCTCAAAGAAATCAGCAACATCCAGATGTGTAATATCCACATTTATATCATCAAAATTATCGTCTTGAAGATGATTAGAAGTGAAATTTGCCTTGGTATTTTTATCCTTTTTGTGAAGAGATGTTTGATAAAGCTCCACTAAATGATTGGATGTATGACAGGTACGTGATTAATGACCTCTTATTCCATACCGATAACATTTATCTTCACTAGCTTCTGTATTGATCACTTTCTCTTTTCCATTGTTCCACTTCTGGTGGTTATTTATATTTTTATTATTATGACTACCACGATTGTATGGAGTATTCAGCTTTAGTCGCATTTTATTTAGGGAATGATTAGAACCAGGAGGCTATGATTCATATTTTTTTATCAATAATTTATTATTTTGTTCGGCCACAAGAAGGCACGAAATCAAGTCAGACTATTTTGTGAAACCTTTTTCTAGGTATTGCTGCTGCAGGAGCAAACATGATGCATGAAAAGTAGAAAGTCTCTTTTCAATAATATCTCCATCCAGTACTTTCTCCACACATTTCAATTTTGATTATTTTTTAAATATCATGGAATTATATTCGCTTATGGGTTCGAAATATTGAAATTATCCAATCAAGAGCCTTTGGAAGTATACCATCTTCAGGTGGTCAGCTGGGCCTTGGTGAGAGGTTTGGCCAGCTGACTGAGCCTCAGCTGTCTTAACAACTTCTTCGGCCTCAGTGGATTCTGCTAAGTGAATTTCTTTGTTCACCGCACACCATCATCGTCATCGGAAGATGATGAGTCTTGAAGGCTTGGCTCATCATCAAAATTGAACGTTTGTCGAGCATCCTTGAAGTCTGGCTTACTCGTACTCGAAAGAACATCCTCAGCTGAGTCTTTTTGATGTGCAGTTGGGGTAGACTCAGCTTCATCTACAGATCCCAGGAAGGTTTTATCTGGATCACCCTGGGAGTCATGAAGAGCACTGATTTCTTTCTCTGAATAAGCAATTACGGTCTAAGGAATGCTCTTATCTCCTTGATTTTTACCTAGGGAAATCTCAACCTCCCTTAGGCCTTCATTACCTCCTACAGTCTCAATCGTAGTAGGTCTGTATAGTCCTTCGACAGCACAATGTCTTTAGGGTCTTCTACTGATGGCATCCACAGGAGTCTCAACTCGTGGATTGCACTTTCGCACCCAAAGTGTTAACTCCCGGGCGAGAACCATCATGTGCCTCGACTACATCGCATGGCGTCCTCAGCCTGCAGAGCAGTTGGCACTTCATCTGAGTCAGTGACAACTTGTTGTTTTTCCTTCTCTTGTTCTTTCTCCACTTCGCCTCCTGGATTCATGGTGGAGTCATCCGCAACATCCTCCGACCTTGTTGTAGAGGAGGGAGTTTCCCTCTCGTTGGTGCACCGGTGAGTTACTTATGTTGGGGTCACTCGCTCCGGACTCCGGCTTTGTCGGATGAGTGGTCAGCCATAGGGGCAAGTGGTAAGACACCTTCAGCAGGGGTTGGGTCAACTTGGGTGCCCAAATTCTCAGTGTCATCGCCAATTCCCTTAGATCCGTCTTCTGAGTGAACTAGGGAAGTGGTTGCAGCAATAACAATGGCAATCTGATGCACCACTCCCAACGGATCAATTTCTAGTTGTGATTTGGAAGACTCTCCTGGTCCTTCCATCAGCTGTTGCTCATGTATTATTTTGGATTCCAGCATGGCTTGCTGCATGTCCAATTTCTCCTTTGCAAAGAACCGGATCCATGTCCTCATCACTTTACGAAAGAACATCTATATGCGGATCGGTGTGATCACCTTTGGTTCGATGAAGAGGACAGATCTTTGGCTTTCTCACGCGCCTCTGCTTCCTCAGCTGCTCTCGCATGTTCGTTTTCCTTCCAAATTTGCAGTATATTAATACAGTTATCCTAATCTAGGGCTTGATGTACTGTATCAATTTCGAGATACCTGAAGAGTTCTTCTTCCTCATCAATGAACTTTGGGTGTTCAAACTGCACCCTAGAGTGACTCAGCTTCCATTTCCTCCATGCTCTTAGATGATTTTGGATGCCTGGGTACAGTGGAGAGCATATGATTACATCATCATCCTCATCCTCTCCCTGTTGCCCTTCCTTTTCGAGAATGGAGGGTAGCAAACTCTACTACTCTTCGCCTCGGCAGCGTCTATCACGGTGGAGATACGATCCTGTCGACGGGGATTTCATTGTCTCATTTACCGCTTCTTGTTCTCACATTGCCCACAATTGGGTCTTCAACTTGCCTCGGGGATCGCCTGGCCATTGGGTGGTTTCATCAAGCACTTCGAGACGCACTTCTTGATCTCGGATATCTTTTCGGTGAGTGGCATACTCATTTGCCTTCTCAAGCTCAACGCTTGGTGAGTCTTCTTTTTGTCCTTACGGAGGAATTTCGGTTGGGATCTGACTTCCTCCAGTTCCTTAGCGGCGGGGCGGTGCATCTTTCTTTGTTTGAGGAGTCTGTCTTTCTTGGCTCGTCCTCTTCTCTTCTTGATGGTTAGAGAAGGTATTTGATGTTCCTTCTCCACCTCGATTGCGGGGCAAGAGACACACGCAGGGGTAGGTGACTCGGCTGCGGGCAGTGCATATTTCTTCATCTTCGTTGTAGGGGAAACTATCTTCTTTCGGTGCGGCATGGGCAACTTTCTTCTTGGGAGGGAAATTAACAGTTGTTTCCTTAGGGTCGCCGGATTCCCCTCACTCGGTGTCGCCCGCTTGGCGTATGCTCTCTTATGGGCTCCGGATATATTGGCTGAAACATCTTCTTGTTAACATGGAATGATTTTCCATGTCAAAGGGGAACGCCTTCACCTCCATCAAGTGGCCAATTACAAGGCCATACCACAGAGATCCTCCAAATGATCCATCGTCCTTGAAGGACTTATTTGCAACATTCTCGCACGATCTGCTTTGTATATGAATTCCGCTAGTTGACCTTCTTCTCCTCAATGATCGTAGCCATGACGATCAACTTGGTTTTGACGGTGATTAAAGCTTCCAAATTTCATGTCTACACATTTGGCAACAATATCCACAAGTTTATGATAGTCCTCCTTCAGCCTTCTTCTTCTTGTGTAAACAACTTTTGCAAAGACATTGCAGTGCGGCCACTTCCTTCCATGCAACGACCAAATCAACGTTTGCTTCATAAATCTTTGGCATGCCCTCCGACGGCAATAAACAAAGTGTTACGCAAGGTCCTTTGCGGTGATTAGGATGTCCTTGCGGTGGACGGAGGACTTAATCCCTTCGCCCCGCACCTCGGCGTCACGTAGAATTGGGCGACCTCCTCACGTATGTCATTTGGTATTCCAGTGTGAGAAAGGGTTTTAGCCGATTTCTTAATCTTATCTATCTTCTTTACAAGGGTTTCATCGAACCCCGCTTTAACATTCCTTCAAAATCCATGGTTGATCGGTGTTGATTTGCTTTGCGTGTTTAGTAAAATCATGTGTTGGTGCCATTTTAGTGATCTTGTCGAACGAAACTTGACGAACTTGCTCGAAAATTGGTAGGGTTTTGAGAGAAAAGATACTTGCTTTCTTGCTTGGGAAGATGAACAGGTTTTGTAGTGAAAGAAAAAAAACTGAACAAATGGGTATATAAGGGTTATGAAAGGGCGTCTTTCGGTTTTGAAATTTTGATCAAAATCAACGGCTCAGATTTACCACGCCAATTAGCATTTAATTGCCCGCATTTAATGCGGCATCATTTATATCCAATCATATGTTTGTTGTGCGACTTTTGACTATACTGTCATTATTACGCTGACGCGTCATCTTTAAAACATTCCGGTTATTAAAAACGATGCGTTTTTGTCACTTAGATCATAAATGACTCAGCTCATTACACGAGATGACTCAACTCTTCTTCTCTCCTTTTCGTATAGTGACTCGGTTGTCACTAACTCGATACAACCGACTTTTCGATCACGGTGATTCACTTGGGCGATTTATAAGATCTGCTCCGTTTTCATCTTATCATGTTTCATATCTTCTATTGAGTTTTCTAAGTGTCAACTCAGCTCAATTAACCCTAGCTCATGCTTAAGCTCTTCAAATTTTGATTCACATAATGGCTTTGTGAATATGTCAACTTGTTTATCGGTTGAGATGTATTCTAAGGTGATGTCTTTCTTTTCAACATGATCTCTTATGAAGTGATATCGACATCAATGTGCTTTGTTCTTGAATGCAACACGAGATTCTCGAGTGATTGCAATAGCACTTGTGTTATCACACATAATTGGAATCTCTTTTTCTTCAATTTCATAATCTCTCATTCTTTGTCTCACCCATAAGACTTGGGCACAACAACCGCCCACAACAAAGTACTAAGCATTTGCGGATGTGGTTATTGAGTTTTGCTTGTTGCTAACTTTGTTTTCAAGCATTTGACATGTGCACAGAAGTACTCTTCTGTCAACTCTACATCCAAGTATAGTGAGTCGAGTAACCAATTCACCTTCATTTGGATACCATAAGCCAACTTCTTGGCATCCCTTCAAATATCTTAGGATTATCTTAGCTGCAGTCATATGGCTTTCCTTTGGAGCAGATTGAAATCTTGCACATACACCTCTTTGCAAAGGTGATGTCCGGCCTGCTTTGTTAGATAGAGCAACGATCCAATTAGTGCTCAGATCCGGTTTGATCCACGAGCTTACCATCCGCATCCATATCCATCTTGATCGATGTATTCATTGGTATTTTCACGAGAGGACTTCTCTTCCATACCAAATTTCTTCATTATATCTCTGGTATACTTTGTTTGAATTATGAAGGTTCCATCCTTCATTGTTTAACTTGAAGTCGAAGAAGAATGTCAGCTCTCCCATCATACTCATTTCAAATTTGTCTTGCATGAGTTTTGAGAACTTATCACGCAACTCTTTGTTTGTGGATCCAAAAATGATATCATCCACATATATTTGAACAAGCAAAGTATACTCTCTCCATCTTAAATTAAGAAGAGTGTTCTGTCCACTTTGCCTTTGGTGACTCCATTGTCTGTCGAACCGAGATAATGTATAATACCATGCTCTAGGTGCTTGTTTTAATCCATATAGAGCTTTCTTGAGCTTGTACACTTGTTTCAAGAGTCTTCGCTCAAACCGGGAGGTTGTTCAACATAGACTTTTTCTTCCAACAATCCATTTAAAAATGCATTTTTCACATCCATTTGATATACAATGAAGTTTTCGTGAGCAGCATAGGCAAGAAACATCCTTATTTCTTCTAATCTTTCTACAGGAGCAAATGTTTCATCAAAATCTATTCCTTCTTCTTGGCAATACTCTTTGGATACCAATTTTGCTTTGTTTCTTACCACGAGATCCTTCCTCATTCATCTTGTTTCGAAAACCCATTTTGTGCCAATAACATTTTGATGGGTTGGTCTTTGCACCAATTCCCAAACTTTGTTTCTTTCAAACCGATTGACTCTTATTGCATGGCTTGAATTCAATGTGTGTCATCCAATGCTTGGGACACATCTTTTGGTTCTATTTGGGAGATAAAACAAGTGAACATAGCTTCTTGTTGAGCTCTAGATCCGGTTCTTACACCATCTCTTACATTTCCAATAACTAGCTCACGGTGGATGGTCTCTCAAAGCATTCTCACATCGGGTTGGAGTAAATCGGTGGGTTCGGTTGTCTTTGCATTTGTGTTGTCTTGAGCAGACTCTCTCATCATCACTTAACTGTCTTTGAGATTTAGCTATCTCATCTTCATCTTGATTTATTACTCGACCTTGACTTCAACATAGGGACTCTTCTCGCATAGTTGGATGATTCAAACTTATCGCCTAACTCTTTAATATCTTCTCCATTTACATTAGGTTCATCAAAAATCACATGGATAGACTCTTTTGTTACCATTGTCCTCTTGTTCAAGATTCTATAGGCTTTGCTTTGGTGAGTATCCCAAAAGATACCTTCATCGCCTTTAGCATCAAAAGCCTTTAGATTATCCTTTCCATTATTGTGGATGAAGCATTTACATCCAAATATTTTAAAATATGCAACATTTGGTTTTCTCCTGTCCAAATTTCATAGGGAGTCTTTGTCCATTGTCTATTTATCATGCATCTATTTTGAATATAGCATGCGGTGTTTATGGCTTCAACCCAAAATCTTTTAGGTAGCCCCCTTGCCACCTAACATGGTCCTTGCAACTTCCTTGAGTTATGTTCCTTCTTTCGCTACTCCATTTCTGCTTTGTGGAGTCCTTGCTACATATAATTCATGAGCAATACCATTTTCAAAACAATCTTGAGTTATTATGCCATTGACAAACTCGGTTCCTCTATCGACCTTATATTTATAATGGTTTGACTCTTCTCATTTTGAACTCTTCTAATCGGTTGAGGTAACTTACGCAAAGTTTCCTTCTTTTTACACATGAAGATTGTCTATGTATATCTTGAATAATTATCCACCACTACTAGAGTGTATTTCTTTCCACTATATGCCGATGGCTCAATGGACCAAATAAATCCATAAGCAATATATGCAATATCCTTGTTAAAGATGGACTTGACTTCTCTTTGAATGATGATTTGATTTGCTTTCCCATCTACCATGCATCACAAACACTTTCTTTCTTGTATCATCGAGTCTGGTAGTCCTTCTACAAGATGACTCCTTGCAAGCTTGTTAATTGTCTTGAAATTGGATGACTCAGCTTCTTGTGCCACATCCAACTTGATTCGGTTGTACTTTTTGCTAGAGACAAGTGCTTGGTGTGGCGATCGACCAATCTACCACATACATGTTCTTTTGTGCGGATCCTTGCAACACTATTTCATTTGATTCGAGTGTCTTCGATTTGGCATACTCCCATATTGAATCCAACATTATATCCCTTGTCACGAGTTGGCGATGCTTAATAGGTTGAAATTGAGGCCTTCAACATATGCAACATCTCGATTTCTAATCCATTTTTCTTGATGGATCCAGTGCCTCTTATTTCCCAGGAGATTCATTTTCTCCAAATATGACTTTACGCCTCTAATTTCCTTGAATTTTGACAGATTTTTCTTATTTCCTATCATGTGTCCGGGAATACCACTATCCATGTACCAGGTTCATTGGCACTCATTTGTTCCTTGAACACGCAATCAAGGAAATCGAGTTTTTAGGTACCCATACTTGTCTGCAGGTCCTGAGGGGTTAGTCTTTGTAAGATGATCCAACCAACCTATAGCCAAATATTCGACTCAAGAGGTTTCCATCTATCGTGCCATAATCATAATTCACCTTGGCAAATTTCTTGGGGGCTTTAGGTTCATACAACTGTCTCTTTTCGTCTCGTATGCCTGTGTGTTTTAGCAATTGCCTTCTTTGGATAATTGTGATATTTTTGAGTGTAGTGCTTGGGTGCATATGTGTGCCGATGATAGCTCTTTTGCCATTGGAATGACCTTCGTTGTGTTCTAGGCTTTTGCCATTTTGGCATGTATTCCATAGGTCTTTTTGATATTTCACATTATTCTAATCAGCTTGGCTTGGGTAGTTTCTACCATTCCCATCATTTATGTTCCTTTGATAGAACTTGGGGATTCTGGTAGCTCTGTTTCTTCTTCACAGTAGTACTTCTGTTTGGAGTTTCTTTGAGGCACTTTTCTTTGGATTTCTTCTCATTGTCCTCTCAAAGATACTTAATCGGTCGCTTTCCTTTTCTTTTATATCCAAAGCCGTTTGTTTGTGATTGTGCTTTGTAGTGAATGTGGGTGCAACATTTGGTGTCTTGGGTTTTTGAGATGCTTCATTACTTGAAGATCCTTTTTCCAAGATCACTGGGAGTTTAACTGTGCACAAAGGAATTGAATCTATGCCTGTCTTGTCTCCACACTCTTTTTGGCTCATAATAAGGTCATCCAATGATTTAGATGCCTTAGTGAATGAAACAATCACATTTTTGAGATCGTTTTCTCACTTTTCTATAGCGACTATCTCTCGCTTTATTAGTTTAGCATTCTCTGCCTTCAACTCTTTATTCTCATCACTATGTGACTTAGAGTACTCGGCTCCTTAGTCATTTGTGAGTTTTGGATTTTAATTTGCATTTGTTTTCTGATTTAATAGTCGTGTGAGGATTTAATGTGCTCAAAGTCTTTCATCATTTTGCATAATGAATCATAAAGATCGGTGGGTGATGAAGTGTATGTGTCACAATCACTATCACTAGAACGAGTGAGATGAGTTAGAGTGTACCTCATCTTCTTGGTCGAGGTTGATCTTGTTCTTTAGCCATTAGACGGATCAATGATTCTTCTTTGAGAATCACTTGAGTAGTCAACTTCACTACTCTCTCGAGTCCTTTGTGTCTTTTGACTTAGCTTTGTCTCGGCCGATCTAAGCCCTGACCAACATTGCTTTTTTCTTTTCTTGTCTTCTTTCTCTCAAGACTCTTCTTTCTTCTTAATTTCTTTATTATGACTACGAGGATATGGACAGTCAATAGCAAAGTGTCCTGGTTGTCTGCAATTCCAACACAGGTTTTCAACTTTTTGGTCGACTCTCTCATTTCTTGGGTTGTCAGTTCTTTGATATTCGACCTTTTGATACTCGGCTCTCTTTGGTGGCCTATCTTCATATGACTTGAGTGAATGTCTTCGGAGGATTCACTTTTATTTCTTTTGTAGTTCTCGTTGAAGAACTTGTTGAATCTTTTAATCATCAGCGCAACCTCTTCCTGGTCAATGATTTCTTTGGTCTCGACTCTCTTCCCATCCTTGACTACAAGTGCAATTTGTTTTGGGTACAAGTGTCTCCTCTTGACCTTTTCTTCTCACCAAATTCATAAGCTTTGAGGTCCGAGAATAGTTCATGATTGGATGTTTTTGATAGGTTCATCGAGTGCCTTAGAGCCATGGTTTTCATTTCCTCACTCATTTGGGAGACTCCTTAGTATCTTCATGCACATTTTTTTTTTGTGTGTATTCCTTTCCAAGTCTTTGAGAGCTCATTTGTAATTTCAAATGAATCTAGCATCCGGTGATCCATTGTCTCACCGCTAACATTTTAAAGTTTTCAAATTTTTGAACAACAACAGATAATTTGTTTTCCTTAATTTGCTCGATCCTTCATAAATTAAAGTTAGTTTATCCTGATTTCTTTGGTTGTCTTGCAAGATTTGACTTTGTTGAACATGGTTTTGTCCAAAGTCTTGTAAAGTATATCCTCGACCACATTGTCTAGGTTGTATCTTTTGTTGTCATCATTTGTCCATTCACTCTTGGTTTTTCAACCATAGTTGGTCTAGGAGCGACAACCTCTTCTCCTTCCGCTCACGCAGCAGCTCTCCTTCTGTTGTGTTCACCTTCATTATTTGCGGTGGCCCGTCTCTATCACTATCCACATCTCGTCATGTAAAGGCGATAGATGAGCACGCATACATATTTTCCGATCATCAAATTCTTCAATGGTGAATATAGGAATGCGTGTCAAATTTGCTTCCATGATAATAACTTTTTTGTTTAAAAAAATAGCTTTTGAAAAGGCAAGTATTAAAAACTTCTTGAAAGATTGGAGATCTAGTTCAAGAACGAGTGTGGGAAGCTCAATGAACCAACCACTCGATACCACTTGTAGGTCCCAAGGGTGTGAGTGTAAGGTATAGAATGGGGGATTGAATAAACCTTACCAACTTTTTCGTTTTAGTCCTTTTAAAATATTACGAGTTAAATACACGATTAAGTATTTGAGGACAACTAAGTTAGTTAACCAAAGAGAGTTAACCACTCAAATGCACTAGATTGAGGTGTTGATAGAATAACTCGTTGTTTAGTCTAAACCTTAACTCGGGTTTGTGATGAGATTTTATTGGAAGACTTAACACCCTTGAATTTGATTAAACTTTGATTTTAAGTTTGTTTTAACACTTGGTTTTAGCACTTTGTTAATTATCAAGTGGATAGAAAATTAATGAGATATAAAATGATATGCAAAAATGAAAATGTTGAAATGTGAATGACACAATAATTTTTATAGAGGTTCAAGATGGGGTAATTCTTCTACTCCTCTATTCTCCAACTCCTGGAGAAATCCACTAAGTATTGATCATAGTACAAAGTGGTTATATCCAAATACAAGTCTTGATCAGACGGTGACTTGATCCTTTGGGACTCGATCTAGAGATGCCTTGGTCACACACAGCTGGCTTCTCGTCCGACTCGAAAACTTCTTCACAGGGGCTTGTCTTGCTACTTGACTCACTTGCTCAAGCTTCTTGGATTTGATCACGGAGCCCTCCAAGAACTTGAGACTGTTCGACCTTGAACCTTTCTACAATCCTTCTTCAAATGTATACTCCTTTTGATTTTTCAAAAGTTTTCTCTTCAACAGTTTGAAGTTGTCTTTCCTTCACAAACTTGGTGTTGGATCGATTTCCTTTGAGATTAGGCTTGAGGATTTTGCTTGAATAACTTTAGAATATATTGCAGGTTAAAATTCTTAATAATTGCTTGAATGCTCGGTATGCAAGGTAGTCAAGGTAACCTTTTCTCAAGATGATTCTCGAGTCTTTTATAGTGAACTTTTTAAAAAATGCCCGTTGAAGAGATAGACTAATTTTTAAAAGTCACTTGTGTTCATTGGCTTGTCTTGTTGCGATCCTTGATGTTGACATTTCCTCGTATTAATTGAATGTTCAGCTTTTGAGTCCGACACAAGTGTCTTTGTCTTCCCATTGGTTTATTCCTTTTGCACGCTTCTAGGACCGAACACTTTCAAACATTGCAAAAGCATGGAAGTATTACCTATTTAAGTAAGCTTCTTGACTTCGTGCAACGGATTCTTTTCATTGTCTTGACTTGACTGCAATTCTCTAACTTCCCAGGTGACTTCGAGTTAGCTTCCAAATCAATGGATGAGTCATCTGTCACTTCAACTTGATACTTGGCTTGAGTTGACTTGGTCGACACTTCACAGATTGTATCCCGGTGATACTCCTTGATCGAGTTCTTGACTTCTCCTCCTTGCCATACTCACTGTTTCACAATGAGTCTTCATTTCGATCTCAGTTGACTTCTTGTATGTCCAGGCATCGCCGACTTGACTCACCAGACAAATGCCCTATCTATCACAATGCAAATTACAAGGAAAATGGGTGCCAACTTTCTAGTCTAAGTTTTATATGGAATTCATCAAAATCTAAGCAATAAATTTCCCAATAGCTTGTCTTTTCTTGGTCTATAGCCTTGGTGATGTTGTTCCTCGTATTAAATGTCATTCTAGCATTGCGGGTGTCTTACACAAGGTGCAGTGTTTCCCATTGACTCATTCCTTTTGCACAATTCTGGGCCAAACACTTTTAGACTGATGACGGCTTGTCATATTACTAAATAGAGTAATATTATTAACTTTAATCAATGAATCTAAGGCAGTTGTCTTGACTTGAGTCGTTGTCTTTGCCCAGGTGACTTGAGTTTGCTCCAATCATGGGATTGACTCAACTATCACTTCAACTATTAAACTTGATTTCTTGAGTTGACTTGACCGACACTTCTCATAAGTGTTCCTCGGTGACTCTCCTTGATCGAGTCCTTGACTTCCTTCATGACCTTACTCGGTGACACACAACAATCTTTATTCGATCTGTAGTTGACTTCTTGTAATCTTTGACATAATCGACTTAACTCGGCTTTTCCATCCTATCTATTATAATACAAATTACAAGGAAAATGGGTTGCTAACTTCCTAGTTTAAGTTTTCTATGGTACCATCAAAATCTATCAAATAAATTTCCTAACAATTTTCCCCTTTTTGATGATGCCAAAACTTAAAACATTTAAAATAAGTAAACAACAAACATACAAATTGATGCGTAAGAAAGAATGTATGCTTTAAATCATCTTTTTTTATCATAAGCATTCTTATCCTTTACCAAGTTGTTTAAAACAAATATCGAGCTTTATATATAATATGACAATACATTGCATATCTAAGCTAAGATACATACAGAGTGAAAATTACAAGGATTCACCGAGCTTATTACGTAGAATACTTACACAAATGTATTTTCAACAAAATACATGAAGGGTTCGCAAACACTTCAACGCCTCTCTCTTCCTTCCTCTCTTCTTCTTGACCCTTCTCCGTCATCATCACTCTTTTCCTCTTCCTTTCTTCGTTTCATAAGCTCATTTGGCGCAAGGTCATCCCTTTGCTTCCTTTCGAGCCATTCTCCTGTTGACCTTTCGTTTTCTTCATCCATTCTCTTGTTTGGCTTAGCCAACTTGCGTGCAACTTCTAAGTTTGCCAGGTGGTCATGTCTAGCCCAAAGATGTGATCCCTTCCTTCTTAGGATCAATATATGTCACATCTTTTGGTCTTGGCCGTGGTTTAGAACCTCTTCCATCGCCACCATATCGTCCCCATCCTCACTCGGCTCCTCGATCTCTTGGTGTATATCAGATTGGGGCTTTAGACTTTCTAGCCTGAACGGTCTTGAAGTCTCTTCGCTTCCGTGATTTGCATACTTCTAATCCTTTCTCCCAATATACATCCCACACTTGACGTAGGTCATTCCTTGAAAACATCCTTCTAGCATCATACATTGTTATGTCCTTCGGGGGCTTGATTGCAAAGATAGTCTTTCCTACGGTGGAGGACCACCATATTGCTT
Organism: Rehmannia glutinosa; assembly: GCA_016081115.2. Lineage (NCBI taxonomy): Eukaryota > Viridiplantae > Streptophyta > Magnoliopsida > Lamiales > Orobanchaceae > Rehmannia > Rehmannia glutinosa. The sequence continues at coordinate 175,833 of JABTTQ020002283.1, forward strand.
GAAAAGCTCTTTCACGCTTGGTGATTGTTTCTCGGCTATTTTATCAAATGCGCTTCGATGGCCTTCCTTTTATCTTTCATGGCCACTTGAGCTCTTTCAACAGTAGATTCAGGTTGCGAGAGAATTGAGGTGTGACATCACCGCTATTTGTAGGGTTTTAGCATACATCAAAATCCTTGAACTTCCTTCCCCTCTGTTTGTGTCACCTACTTTCTTCATTTTTCCCTTCAATCCCTTAAGGGTCTCCGTTTCACCCTTTTTGGCATCATCACCAAAAGAGATAGGTATCCCAGGGAATAACCCACTCGGGAGGAAATCTAGCAAGATGTTCATCAACTTTTGCTTAGAGTCTACGGTAGCGTACACCTTTCTAAACTCCGAGCAAGTAGCTTTCGACTCGACTATCACAATCTTCATTTCAGCCATGAGAAGATCGAATTTTTCATTCATATTATTCATGAGTCGGGCAATCTCGATCTTGTGAAAATATTGTAGTGACTCAATATCCGACTTGTGCGAAAATCCCATCCTCGGTTATTTGTTCCTTCATTCTCTCACGATACATCGAGATGTCCACACTCCAAACAAGCATTTTTGCAAAGAGAGCTTTGAAGTAATGGACTCGCTCCGATCGCATGGCATTTTGTTGTGCAACTTATTCCCTTATTCGAACGATGATCCTCTCTAATCTGCTATTAGAGAAGCATCTCGATTGCCCAATCTCAAATCTAGAGAGGCCTAGTGACGTTCCATTTTCTCAATCTCTTCGCATATTTTCTTGAAGGCTTCACAGAACTCGGCTATCGGGTTGGACTCAATCGCCACACTCGCATCAAAATTGAAGTCCACTTTGGCATAATTGTATATGTGGAAATGATGGGCTCTTCCCTTTGTATATTTCTTTAAGTCCATGATAGATTCATCCTCCATGTCGGGAAGATTTTTAGAGAATGAGAACATGTCTTCAAAAACATCACCGCGCATGAATGGTATGTCTTGAATTTGAGGTGCCTACGATGACTCGGCTCGTTGTGCCTCTCATTTGCGGTAGTGTTATCGGCAACTATTGGTGCATTGTGAGAGCTTGCGATTGAGCTATAGTCATTCTTTTGCTTTGTGGTAGCTAGCTAGCTTGATTGACCTGGTTCATTTGGAGCATTTAGGATTGGTTGCTCGGTCGAGCCTCAGTTGTCTTAACAACTTCCTCGGTCTCGGTGTGTTTTGCTAAATGAATAACCTTGTCCTCGTTGTATCATCAAGATTATCGAGGAGATGATGAGGTCTTAAGAGTTGGCTCATCATCAAAATTGAACTTCATACGAGCCGTCTTATCACCGACTTGGCTCGAGTGTTGAGAACATCCTCGATTGTGTTCGTCATTGGATTTTCATATTGTGTGGACTCAACTTCATCCTTCGACCCCAAAAATGAAGTATCAATTTGCTCTTGGGAATCGTCAATGGCCCTTATCTCCTCTTTGCGGCAAAGACCTTTGAGTTGAGGAATGTTCATTCGTTTTGCTCTTTACCTAGGGAAGTCTCAACCTCCCTTAGGCCTTCATTACCCCAGCAGTTTCAATCATTGCGGGGCTTTCTACATTCCCTTTGTGATCTCAATGTCTTAGGGTCTTCTACAATCCCTTCGACTGCACGCAGCAGATCTTAGGTTCTTGGATCGTGGCATCCATTAGAGTCTCAAATCATTGGATTGCACTTTCGTGACTCGTAGTCTCAACTCCCAGGGTCTCTCCATCCTTTGCCTTAGCGACGGCAGCTACTTCACCGTCCCGCAGCGGTGGACATCTCGGTGAGATGACTAATCGCCTCGAGCATCGTTAATGTCACTCACCGCTATTTTATCATTTTTCACCTTTGCCTCCTAATCGTAATGTTTTGTCTCCCACGACTTCCTCCGACGCGCCTTTGTGTTGGAGAGAGTTTACCCTCACCGGGCGCACCTACTAAGTGAATGCGAGTGGGGTCACTTCTTCCGAGACGCGATTGCTCGCTATGAGTGTCTGACCAAGAAGAGAGGTGTGTTAACACCTTCTTCAGTGGGTTGGCTTGGCTTGGGGGCCCAAAGTCCGGCTTCATTTCCAATTCCTGCGAGCCATCAATTGAGTGCACGGAGACGTGGTTGCGGCAATATCCGTCGTAATCAATCGCGCCACTCCCAAAGGATCGCCTCCTGGGAGAAATATTTGAGGACACTCTTGGAAAGCTGCTTGCATTTTGTGCATGGCTCGGGATTCTTGTAAAGCTCGCAACATTTTTGACTTCTCTACTATAACAAACTAGATCCATATCTTTTTCATTGTCGTTAACCCATGAAAGTGCTCATGTGTTCTCAGAACGCACACATCTTGGATTTCTCCAAGGCTCGCTTGCTCCACCGCTTTCTCCTTCTCTTCCTCCTTGATAAGGCGAGAGGGTTTCCATGCATTTGTCTTCATTGAGTGCACATTCGATGATGCATTCCCAAGGAACCTAAGAAGTTCCTCCTCCTCCTCGATGAATTCTCGGGGCGAGCAACCGACGCCTAGAGTAGTCCAACTTCCAAGCCCTCCATTCCTCAATCTTCTTTGAATGTCGGGGTGGTGGAAAATATATAATCAAGTCATCTTCATCATCATCTTCTCCTCCCGAATGGGGGCTAATGGGCACTTGCTCCTCCTCGGACAGAGTCTGTCAATTGTTGAGACAACCTATTCTTTCATCGGTTTTTTGTTGTCTGTTCACCAAGTCGCATGGGTCTTCTTTGATCCTCTTGAGCCTCAATAGTCTCAACTTGCTTTTCCGGCTGAGTGTCGGACTTACTGCCTATTCCAATTGACTTTCCGAACAACCATCTTCTTTTGGTAGGAACCGGCTAGATCTCAAGTTCTACCTCCGTAGCTCTTCAATAGTGAAGGCATGTGATCCTTTCTTAGAAGTAGTTGCATTTCTCGACTTGGTCCGCTTTTTCTTCACGATAGGGGAAGGAATTTGGAGTTGCTCCTCTATCCCACCTGCTAAGGCGCGGGTGTCTCACTGCGTGGGTAGGGGCTTTAGGTTTGGCGCGCTGTGGCAGTGCTTTCTTAGATTTTGCGGTTGGGGCGGGGGCGGCTTTTGAAAATGCGGCTCTCTTCTTAGATGTCTTCTTGGGAGAGAGAGGGAGGAGGTCTCAACTATGTCTTCAGCAGGTCAGTTGATTCCCCATCACTCGTATCAACCTTTTGTGCATGAGCCTTCTTCCGGGCTCCGAGAAAGATTCACCTTAAACATCTTCTTATTGGCATGGAAGGGCTGGCCATGGCGGAGTGCAATGCCCTTCACCTCCATCGATGGCACGATTGAAGCTTCCAAACTTCATGTCCACGCACTTGGACACGATGTCCATTAGTTTGTGGTAATCCTCCTTTCGAGACTCTTTCTTGCTGTATACATAGCCTTTGCGGCGAACTCCGACTTGAAATTTCCTTCCAAGTCAGAGCTAGGTTGACATCCTTCTCGCCGATGTCCTTCGAGACCTCGGCAAAGAGCAGTGCTCATCAAGGTCCTTAGCAGATTATTTTGATGACCTTGATGTGGACCAATGAACGGATCTCATCGTCCCGCACCTCCGCGTTCACAGAGAACATGGGCACCTCTTTCAAGCGGTATGTGTGAATGATCGTCAAAAAGTCCTTAAGGCCGAACTTTTATATCTTCCCGATTATCTTCTTCACAAGGACATCATCCACGCCTGTTTGATCATAACAATGAACTTCACTAAAGAGCGGTGTGGATCTTCTCGGATAACAATGCGAAATCATGGTTTGCTTACATTTTCGAGCTTTTGACCGATTAAAAACTTGAGAAACTTGACTTGGAAGAACTAGGGTTTGAATCGAGTTGCGAGAGAGAAAGCACTTTCTTTTTGAAGATGAATATGTTTGCGTGAGGAGAGAGAAAGTGAAGTTTCGTATATAAGAGGCGTGAAAGAAAGGTTTTGGAATTTAAAAATTTTGACCAAAATCAACGGTCCGGATTAAGTCTTCAAAATCGCATTAATATCCCCATATTAAATGCGGCATCATTTATATCCAATCATATGGTTTACTATGCAGTTTTTGTACTAATAGTCCTTATTACAATGACACCATTCTTAAAAACATTCCCGCTTGAATTAAAACGCGTTTTTATCACTTAGCTCATAAATGATTCACTTATATCCAAAGTGACTCAACTTTGCTTCTCTTTTATCATGATGCAACTAAATTTGTTAGCTAACTTGATTCATCCGACTTTCAAACCGGGTTGTTTCACTTGGTGAAAAGTGAAACTTGCTCTTTTTCATTTTCTCATCGTCTTTTTTCTGGCTGATTGAGTCTTCCGAGTATTCTAACTCAGCTCATTTAACCCTAACTCATTCTTGAGCTCTTCAAACTTTGATTCAAATAATGGCTTTGTGAATATATCGCCTAAATCGCTTATCATTTGAGATGTATTCCAAGGTAATGTCTTTCTTTTCAACATGATCTCTTATCAAATGATATCGACATCAATGTGTTTTGTTCTTCAATGCAATGATGGATTTTGAGTGATTGCAATAGCACTAGTGTTATCACACATAATTGGAATCTCTTTTTCTTCAATGTTATAATCTCTCGGTGATGTCTCATCCATAAGAGTTGGACACAACATGATTTGCCTGCAGACTATGTACTCTTCACCTGTAATTTGTGGATGTAGCTATTGAATTTTGTTTCTTGTTGAACCAAAAAATAAATCTATTTCCAAGCATTTGACATGTACTGAAGTACTCTTCATGTCAACTCTACATCCGGCTTAGTCCGAGATCGAGTAACCAACCATCTTGAATCCTCCTTCCTTTGGATACCATAAGCCGACTTCCTGGCATCCCTTCAAATATCTTAGGATTTTCTTAGTTGTAGTCATGTGGCTCTTCCTTGGTGCAGATTGAAATCTTGCACATACACCTATTGCAAAGGTGATGTCCGGCTTTGTTCTTTGTTAGATAGAACAATGATCCAATGAGGGCTCTATATCGGGTTTGATCAACAACTTTTCCATCCGCATCCATGTCTATCTTGGTGATGTATTCATTGAAATTTTCACATAAGACCTCTTCCATACCAATTTTCTTCATCAAATCTCTAGTATAGTTGGTTTGGTTTATGAAGGTTCCATCCTTCAATCGCTTGACTTGAAGTCCTAGGAAGTAAGTAAGCTCTCACATAATGCTCATCTCAAATTTGCCTTGCATGAGGTTTGAGAACTTGTCACTGCTCTTTTTGTGGAACCAAAAATGATGTCATCCACATATATTTGAACAAGAAATATACTCTCTCAATCTTGAATTTTGAAGAGTGTTCTATCAACCTTGCCTTTGGTGAATCAATTATCTATTAGAAATTGAGACAATGTATCATACCATGCTCTTGGTGCCTGTTTCAATCCATATAATTCTTTCTTGAGCTTGTAGACCTTATCTCCACTAGTTTTTCGCTCAAAACCTGGAGATTGTTCAACATAGACTTCTTTCTCTAATGTCCATTTAGAAATGCACTCTTCACATTCATTTGATATATAGTGAAGTTCTTATGTGCAAACATAAGCAAGAAACATCATTATTGCTTCCAATCGCAACAGGAGTAAATGTTTCATCAAAATCTATACCATCTTCTTGGTAATACCCTTTGCCACCCAATCTTGCGTTGTTTCTTATAATAGATCCTTCCTCATTAATCTTGTTTCGAAAACCCATTTTGTACCAATGACATTTTGGTGGGTGGTTGGCCTTTGAACTAATTCCCATACTTTGTTTCTTTCAAACCGATTGACTCTTCTTGCATAGCTTTGAATCAAATGTGTGTCTTCCAATGCTTGAGACACATCTTTAGGCTATAATTGGGAAATGAAACAAGTGAACATGACTTCATGTTGTGCTCTAGATGGTTCTTATGTCATCTCTAACATCTCCAATAACTAACTCGGTGGATGGCCTCTAAGCCATCTTACATCGAGTTAGAGTAAGTTTCTTTGGATCCGGCCGTCTAGCCATGACTAAGTTGTCTTGAAAAGCTCTTTCATCTTCATTCATTTGTAGACCTTCCGGTATGTCTTTGAGATTCAGCTATCTCATCTTCATCGGAATGAGTATTCTCACTTGACTTAAAAAACACGATGACTCTTACGTATAGTTGGCCGATTCAACTTACCACCTAACTCTTCAATTTCTTCTCCATTCACATTAGGTTCATCAAAAACCATATGGATAGACTCTTCTCGTAACCATGGTCCTCTTGTTCAAGACTCTATAGGCTTTACTCACAAATGAGTATCCCAAAAATATACCTTCATCGGCTTTAGCATAAAAAAGCCTTCAAATTATTTTTGTCATTATTATGGATGAAGCATTTACATCCAAATATCCTAAAGTATCAATATTTGGCTATCTCCTGTCCAAATTTCATAGGGAGTCTTGGTTAATTGCCTGTTAATCATGCATCTATTTTGAGTATTACATGTTGTATTTATAGCTTGACCCAAAATCTCTTAGGCAATCCAACTTCAACTAACATAGTTCTTGCAGTTTTCTTGAGAGTTTTGTTCCTTCTTTCGGCTACTCCATTCGTCAGTGAGTCCTTGCGGTGATAACTCATGAGCCATACGATTTTCAACATAATCTTGAGTTATTATCCCATTGACAAATTCGGTTCCCTGTGAAATCTTATCTTTCTAATGGTTTCGCTCTTCTCATTTTGAACTCTTTTCATCGGGTGAGGTCACACGCAAAGTTTCCTTCTTTTTCCACATGAAAATTGTCCATGTATATCTTGAATGATCATCCACCACCACTAAGGTGTGTTTTTTTCCACTAATGCTATTTGCCTCAATGGACCAAATAAATCCGTATGCAATGAGATGTAATATCCTTGTTGAAGAATGACTTGGCTTATCCTTGAATGATGGTTTGATTTGCTTTCCCATCCGGCATCCATCACATACATTTTCTTTCTAGTGCACCGAGTCCGCAATCCTTCTACAAGATGGCTCATTGCAAGCTTGCGATTGTCTTGAAGTTGGATGACTCAGCTTCTTGTGCCACAACCAACTTAATTCGGTTTGTGCTTTTTGCTAGAGACATGTCCTTGGTGTAGCAAAGAGACCAATCTACCATATACATATTCTTTTGCCTTAACCCTTGCAACACTATTTTATTTGATTTAGTATCTTTTATTTGGCATACTCCCATGTTGAATCCTACATTGTAGCCTTTGTCACGAGTTGGTGATCTTATGAGTTGAAGTTGAGGCCTTCAACATAAGCAACATATGTGATTTCCAATCCATTTTTCTTGATGGATCTTATGCCTTTGATCTCCCCTGGAGCTTTATTTACTTTAAATATCTTTTGCACCTCTAATCTCCTTGAATCTTGACGGGTTTTTCTTATTTCTTGTCATATGTCCGCAATGACCACTATCCATGTACCAGGTTTCTTGGTACTCGGTTGTTCCTTGCCTGGGTCCCGATGCAATCAAGGAAATCGTTTTTAGGTACCCATACTTGCCTCGGGTCCGAGAGGTTAGTGCTATAAGATGTTCCAACCAACCTATAACCAAATGGTCCGACTCAAGAGGTTTCCATCTATCGAGTGCCATAATCATAGTGCATATTAGCAAATTGCTTGGGGTTTTAGGATCATACATCTGTCTCTCTTTTGTCTATATGCTGTGTGTGTGTTTTAGCAATTGCTTTATTGGGGTAGTTGTGGTGTTTCGAGTGTAGTGCTTGGGGGCGTAATGTCTTTGATAAAAGCTCTTTTGCCTTTGGAATGACCTTTCTTTGAGGTTTAGGTCTGTGCCATTTTGGCTTGTATTCCATAGGTCTTTCTTTGATGTTTCACATTATTCCAATCAACATAGTTTGGATAGTTTCTACCATTCCCAACATATGTATTCCTCTCGATGAGATTTCGGGGTTTTTGGTAGCTCTGTTTGCTTTTCACATAGTATTTCTATTTGGAGTTTGTTCAGAACCCGATCAATTTCTTCTCGGTGTCCTTTCAAAGATACTCAACTGTCCTTTCAGCGTAAAGTTTGTGTATCACAGTCACCTATCACTAGATGAGATGAGTTAGAGTGTACCTCATCTTCTTGATCTTGTTCTTTGGCCATGAGGCGGATCGTAGCCTCTTCCTCGAGAATCACTTGAGTTATGCCTCGCTTCACTACTATCTCGAGTCTGTTGCCTCTTTGCACTTGGGCGCTCAAAGCTGATCTCGGCTGAGCCAATATGGCTTTCTTCTTTTCTTGTCTTCTTTCTCTGAATACTTTCCTTTCTTCTTCATTTATGTACTTGTTGTGGTGGATAGGAGCAATCAACAAGTAAAATGTCATGGTTGTGTGAAATTCCAACACGGGTTCTCGACTCTCTAATTAGCTCTGTCTATTCTTTGATTATCAACTCTCGATAATCGGGTCTTTGATGCTCACTCTCTTGGGTGGCCTATATTCCCTTGCTTTAGAGGGTCTTGAATGTCTTCTGCAGGTTTCACCCTTATTACTTTTATAGTTCTTATTGAAGAACTTGTTGAATCTTTTAACCATCGGGCAATCTCCTCTTGATCTATGGCTTTTTTGGCTCATCTCTTTTCCCTTCCTTTGGCCAACAATGTTTGTCTTGGGCACATCTGTTTCCACTTGCTCTTTCATTCTCGGCTCAAATTTATAGGCTTTGAGGTCCGAGAATAGCTCATGGTTAGATGTTCTTGAGAGGTCCATTGAATTTCTCGGGGCCATGACCTTCATTTCCCATTCAAATTTGGGAGGCTTCTTAAGATCTTCATACACATTTTCTTCGTGTGTATTCTTTCCCAAGAGTTGAAAGCTCATTTGTAATCTCATTAAACGGCATCCGGTGATCCAGGGTTTCACTGCAAGCAATTTAAAATTTTCAAATTTTTGAATAGCAATGATTAATTTATTTTCCTTAATTTGTTCGATCCTTCACAAATTAAGGTCGTTTTTCCCAAATCTCTTTTGCAGATTTGCAAGATTTGACTTTGTTGAACACGGCTTTGTCCAATGTCTTGTAGAGATATCCTTGGCCACATTGACCAGGTTGTATCTCTTTCTATCCTCATTTGTGCATTGATCCTTGATTTTTCAACCATGCATTTGGTCTTGCTTCAAAGAAGAACTTCTTCTCCCTCTCTGCGGTGCTCTTCAATGCTGTTGTGTTGACTTGAGTATTTGCATTAGCCAATCCTCTATCACAAGACATATTTCATCATGTAATGTAGATAGATGAGCCTACATACGAATTTTCCAATCATCAAATTCTTCAATAGTGAACATTGAATGCGAGTTAGATTTGCTTCCATGATAATAACTTTGCCTAAAAAATGAAAGATTATGAGAAACACAAGTGTTAAAGACTTTTGAAAAGATAGAGATCTAGTTCAACAACCAAGATCACGGAAGGCTCAATGAACCAATGGCTATGATACCACTTGTAGGCCCCAACGGGTGTGTTGTAAGGATTAGATGGGGGTTGAATAAACCTTACCAAATTTTTGATTTTAGTCCTTTTAAAATATTCAACGAGTTGACTCAAACAAATTTGTGTCCTTGGGTACAACTAAGTTGGCTATTGACTAAGTTACCCACTCAGCGGACCGATAGAGTTATTGATAGTATAACTCATTTGCTTAAGCCAAATATTTAACTTAGCTCATTGGGTTTTTAACCGCGGAAGACTTAACACCCTTGATTTGTTTTAAGCTTGTTTTTTTTAACACTTGATTTTTAGCACTTGGTTATTTATCGGTTGGATAGCAAATATAAATAACATATATAAGTAAATATGGGAAAGTAAATTTCTTTGAAAGTAAATGACACAAATATTTATAGAGGTTCGAAGATGGGGTAATTCTTCTAATCCTCTCTTCTCTAACTCTGGAGGAATCACTATATGTAATCGGTTTACAAATGGTTATCGATGCGGAGATAGCCTTGATCACACTGGCCCGGCTTCTCTAGCGACTCGAACTTCTTCATGAGTAATCGCTTGCGCACTCTTGACTCACTTCTCAATTTCTTGGAATTGATCACGAAGCCCTCCAATAAACTTGATCTTGGTTCGACCTTGAACTTTTCTAGAATCGACTAGGAAAGTAGACCCATTTGTTTATTCAAAAGTTTCCTTTTCAACTGGTTGAAGTTATCTCTCCTTCACATCTTGTGTTGGATCGAGTTTCTTTTGAGTTTGAGGCTTGAGGAATTGGTTGCAATGCTTTGAGAAATTTTGCAAGTTACTTGCATTGACATTGCTTGTTTGTTCGTGGTTCGGAGTAACCTTTTTCAATAGCTTCCTCGGCCTTTTAAAGTGCATATTTGAAATTTTGCCCGTCGAAGAGATATGCTAATTTCAAGTGTCACTTTGTGTTCGTTGAATTGTCTTTTCTTGGTCCGCAACCTTGGTTATGTTGACTTTTCCTCGTATTAAATGGCATTCAAGCATTGCACGCGTGTCGACACAAGGTGCAATGTTTCCCATTGACTCATTCCTTTTGCACAATTCGGGCCATACAATTTAAAACCTGGCGACTTGTCATATTACTTAATAGAGTAATATTCTTGATTTTAATCAATGGATATAAGTCGATTCTCTTGACTTGATTCACGCTTTACCCCAGTGACTTAGTGCTCCAATCTTGGGATTAACTCAATTATCACTTCAAGCTATTACGCTTGGATTCTTGAGTTGACTTGTGACACTTCTCACGATTATTCCTTAGCGACTCTACTTGATCGAGTCTGACTTCTTTCATGGCCTTATTCGGTTGACACACATCCGAGTCTTCATTCGATCCCATGATTGACTTCTTGTAATCTTTAACATAGTGACTTAACTCGGCTTGTCCGATCTATCTATTACAATACAAATTAAAATGAAAATGGGGTGCCAACTTCCTATTTTAAGTTTTACATGGTATCATCAAAATATATTAAATAAATTTCCTAACACGAGTGCCACACGACCAGCCCGTGTGATCTCACACGACCATGTAGCCTAGAAACCGAGAACGGGCACACTACAAAAAACCGCTATTTTAACCCTAAACTCTCACTTTTTCTCCCATTTTCTCCTATACAAACCCTAACCAAAAAAAATTATCTTCCTATATACTCAAACTAATCTCCAAATCTCTCCAAACTCACCACAAATTTCAAACCAAAAACACAAATCCTTCATCCTCTTAAGAAATCCACCACCAAATACCTTCAATTTCCAACTTCCCCAAGTTCTACACCAAGTTTGGGGTACTCCAAAAACTCCAAAATTTCAGATTTTTCTCTTCACGATCTTGAAATTCATGGCTCTAGGGATGAAAGAGGAACAAGGAGGAATACAAGAAGAAAAGAGGGAGCCAACTCCGGAACCCAAAACCCGAGCCTCAACCAATTTTCAACCCCAAGGAGCCTAAAGCTTCCAATGTCATCTTGCTAAACGAAACAAAGTGGGCTAGATGGACGATACTCTATCTTCGTCCATGAATTCATACAAGGTGTCTCGATGAACCTACTCTTACTAATTTAGGTTTATTGGAAGATTTTCGAGCTTTATGTGGTAGAATAGATTGGCATGACTTTTTAAATAGGCATTGGACCACTTATTCCATTATAACACTTGACTTCTTGAGTAGCTTTGAATTGGTGGTCCGAAAGAAACTTGATGGGAGTTAGGTTTCGCTGGGGAATGAGCCAAGGGAACTAAGTATAGAAGATTTGAATGAAATTTACAAAACTACGGCTTATGGGGTTGAGGACCACGAGGAGTTCGATAAGGATAGGTTTGCAAAAAAATAATTGGGAAATGAATCTACACTCTAGGTACCTCAAAGACATCTAGTATTCAAAACCCATTATTTTGATATGTTCAATGAGTCTTAGTGAAATAATTTTTGCGAGGGAGGAGAGTAGAGAGGCGTTGAGGGTAGACGAATTATTTATCATATGGTGCATGGTGTCGGGATTGAAGTTGTGCCAAACGTCGGGCTATGATAGCCTGGCAATTTGATAGGATAAGAAAAAGTGAAAGGGGAGGAATTTGCATCGGGGATGATTTCCCCTATTATTGAGTATTTCAACATTAATTTGGAGGGGTATGCGGAGGTGTGGGCGTAAATTGATTGGTATGAATGTTGTAATTTCTATGAAAATGATAAAATTTGATGGGCGTGATTTATGGCTCAATCAGCGGATAGAACAATAGTTAAGCTTCATAACCCCGAAGCAACATCCATTAGAAATAGGGGTAATCTGGTTGTTTAGAGAGGTAGAGAGGTCAGCTGCTCAAGAAGAGCGAGATGAGCCAATGGGGAAGATGTCGGAATCCTCTAGACAAGGTGGAAACCAGACCATTTTACTATGAGTGAGAGGCTCGAAAGAGTAGAAGGCGATGTGAGCAAATTGATAGATGACACATCGGTTGTGACCACAACTATAGAGTATCACCATGAGTAATTACATCATTTCGATACCTTTTATCCGAGAGAATAGCCAACTTTAGTTTCCATTGAATGAATAACGGATCTAGACTCTAAAAATAATAATGCTTCACCAGCGGCAATAGTATATGTACGAGATTATGTCTCGTATGGACGATGGCACATCTCATAGGGCCACTACCCTCCACATCCACCACCACGGTGATACGTGTAAGTACTTATTACGTATTCCTCTTTCTTTTGATGATTTTCCCATATGTTCGGACGAAGCATATTTTACGTTTGGGGGGATTGTCAATAATGTGTAATTTAGTGTTTTCTTGCATTTAGACTGCATGTAGAGCATGTTGCATTATAATTTTCGAAAAAAATCGTTTTTAGTTTATTTTTTGATTTTGAGTTATTTTATTTTAGCACGTTTACCGCTTTAGCACGTTTAATTGCTTTTGTGTATGGTTTTAATTTAGTTTTTATGCCCGGCTCCCATATGATTTTACTATGAATATTTCATGGAATGAGATAACATACTTGTGGGAATAATTTGATAAATTGTTAGGAGGAAAGTTATTCAATTGCTTAGCATTTATTAAGAAAATTGGGTATTTGAGCATGTTGGGAAAAATAAACATGTGAACTTTTGTGCCTTAAACTGTTTTATATTATGCAAACTTATTTTTCTTGAGTGTGTCATTAATGATTGATAAAACTTTAGAACTTGCTCTAATATCTTCATTGAAGCGATGTGTGTGTGTGCAATTTTGGAAAATGATTTAAGGCCATCTTTGTTATAGCCTATTTAGCCTAAAAAGCCAACATATAAACTCATGATTCCCTAGTTAGCCAATTTTGAGCCAAAACTATTATTCTAAGCCACATTGATCTTTAAAATATAAACATGTTTTTATCCCGAAATTTCTTAAGCTTATAGAAAATGAACAAGTTTGGGGGAGAAGTGGTGAAAATTTATAAAAAAATAGAAGAAGTTGGCAAAGAAAGATGGATGAGCGAGATTTGGGTAAATGAAAAATACATGAAGCTCGAAAAAAAAAAGTCATTTGAAAAGAAAATAGAGAAAATCGAGCAAATCAAAAGAAAATTCTGAAAATTGTGAAAAAATGAGAGCTTGAGGCTAAAGAACAAAAAAAAAAAAGGCAAAAAGGCCTCGAGAATGAAAAAGGAGAAATAAGGATGGAATTAAAAAAAAAAAAAAAAAAGCGATATTATATTGGGTTGGTGAATTGCAAGTCTGTAAGCTTAAATTCTATTTGCTCAAGTCAAGGCACTTAATTCAAATTTTCCTACCCTTACCAAAGAGCCTAGAGTACAACCCAATAAAAGTCCTTTTTGATTCTTGAGTTGTGCACACAAAAGTGGTAGAGATATTAAGACGATTTGCAAGCCTATGGTAGTTCTACTTTCACTGAATTGTATTTGAGCATAAACACTACCCATACACTTTGAGAGTAGAGTTATACACTATTTACTTGTAAGTCGCGATGACAAGTGCCCAAAATAGTATTAATTATGTCGGGTTTATGAATGATGACTTCTTCATGATCAATTACATGGTTTCCTTGAGTATGAAATCAAATGCTATTTAATATTCATAGTGTTCTTGGGTGTTCGTTCATTTTTACCCCTTATATTATTTTTCTTAATTTGCTCCAGGACGAGCAATGCTTTAAGTTTGGGGGATTTAGGGCTTAAAATGATATATATTTGGTACATTTCAACGCATATTTACTATGTTTTTACTTGGTTTCCTTAAAAGGGCATGATACTGTGCATTCTTGTAATTCCTACAGGAAACGGAGCTTCAAATGAAGAAATATCAGTTGGAATGCCCGACTAAGATTGACGAATGCGAAGAGAAGACCAAAACGACGAAAAAAATGGACAAAAATACTTCACACGGCTGGACCGTGTGGTGTCACATGGCCGTGTGGAAATACCGGTGTGAAACCACACAACCGTGTGAAGAAGGGCAAAAACAGAGGATGGAGTCAGGCCCACACGGCCGGACCATATGAAATCACATGGTCGTGTGTGAATGGGACTGCATCGCACCATTTGCCCGTGTGATCTCACACGGGCATGCAAAGAAAGGCTGAAGGACACACTACATGGTCGTGTGATGGTGTAACGGCCAACCTTCCAGATCGACGACTATCCCCATAAACCAATAGGAGTCTATCCAGCGCGCTTTGTCCTCACTCACGCGCACCCTGAGAGCTTCTTTCCAGGGGGTCACCCATCCCACATTTGCTCCGAGCCAAGCATGCTTAACTTTGGAGTTTTTATGAGATGAGCACCAGAAAAGAAGATGCATCTTGTTGATATGAGCAACCTATCAAATCTTTTAAGCTCTCCTCAACTGTATAGTCCCATACCTACACAGTCTCAGAATCTCCTCTTCTTCGAGTGTGGGATCAGTTCATTCATGTCCTCCTCCGCCTAGAAGCCTACCAGGAGTTGTTCCTTGTCCGTGCCTTCCTGCACCAACGATCACTCCCCGCCCTCTTCGGCCCCGGTTATCACATGCCCACCAACTTCTAATTGGTTTGTTCTCGAACCACACCTGATACCATCTGTAACGGCCCGCCTTCCAGATTGACGATTGTCCCCACAAACCAATACGAGTCTTTCCAGTGCGCTTTGTCCTCACTCACGCGCACCTTGAGAGCAGCTTCCCAGGGGGTTACCTATCCAACAATTGCATCGGGCAAAGCACGCTTAACTTCGGAATTTCTATAAAATGAGCACCAGAAAAGAAGATGCATCTTATTGGTATGAGTAGTACTATCAAATCTTTTAAGCTCTCCTCAACTGTATAGTCCCATACCTACACAGTCTCAGAATCTCCTCTTATTCGGGTGTGGGATCAGTTCATTCATTTCCTCCTCTTCGTAGAAGCCAGCCAGGAGCCACTCCTTGTCCGTGCGTTCTTGCACCGGCGATCACTGCCCGCCCTCTATGGCCCCGTGCGTCACATGGAATTACTGTTTCGACGCATTTTTCAAAGTTTCTTTTCCGTTCCAACTCTACAAGTGATCTCTCCAAGCATCTATAAAAGGGACCCAAGGCTTGCACGGAAATATACTAGTTCATACAGAGAAAACACATCAAATTACACAGGAATGCAAGAATCAAGGATCTCCCGAGCAAACAAGGTTAGGTCGCGAAGAACACCACAAGGCTTTCACATCTACGGGAGCACAAGTGCTTCGAAGGCGTAGGAGGGGAATCCATCCTGACAAGAAGGGGTTTTCTTTCTATGTCTAAGAACTTTTGTCTGTGCTTAAACGATGTCGTAATATTGATTCGAATTTGTCTATGAGTTTGTAATCGATGTTTGGCATATCTTTCAGATCTTAGGGGCATAATCGAAATTGTGGATTCGTGTTAAATATGATTATTTATTTTCTTAATTAATTCATGATATCTATTTTATGAATTCGAGTGCTTATTTATAATTGCTTTTTATTTGACCAATAATTTTCATGTCATATTTGTTAGTGCGAGATTCGGGAGATGAGTTCTAACAAAGACGGAAATCGAATTCAGACATAAACGAATGTAAGGTGTCGGGAGACCTACAACTATTTATGGGGAGTCATTCAATTCATAAATCTTATGGGAGTTAATATTAATTGTAACGTATCGGAAGATCTACAATTATGATTATTAATCAACTGTTTATTTCACCCGGGAGGGGGAATAGACTTACTTGGGAATTGAACCCATAGATTTGCATGAATTGGTTTTCAAAACTTTATTTGCATTTAATATGGAAGAAACATGTTGAGATTATGTGCCTAAAATTGCTCCTATAGATGTTGAAACTACTTGTGGTGTTCGCAAATTTATTTCTTTTTATTCTTTATTTTCAATTTTTAGTTAAAATTACTCAATATTCGGTCACTTCAATAAAATTGGAATACGATGTCATTATAACCTACGTGTTTCGGATATCAATCCTTGAGGAATACGACCTTTCTTGCCATTATACTATAAACTACACTGTAGACTTGCAGTTGTATGAACCAAAATATTTTTGGTGAATATTTCTCTTGATATATTGTGTGTATATTTATAATCAAGATTATGCTTATTTATAGGCATAAGACTACCATAAATTATAATTGATTAAGTAGTAATAGTAGTGTATTAGGTAGAATTGAGTGGTTAGACATCCATTTAATATTGTAACAGACAAGATTTTTTTGAATTGATCTGGATTTTATTTACGTCCTTATGCAGACTTAGGGAAAATAAGATTTTGCAAATTCGTCCTCTAAGTTTTCAGGTCAGAGTTTTAGTCCTTTAACTATCAAATTTGTAGATATTCACTCCATAAACTTAACACTTTTACTTTTGGTCCTATAACTTGACCGTTTTTTAGCAATTTCGTCCTATATAAACAATATCAAAATTTTATCTTGGACTTTTAAATGGAAATAATCCATTACCACTATATCAGACCCAATATGCTTTCATACATAAATTAATTAATCTCTTAATGAAATTTATACATCTTTTGACCGAAACCACACCAGATCTGATGGTTCGTAACACCACCAGTCGAGGTTTTTGCATGATCTTTTCGGGATATACAATTTTATTTTCTGGTAATAAAATTGTCTGTCCAGATCTTTTCTCTCATTTATGTTTTTTAGGAGTTTGTCTGTTTAGTGAATGAATTGATCTACCCTCTGAAGAAATTCCTTGAATTGTTTTTGGTCTCGATCCTTCACACAATTGGATATGTTATTCATCAATTATTTTGATGTGTAGTTTCCTATTGATTTATAAGATCTACATATAATATCTGATTTAACCTAATGTAGTTTAATTTATACGATTTTATTTTTCATAGTGCTGCAAGGTTTTCCTTCTTACTCTTGTGATTGCCTGTTAGACATATCAGTTATCATATCCTGATGTTCTTCTTACAACGTCAAGATTTGATGATACCTCCTATAATGAATGCATCTTGGACACTTATTCAAATCTATTTCTTGGAGATAATTTTCCTCAGCAAAGGTTAATTACAGAATATAATAAATAATTCTTAAAAGCTCTTAACAAATCTAGACAATGATACCATTTTTAAGGTCCGGGATAAATAGATTTGGAGAAGTGAGATAAAAAAGTGCTTTTGAAACTTAAAAGACCAAAACGCACAATTTTTTAGTATGTAGGACTAAAATAAACTAAAAATATAACTTACAGACAGAAAGCTAAAGATTCGAGTATATAGGACTAAATATCAACTTCCATACAGACTTATAGGACTAAACTTCAAACCTGTCAAGATATGTTAGGAATTTTATTGTTTAGATTTTGATGAATGCCATGTAAAACTTAGAATAGAAAGTTGGCACCCCAATTCTTGTTGTAAAATGCATTGTAATAATTAGAGTGGCCAAGGCCGAGTTAAGTCGCCTACGCCTAACATGCAAGAAGACAATCAAGCGGAAGGAAGACTCTCTGCGAGACAATCGAGTATGGCAAGGAAGAGTAGACGGGAAATTCTATCAAGAAGAAGCGGTGAGATGCGGTGAGTGGAGTATCGTCATGTCACTCAAGAAAAGCCAAGTCTCAAGTTGAGTGACGGAGAAGAGTCATCCAATGATTGAAGCGACTCTAAGTCACCTGGGGAAAGCAAAGAAATGCGTCAAGTCGAGATAAGCGTAAAAGATCCGTTACGTAAATCAAGAGAATTACTTAAACAAGTAATATCTCCATACCACCTTTCTCGGAGTGCTCGGTCCCGAAGCGTGCAAAAGGAATGAACAATGGGAAGCACTACACCGTGTCGAACTACGAAAAGGTGAAAGAACAATTCATACGAGGAAATGGCAATTCCAAGGATCGCAACAAGACAAGCCAACATTGCGCAAGTGACTTTCAAAAATAAGCCTATCTCTTCAACGGGCAAATTTTTGAAAGATCACTATAAAATTTGAGGAGTTTGTTTGAGAAGAAGTGACATATATGAGATATACAAGTATTTAGAAAATGCAAACATTCTCAATCCTCAAGCCTACACTACGAAGAACATCAATCCAACACTCACCGTGAAGGAGAGATAACTTCAATCAGTTGAAGAGGAAAATCTTTGAAAAACAAGGGGTCTACATTCCACGAAGGATTGTAGGAAGGTTCAAGGTCGAACCAAGTCTTAAGCTTTTGGAGGGCTTCGTGATCAAATCCAAAGAGCTTGAGCAAGTGAGTTGTAGTAGCAAAGCAACGCCTGTGAAGAAGGCGAGCGAGTCGTGCGAGAAGCCACCGGTGAGTGATCAAGGCGTCTCAGATCGAGTCCCAAAGGATCAAGTCATTTGTGTGATCAAGACTTGTATCCGGACTGTTACCACTTTGTATACTTGATCATTACCTAGTGGATTCCTCCAGGAGTTGGAGAAGAGAGGAGTAGAAGAATTACCCCATCTTGAACCTCTATAAAAATTTCATTGTGTCATTTACATGTGACACTTTAATTCCCGCATCTTAAGCTGTTTTATATCTTTGATAAATTTGCTATCCACTTGATAATACAAGTACTAAACCAAGCACTAAATTCTTGCTTAATCAAACTTAAGGGTGTTAAGTCTTCGCTGAAAACAAAACCACGATCGAGTTAATTTAGAGCCAACGGTGAGTTATTCCATCAACGGCTCGGTTGAGTCATTTGAGAGATTAACTCTCTTGAGTGACTAAATTGATTGTCCATCAAGGACACGATTGTGTAGTATCAACTCTGTATATTTAAAAGGACTAAATCGAAAATTTGGTAAGGTTTATTTAACCCCCCCTTCTAAACCTTACACTTACACCCCTTGGGACCTACAAGATAAAATGACCGAATCTCAAAATAGGCCAATTTATAAGATGAAATTTAACATAAACCGGGGACTTATATTGTGCAGATTTTATGTGATTGGATTTTGGCTTGCAAATCCTTGATTTATTCTACAAGATAAGACATCATATAAATTTCTAACAACATAGTAGCCTAACTTATCTTGTAAAGATATGCAACAAATATGGAAAAATGGATTTAAGTTAATCTATATTGCATAAATACACGCTCAAGCTAAAGTAGAAAGATACTCATTATCAGATAAAATACATGGGATTTGAGCTTAGGAGTTTCTACCACAAAACTTCGAGTGAAGATTGGTGATATTCCAACATTAGAGGAGGGGAGCTCGCTCGATAGGACACTAAAATAAGACACTAATTGATTGTCTATAAGAACAACGTCAAATGTAGATAGAGTGTCTTTACTTTATGAATAAGCCCTATTAATGTACATATAATATGCATTAGAGAATTAATTATTTGCAGGTTGTGGCCTCGTGCATTAATAGAGTATTAATGTGTCAGTTTTATGCTTGATTTAGGCTTTATTTATGCTCCAAAATTAGTGTATCAGTTTTTATACACGTGACAATCACCAATACGTGCAGTGGTATCCAATGATTTAACATGATGATTCGGCATAAAGTGGGCCGAGCTGATGAGTAGTCCATGACAGTCAAGGTCCAGTTCAAAGCCCATAAGGAATTCTTCTTTTAGGCCCAGTGATGCATTAAGGCCCAGAGTGCTCGGGATTGGTATCTGAGCTCGGTATATTTCAAAGCATAACTTAAACTCATCAGATTAGATAAGATTTGGTAACAAACGTCTGACAGATTATTCCTAACCATTTCCGAAAAATCCGAAAATCCTAATGGTAAGCATTATATATAGTCATTTACCAGGTATTATTAAGGCTAATGCATTTTTATACTTTGTGACATATTTGAGCTTTTTTTACTTTTCTGAAAAGTGATATCTAACTTGAGCGTCGGAGAGGGTACGACAGAGCAACCCTCCGGCCCTCCCCTTTTTTGTAGGTATTTGGTACGCACGGCTGAGCTCGGTAAATACACGGTGAAGTTTTATCAGTATCGTCATTGAACATTTTCAGGTAATACCAAATTGGCGTCGTCTGTGGGAAGTTTTGGGCTAAGGCGTGAGGTTTCAAGCCCGATTATGGAGGATCTGCGGAGGAATTTGACGGAGAATCTGAACCATACTCCCATGGTTGATACTTCAGGGGGAATAACGCAGGAAGGAGGTGTGCATCCACCACCACCTCCAGGTGGGGATGTCTGTGTGGGAGAGATCGGGAGAATGGGGTGGCTGTTCCCTTATCTTCAACAGGGGCAGCGGTCTTGGGGTCCATGTTTTTTGAGCAATTGGATAATTTTGTCACTGTAGTGGTAGAGCAGGCTGTAGAACGGAGGCTGAGCCACTTGCTGCCGCCACCACCTCCTGTCACCACCCTGGTGGGGGTGCATGAGGCTAGAAATCCAGAAGGGGGTGACCGGGAACGGTGAGCTCCGGTGGTAGAAGAGGAGCACTCGTCTCGTGCTACGGAGTATACTACCACGGAAGATTCGGATTGGTCAGAGCGAATGAATGACCTCCAGAGGGAGGTAAGCGAGGTACGAAGAAGGGTGGCAGGGACGCCGCAGGATCTTTCGTCCCTCGAGTTCGGAGAGGGACACTATTTACGGAGGAAGTGATGGCTGAGGAGCTGCTAGTTTCATACAGAGCCCTGACTTTTGAGTATGATGGCACGACGGACCCGTGGGATCATCTTTACCGATTCGAAAATGCGGCGTTGCTACATAGGTTCTTGGACGGAGTAATGTGCAGGGTGTTCCCGACAACTCTCACCAAATCAGCGCAAATTGTTTTCCCAGCTTCCTCCAAACACTATAAGGAATTTCGATGAATTTAGCTCGGTATTTATGCACTAGTTCACTAGTGCAAGCAAGTATCAAAAGGCCCCTTTGACACTTTTCAGTATCAAGCAGAACGAGGGAGAAGGGTTGAGGAGCTACATCCAGCGCTTCACAGCAGCGAAGCTCGAGATACCCTCAGCTAGCCCAGAGATTTTGACGTACGCATTGGCTCAGGGATTTAGGGATGGAGAATTTTTCGAATCTTTGGTAATTGAGCCGGCCAAAACTTTTGATGAACTTTTGGCTAGGGCAGAGAGGTACATTAATCTGGAGGAAACTAAGAAAATGAAGAAGGAAGAAGGGAGTAAAAGGAGAGATAAGGGGAAGGACAGGGAAGATAAAACACCCCAGAAGAAATCAAAGGTTGAAGTGTCAGGAGGGAGACCCAGATTTGATAAGTACACTCCGTTAGTGGCTTCTCAAGGAGAGGTGTTCTCAGCAATCAAGAGACACCCCGACTTGAGGTGGACAAGGACGTATTCAGAAGTTCCTAGGAAAGAGAAGAGCAATGAATTTTGTCGTTTTCACAATGAGTATGGGCACACCACAGAGCAGTGTACCCCACTTGATAGATGAAATCGAAAGGATGATCCAGGCGGGGCACTTGAAAGAATTTGTGTATGTGGATAAGAGGAGATTGAAGGGTAATTACCGGAGGGGTCAGAATAATTACCAACAGAGGCAGGAGCGTGAGGAAAAGCCAGAGGAGGAGAAGAATCTTCCCCCTCCATCACCAAGAAATGGGGTTATTCAGATGGTTATTGGGGGTCCATCCAGAGGGGATTCTCGGAGAGCTAGAAAGAGTTATGTTAGGGCTGCGGCCACCGAAAGGGTTCAGGAGCAGATGAAGATTGAACAAGTAGCGGTGGGGCCAAATATCCAGTTTGGGCCACAAGATAGGAGAGGCATTGTGACTCATCATAGCGATGCCCTTGTAATTATAGCAACGATTGAGAACTATGATGTGCAGAGGGTGTTCGTAGATACAGGTAGTTCAGCCGATATACTTTTTTATGAATGATATAAACGAATGGACTTGCAGGTGGATTTGGACATAGTTGATACTTCCCTGGTTGGCTTTGCGGGAGGAACAATTTAGCCGTTGGGAATGGTTACCTTACCCGTGTCCTTGGGTAAAGAGTTGTTCAGGAAGACTAGAATGGTGAGATTCTTGGTAGTGGATAACCCTTTGTCATACAATGTGATGATTGGGAGGCCGTCTTTGAACGCATTTCAAGCTGTTGTTTCAGTGTATCACTTAAAGATGAAATTCCCAGTGGATGATCAGGTGGGAGAAGTAGAAGGAGATCAGCACATGGCACGGAGATTGTATGTAGAAAACCTCCAAATGGCCGAGAGGGGAGAGGCTCATGATGATGGAAAGGGGAAAGAGATAATCATCAAGCTAGATGAGGATTCGGTGGAACATGTACAACCGAATGAGGAATTGATGTGGGTGGAGTTAGTGCCAAGAGAACCTGGTAAGGTCACGAAGATAGGGAAAAACTTGGCAGAAGATCTTAAAGAAAAGCTGGTGGAGTTCTTGAGAAACAATGCCGATGTGTTTGCATGTTTTTCTAGTGATCTAGTGGGAATAGATCCGAGCATTGCTGAACATAGACTCAATGTAAATCCTTCATACAAATCAGTGATGTAGAAAAAGAGGAATTTTGGTCCAAAAAATGACACAATTATTCGAGCGGAGGTACAGAAGCTGCTGAGTGCGGGGCATATTAGGGAAATCCAGTTTCCCAAATGGTTATCCAACACCGTCTTGGTTCCTAAGACGCAAGACGATTGGAGGATGTGCATAGATTTTAGGGATTTGAACAGAGCATGCCCAAAAGACTATTACCCCCTCCCCAGAATAGATCAGCTAGTCGACTCGACTTCGGGATGGGAGATGCTTAGTATGATGGATGCCTCTCAAGGTTATCGCCAGATTCGGTTGGCAGAGGAGGACCAGAAGAGAGTGAGCGTTACCACCTCTTTTGGTACTTATTGTTACGTAGTGATGCCCTTTGGGTTAAAAAATACGGGGGCAACGTATCAGAGATTGGTGGACAAGATGTTTAGTGACCAGATCGGGAGGAATATGGAAGTATTTGTGGACAACATGTTGGTTAAGAGCGCGAAGGCTGTGGAACATGTGAAAGATCTGGCAGAAACATTTGATACACTAGGGAAATACAAGATGAAACTTAATCCCAAGAAATGCACTTTTGGGGTGAAGTCGGGGAAGTTTTTGGGATATATGGTGACAGAAAAGGGAATTGAAGCCAATCCGAAAAAAAGTAAGAGCCATACGAGAGATGGCCAGGCCGAAAGATGAAAAGGATGTTTAGTGCTTAACTGGGAGGATAGCTGCTCTTAATAGATTTATCTCAAGGTCAGCAGAAAGGAGTTTGCCTTTCTTTAAAGTGTTAAGGAAAGCCAAAAAATTTGTTTGGAATGAGGAGTGCCAGAGAGCATTTGAGGAACTGAAAGATTACTTAGCCGAACTATCAGTGTTGACTAAACCAATACTAGGGGAACCGTTGTATCTTTATATTTCGGTAGGAGAACAGGGTGTCAGCACGGTATTGATAAGAGAGGAAGGATCGGTACAAGTGCCAGTTTATTACGTGAGCAAAGTATTGAGGAACGCAGAGGTAAAGTACGCGGAGATTGAGAAAGCCAGCTTAGCCTTGATGATAACAGCCCGAAGGTTGAGGCCATACTTTTTGTCACGTAAAGTGATTGTGCGAACAAACTTACCACTGAAGGCTGTGATGAGTAAGCCCGAGGTGTCAGGAAGGTTGGTGAAATGGGCCATTGAGTTGAGCGAGTATGATGTAGAGTTTCAAAGCCGAACTGTCATTAAGGCTCAGACCTTAGCGGATTTCGTGCAAGAATTAACAAAAGACGTGACCGAGGAAGGAACATGGATAATATTCGTGGATGCATCCGTGGGTAGTTTGGGATGTGGAGTAGGCTTCGTGCTAATCAGTCCCGAAGGGATGGAGAGTAGCTTCGCTGTGAGGTTGGATTTCAAATTGTCAAATAATGAAGCGGAGTACGATGCCTTTTTGTGAGGAATCAATATGGCAATAAGCATGGGAGCATCTAAAGTGCTTATACATATAGATTCCCAATTGGTGTACAAACAAGTAAGAGGGGAGTTCGAGATTCGGAAAGAAAGGATGAAAAATTATGTGGAGAAATATAAGATCCTTGAAAAGAAACTGAAAGAAATTGAGGTCTGCCATATACCGAGAGAGGAAAATGCGAAGGCCGATTTTTTGTCTAAAATTGCAAGTTCGGCTGTGGGAGGTTATGATAGAAATATTACTCTATTGATAGATCGGGATACAATTCTGAGTTTGGAGATAGGAGAAGTAGAGGAAAAAGAAGATTGGAGAATTCCAATCCTAGCATATCTGAAAGAAGGGGTGTTGCCAAAAGACAGAAAGGAAGCAGCTCGGGTAAAGATATGGGCAACTTGTTTTTCTATCTTGGGGGAATTGCTATACAAAAAGGGTTTTAGTGCGCTACTTTTAAGATGCATAAGTTACAAAGAAGGAGAATATGTTCTAAAGGAAATACATGAGGGATGTTGTGGAAATCACATTGGAGCCAGGAGTTTGGCGAATAAGGTGTTAAGGGCAGGATATTTCTGGCCGAGCTTAAGAAAAGATGCAGAACTGATGGTGAAGCGATGTGGAAAATGTCAAGTGCATGCGCCTTTTATACATAGGACAGCTGAGGAACTCATGACTATGAGCTCGGCTTGTCCATTTGCTAGGTGGGGAATCGATATTGTGGGGCCTTTCCCTCGGGACTCGGGACAAAGAAAATTTTTGATAGTTGCGATAGATTATTTTAGCAAATGGGTGGAGGCTGAACCATTGGCTAAGATAACTGAAAAAGCTTTCATGAAGTTTATTTGGCAACACATAGTGTGCAGATTCGGGATACCCCCGGTGATTGTTTCAGTAATGGAACACAATTTAACGGAGCAGGAATTTGGAAATGGTGCAAGGAAATAAAAATTAAATAAAACTTCACTTTAGTAGCCCACCCGTAGGCGAATGGGCAGGTGGAGGTCACGAACAATATTTTGGTACAAGGACTGAAGGCCAGACTAAAGAAGTCCGGAGGGGCTTGGGTCAAAGAATTAAGCTCGATGCTATGGGCATATAGAACAAATCCAAAAGAAGCAACAGGCGAAACACCCTTTAGTTTGATATATAGAATGGACGCACTTATACCAGCTGAGATCGGGATGGAAACCCACCGTATTCAGAACTTTGAAGAAAAGCAGAACGAGTTGAGAACTCAAGAGGCCTTGGATATATTCAATGAAAAACGAGATATGGCATTCTTACAAATGGAACGAACAAGGAGTCGAGTCCGAGCTAGTTTTAATAGCAAAGTGAACAAGAGGAGTTTCCAACTAGGGGATTTGGTGTTAAGAAAAGCGGATGCAACGAAAAGCCAAGGAAAACTGGAAGCCAATTGGGAGGGACCTCTCAGAGTGACTGCAGTGCTGGTAGGTGGTGCTTATGAGTTGGAGGAGTTAGATGGGAAGAGGTTACCCCGAGTTGACTTGAAGCTAAAAATACCTGCAGCTCAGCTCGAGCTTCGAAAAATTGAAAATTTGCCCAAGTATTTTTAGCTTTGTCCCCGAAGTGACTTGAAGCTAAAAATGCCTGCAGCTCAGCTCGAGCTTCGAAAAATTGAAAAATAAAGAAAGCAAAGGAACACGAGTTCGGTCAAAAGAAAAGTTCATTAGATATAAAAGTTGAGTACATGGATTCAAAAGAAGGAACCACAAAGTGAAAATTACATAAGTTAGGAAGGGGGTATCCTTAATCTGCTATGGTCAAGGGAGCCTCCTCGAGAACCTCTAGATCGATATCACCTCCAGCAACAACTACCCTAGAAGCGTCTCCCGAGCTTGGGGGGGATCTAGGGTGGCCGAAGCAGAAGCTCGGTCGGCTTTAGGCCGAGAAAGGATATAGCCGAGGGAAGTCGGTGGGAGAGCTCAGGTTAACCCGATTGGCAGCCGGCGGAAGGAATGTAGCTTTCGGGATCAGTGGCAAAGGTCAGAGCCTTGTCTCCATCAAATGTTTTGGTAAAGCCTTTCTCCCGACCTTGGGCTTCAGCCTGATCAAAAGCCAAATGAAAGTATTGAAGAGCTCCGTCAGAAAGGACGTCGAGAAACTCTTCAGCACTCAGAAAGCTTTGATTGGCCACTTCCCGAGCTTTTTGAACTAAAGCGCAACACTCTGGTGATTGAAGAAAATTTTGAATACTAGCTCGGGCTCCCTCCTCTCGAGCTGCAGCTACCTGTTGGGCGGATTGAAGTTGAAATTTCTCAAGTTCGGCCTTGAGAGCATTTATTTCTTCATCTTTTTGGGCAAGAGCAGCTTTGTGCAGCTCAACCTCATTTTTGACTTTTTCCAAGATTTTGAGCATCTTGGCATCTCTCTCTTTGAGCTTGGCCACTTGTGTCTGGAGGTCATTGCGCTCATTGACCGATTCAGGATCAGCAAAGCCCACGCGACCTCGATCCACTATCTCTGAGAGGCGAAGTAAAGCCTGTAGAACAGAAAGGAAAGCAAGCAAGAATGAAAGTGCAGGATAATATAATATGAACATGAGACGAAGAGGTATTGACCTTAGAAAAGGCCATGGTTCGGGAGTGCATACGATGAAATACCTATCCTTCCAAAATTTTTTAAGGTCATGGTTCGGGAGTGCATACGATGAAATACCTATCCTTCCAAAATTTTTTAGAGGTAGGATATTTCCTGAGAAATTTCGCATCACCTCGGGAGGAAAGGTAGAAAAGGCCATGAGTGGTGGACACTTTTATGTGGAAAAGAGAATGAAAGAGCTCGGCAGTAGGGTCAATGCCGAGAAATTTGGTTACCATAACAAAACCAGTTATTAGTCGGAAGGAATTAGGAGAAAATTGATTCAAGGGGATTTGATATAGTACAGAAAGTTCGATCATAAGAGGATGAAGAGAGAACCGAAGTCCACCGTCGATCTGCCCTGAAAAGAAGGTTAAAAACCCTGGTGGAGGTCGGTTTGGCCTATCATAAAAGCTGGGGAGAGCTAATCTAAAGGTTAAAGGGATATTGATATTTTTACAAAGGTATTTCAAATTTTTAACAACACTGCCGAAGCATTGAAAGCACTATCGAAAGGAGAGGTCGGGATAGCAGGTCGTACTTCTATACTTGAATAATCCAGATTAGAGTTGGAGCTCGAGCTTCCTAAGTGACTAGAAGAAGATTCCTCAGAGTTTTGGGAAGCAGAAGGTGCTTCATTTACAGAAGAAAGCTCTATGTTATCAACCCAGGCAGCAAAATTAGTTATCTCTAGGTCCGTTGAAGTACCCATAGATGAGGGATGAAAAGGAGAAGATATCTTTTTAAAGTATACAAGTAGAAATTTAAGAAAGAAAAATAGAAGTGAAAAGAGGAAGAAGGTAAGAGAAGTACCTAATCGGAAGAAGTAGACCGTAAAGAGAGAAGGAAAGAAGAGTACACTGGAGATCAAAGTTGTAAGCCACCGGAGAAATGGTTGAAGGATTGTCGGAAATCACCTTGGAAGGGAGAAGCAAAAGTGTAAAGTGGAAAATGAGGGCTCCTTTATATAGAAGAGAAAGTCGGGCACAAGTACTGATGACGGTTGATCTCAACCGTTGATGAGGAGTGAGATTTATGGATGAGGGTGCATTGGGCAGAGTAACGGACGCCCCATCAATAGGTGTAATGATGACAATTGCACGGATCTCAAAGAAGCGGGAAGTTCAAACGATAGGGCGGGACAGAGTTCGGGATAAACGATTGAATGTTCATTGAACAGATCAGTATGAACATGAGTAGATACATGGAGAGAGATCGGCCAGGATAAATAGTGAACACTATAACCTAGCCCCTTCTAAGAGTAGCTCGGCTATAGTGGGGGGAGTGGTTGATTCGGCAAAAAGTGGGTCAAGCTGATGAGTAGTCCATGACAGTCAAGGTCCAGTTCAAAGCCCATAAGGAATTCTTCTTTCAGGCCCAGTGATGCATTAAGGCCCAGAGTGCTCGAGATTGGTATCTGAGCTAGGTATATTTCAGAGCATAACCTAAACTCATCAGATTAGATAAGATTTGGTAACAAACGTCTGACAGATTCTCCCTAACCATTTCTGGAAAACCCGAAAACCCTAATGGTAAGCATTATAAATAGGCATCTACCAGGTATTATTAAAGCTAATGCATTTTTATACTTTGTGACATATTTGAGTTGTTCTTTACTTTTCTGAGAAGTGATATCTAACTTGAGCGTCGGAGAGGGAACGCCGGAGCAACCCTCCGGCCCTCCCCTTTTTGGTAGGTATTTGGTATGCACGACTGAGCTCGGTAAATACACGGTGAAGTTTTATCAATATCGTCATCGGACATTTTCAAGTAATACCACATGATGATTCTGTTAATTTGGTGATCCATTCTTCAAAGATAAGGCTCATAAAATTATTTCACATTTCTAACTCAAACACTACGACCAAAAGAATTAAATTAAGAAAAACAAATGCATTAGACTTTTTCCATGATCATCAATCTTGAGATACATAACATAGCATCACACACACACACACACACATTCATATCCATGTATAAATGGATGTTTATTATTATTATTAATTATTATTATTATTATTATTAATTCAAACATGGCTAACATATTGTAACTATTTACAAAGTTTAGACTCCACAATAATCCTTCATCTCCGGTCATCATTACCCTGTGAAAGGGAGAATGCAACCGCCCATTTGTCCATGCCTGCAAATAAATTGTATAACTTGTTTAATAATACACCCTAAAAGTAAAATTTGAATAATAGAAATAAGTTTTTAAAGATAACTGAGTTTTTTTGGTAATAGACTAAACCTCAAATGTATATTATTCAATTAACCAAAGTATATATCATGAAAACTAACGGGGCGATTGGATATGCTTTCATTTTGAACATTTTCATTTTGCTAGAGAATAGTGGTAAAAAATATTTGGAAGGAAAAACATGAATTTTGAGAGTGTGATTGGATGTGAGATAAAAAAGTAATGATGAAAGTTGATTTAATTTAAAAATAGTAAAATAGTGATTGGATATGATTAGTAGTTATAAATGTGTACGTGAGTGAATAGTGAAATTTATTCTGATTGTTAGTTACATTGAGATTATTAGCTCATGATTTTATTCTGATTGTTTGTTACATTAGAGAGAGTAAGATAATGACACTTGTACGTATTGGATGGCTCCAATGTATTATATAATCGATAGTACAGTATCTACAGTAATTCATTCAGTGAAAAACTATTTCCAGTAAATTCTCTGCATTATGTTTACTTTTACTTTCTCTATTTTTATACCTTCTTCAATGAAGTAGTATCAACTTTTCTCACACATAGTTCACTTGAAAATATTTAATTGTCCCTTAAAAATTAGTAGTTTTTTTCCATCAAAAGTATTAGCCATCCCTGTGAATGTATTAGTAGTTCATCTGAAAAATATTAGTTTTTCTCTCGAAATTTTTTTAGTAATTTCCTAGAAAATTATTAGTTTTTCTAATGTTAGGAAATTTATTTGTTAGATTTTGATGATACCATGTAAAACTTAGACTATGAAGTTGGTACCCCAATTTCCTTGTAATTTTGTATTGTAATAGATAAGAATGGAAGAGTTGAGGTAAGTAAGCTAAGTCAAGATTACAAGAAGCCAACTGCGGACTGGAATGAAGACTCTGATGTGTGTCAGCTGAGTATGGCCTAGCAGGAAGTCAGGGACTCGACTGAAGGAGATTCAGCTGAGGAACAACTATGAGAAGTGTCAGTCAAGTCAACTTAAAGAAGCCAAGTCTATCAGTTGAAGTGATAGTTGAGTCAATCCTTTGACTGGAGCAGAATCAAGTCACCTGGGATAAAGACAACAGTCAAGTGAAGACAATCGACTTAGATCCGTTGGAATAAAGTCAAAGTATTACGAGAAAGTAATATGTCAAGTGCGCGGATCTTAAAGTGTTTGGCCAAAAATGTTCAAAAGAAATGAGCGATGGGAAACATTGCACCTGTGTCGAATCGAGAATCGCAAAGGCTGAGTCAATTAATACGAGGAAAGGTCAACATCACAAGGGCTGCAGACCAAGACAAGACAAGCCAATGAACACAAAGTGACATTTGAAACTAGTCTATCTCTTCAACGAGCAAATATCAAATGTGCACTATAAAAGGCTGAGGAAGCATTTGAGAAAAGGTTATGATTGACACTGATCTTTCAAGCAATATTCAATCAATTAACCTGCAAATTCTCAAAGCTTATCAAGACATTCCTCAAGCCTAAAACTTAAAGAAATCGATCCAACACAAGCTATGAAGGAGAGACAACTTCAATCAGTTGAAGAGGAAAATATTGTAAGATCAAAAAGGAGTCTACTTTCCAAGTTGAAGGATTGTAGAAAGGTTCAAGGTCAAACCAAGTATCAAGTTTGTTGGAGGGCTTCGTGATCAAATCCAAGAACTGGAGAAGTGAGCTGAAGTAGCCAGGCAGCTGCGTCGTGAAGAAGCCGAGTCGCAGGAGAAGCCAGCTGTGTGATCAAGGTTGTCTCCAGACTGATAACCGCTTTGTAAACTGATATGTTACTTAGTGGATTCCTCCAAGAGTTGGAGAAGAGTAGACTAGAAGAATTACCCCATCTTCGAACCACTATAAAAATACTTGTATCATTTTACTTTCAACATTTACATTCCTGTATATTTACTTTATATCTGCTATTAGTTAATATTTGTTATCCAACTGATAAATAACTAAGTGCTAAAACAAGTATTTAAAAACAATCTTTAAATCAATCAAAGGCCATGTTGTTATAAAACCAAATCAACTAAATTAAGTATTGGTTTAAGCAGCCGAGTTACACTATCAACAGCTCTATCGAGTCTGTTGAGTGGGTAACTTAGCTGAATAGCCAACTTAGTTGTCCCCCAAGGACACAGCTGATTTGAGTCAACTCTGTGAACTATTTTAAAAGGACTAAAATCGAAAATTTGGTAAGGTTTATTCAATCCCCCTTCTAAACC
This sequence comes from Rehmannia glutinosa, assembly GCA_016081115.2. Taxonomy (NCBI): domain Eukaryota; kingdom Viridiplantae; phylum Streptophyta; class Magnoliopsida; order Lamiales; family Orobanchaceae; genus Rehmannia; species Rehmannia glutinosa. The sequence continues at coordinate 207,244 of JABTTQ020002283.1, forward strand.
TTACACCACACCCCTTAGGACCTACATCTAATAAAATGTATTAGCTAGTAATCCCGCTGAAAAGTATTAGTAGACCTACATCTAATAAAATGTGTGGTTGGGTCGTTGGGGTTGGGCTAGGACTCGGTTGATGGGTTCGTGGTTAGGGTAGATCTAGTAGGCTTGATCGGCCATCTAACTGTCAGACCGTCTCATAGGAGACTACCTCCAGAATTTTTACTCCGTATCTAGCTACTACAATATATATATATATATATATATATAGTATGGGAAAGAGGAAAATATAAAATGAAATTAAACTTAAGATGATAGCAAAAGTTGAAACACTTACATGGAAAGAGTCTCCAATCACGACAATGAATGAATTAAGTGAATGATCAGCATTGATCCACTTTCCATCTTTTGTCAGCACCTCCAATCCTTTCACTTCATTACCATACAATATTGTCACAATGTTCTTGTCTGCGTGTGGGATTTCAATCCAATCTCGGTTTCATTGCTTTTAGGCGCATCATACTTCAAGTCTAAGAAAGTAATTTGTGGAATCCATATGCTCATCCATGTACTTTTCGGTCGAGGCTCTCCAAAACCATTCTCCTAACAATCTTGTCCAATTCCGACAATTGCTCAGTGAAAGAGACTACACTCTTGCTGGTAAGATCACAAAAAAATGGCAAATTGATCGAAAAAGGAAAAAAAAAATATTGTTCCAGTTTTAGGGAGTGCTTTAAAACTTATGTTGTTCAGATATGTAGGAAGTGAAAAAACAGTTGACAATCAAAAGTTGTAAAAAGAAAAAAAAAAATAGTGTCTGAAAATAGATATTGAATATTGCTTGTAGCTTGAGTGGTATGACTCACTATTTGTAACTGTATTGACCGAAGTTTGAACCTGGTATTTTTCTTTTTCTTTGAAATTTATCCGCTCCCTCCAATCATTACTCCCAACTTATACAAAAAAAAATAGATGTTGAACGTTGAATAAGTTGTAAAAATATTTGTTTGTATGTGTTTCAAAATGAAATAAGATGTAGAACCATAAGGCAAAATTGCAAAATTAGTCTTGTAACTAGAAGGAGGTTGTGAAAAGGTCCTGTAAAATACCCGAATTACAAAATAGTCATGTAACTATGTACGATTTTACAAAATAGTCCTGCATATTGTATAGTTTGCACAATCATCCTGTAACTAATTATACTTGAGTCTCAATTTTAGTCCTAATTTCAGTGACAATTTTGAAATTTCACTGGATTTCGATCACGTGAGCGGCACATGTGATTCCCAATTTCTGGTGAAATTAGGACCAAATTAAAATTAATATTCAAGTACGAGTTACATAACTATTTTGCAAACCATGCATTTTGCAGGACTATTTTGCAAATCCATACATAGTTACATGACTATTTTGTCATTTGAAAATTTTAAAGGACCTTTTTGCGACCGTCTTTTAGTTACAGGACTAATTTTGTAATTTTCCCGAACCATAAATCTAAAACACATCTCCACTATATATTATGATTATTCTGAATTACAATCCAAAGTTGACATTTGGAAAAAAAAAAAAAACAAAAAAGGCTCACAATCAATTCGCAAACACTTCCTTATTCTTATAGATTTTACATATGTAATACCTGAAAGTGGGATTTCCTTGGGGCCACATGTGATTGGTGAAGCTTTCGATTTTTCCAGGTGAAAGATCGTCCTCGATCCCCAGGCTTTCGTAGAGTGGAATCGCTGGGTGTTGTCCAATGTAGCCACGGTAGGGACTGTTGGACTTGTTACGTATTTTGTTCTCCAAAGGGAGATCAAAAAGTTGTTGTAATCCATCAATTATTGATTTTCGGAGATTAAGAGGTACTTGATCGAATATGGCCTCAAAACAGCCATATTCTTCCAGGGCTTGGCGGACTTGGATTTTTCCGGATTCCCACATTGGAGTGTCTTGTTTGAGGTTGGAGAAATCTATGACAGGGAGCTTATTCATGGTTTCAGAACCCATTGTTTGTTCAAGTTTTTTTTCTTCTTTTGGTTTCAATTTTCGACTATTTGGATGAGTTGATCTCTCAGGATCGATTTCCTCAACGATTTGGTACTTATAACATTGCTTTTCAGGATCTAGGGGGTTTATTTGGGAATTCCTATAATTTTGAGTTTGACTATAGCATGGTTTTGTCAATGATAAGCATCGATCCAATTTAAAACAAATCAAAAAATATGAATGTTTAATGTTGCATGTGCACATTGCAAGATGGTTGACCCAATTAACTAGTTAGTTATCGAGCGCTTGTGGTGAAATTTGTGCATTCAAAGTTGAATCAGATCGACCGGTTTAATCGAAAACCAGTTATCAGCTCGATCCATTTGATTATAGATAATCAAATCCCGATTAAAACGTTAGATCAACCTTATACTTGAAGTAGAAGTTTTTCTTATTAGGATAATTGATCCGGATTTGGTCATATATGAATGTGTGTTCCTCCTAACTATCTTCCCTTTGTACTAAAATAACGAGGTAAAAGTGATTTTTATTGTTAGAAAGTTCAAACTATTTATTTTTATACATGTTGTTTGGATTTTGTACTTCTCCGGATGTTTTTTTGATTGGATCGATAATTGAACTATCGAGTTAAATAAATCATTAATAGATCGACTTACGGGTGTTTGGATGATCTTATAATATTTTTCAAAAAATTTCTTATAAGATACATGTTTGAAAACTTATAGTAAGCTCTACAAAAGTGTTTGGTAATATTTTTTTGAAAAGAAAAATCTTATAATCTTCTAAATGTTGGGATAGAGCTTATGAATTATTTTTTAAAAGGTGGGGGTCCCAACGTATTTCAAAATAAGACCTTGCTTTGAGTACCCTATTTGATTTTTGGCTTTTTTAAAAACCTTTTTGACCTTTTTAATTGCAAAACTAGCATTAATAATATATTATAAGCTCAATCATCTCATTTAGTCTAAGAACCTTAACAACTTAGGCTATGATTGGTTGTGTTTTCATTTCGTCCACTTTCATTTTCTGAGAGAATATTGGTGAAATATTTTTTAAAAGTGAAAGTTGAATGATAAGAGAAAAAGTAATGATTGTGTTGATGTGATGGAGAATTATTTAGAGAAGTTGATTGTGTGTGAAAATTTTTGTTGAAAAGTTATTTTAAAAATAATCCAAGAAAATTGAATAAAAATAAGAAATTGATCCAAAAATAGAAAATATGGATCTCATTTTATACCTTTTGTTATTAAAATTAAGAGAAAAATAATAAAAACAGTGATAAAATAAAAAAATTATCCAAATACTTTATATGAATAAACGGAGGAGAGAAAAATAAATAATATAATTGGGTATCGGGAAGTGTGAGAAAGAAATATAAAAATGAGTCAATTTTGAAGAGAAATAAGATTTTCTTTGAAAATTTTTCATTTCTTCCACAAATAATCACACATCCCCCAAATTTTTCACTCAAAAAATAAAAAATTGGAAAAAAATTCACAATCACAACCTTATATTTCAAAATAAAATCTAACATTTTTGTAAGTAGTGGAAGCTTATAAGTCTTTCAAATAAACTCAGTCAAACACCCTATTAGTCTTCTCATTCGAATATAAAAATATTAGCTCAAATAGTTGTACACAAAATATCGGCGGTTAGTGCGGGCTTCGGACAATCTTTTAATGCTTGATTTTGTCCATAACATGGACAAGATATTATTTAGTGATTATATTGCAATAGATTTTACATAATACAATATAAAAATAATAAACAAAAATTTTGAACCTTCAAACTGCAGTGAAACCAATCTATATTTTTGAATTAAATTAAATATTTAATTTCATTTTGAACTAACCATGATTAAGATTAATATTTGCTACTCTAGTGCCTGCTAAAATAGATTGAAGAACTTAAGTTAAATAGAACCCAGAAGTCAGAAGAGAACGACAGATAGAATATTTAACGATTTTTAAAATTATATATCTTCAGGCCACTTTGTCCAGTTGTTTGACGTTTTTGTCCTTGCCCACAACTTTTTTAACAATAAGATCCCATCCTGCTAGATAAATGTATAATGACACGTTCCTAAGCACACGATCCCATTTTAATGAAAAAGTTTTCAAATAATTGTTAGGATCTTATGTGATACAATTTTTTTTTTTTTAGGGGATTGCGTGATACACATTTAATTGCATTGATTGGCTAAACTTATTGGACAAGACTCTTCTGAATTGATCTTTATTTTATTTACTTGCTTTTATAGACTTATCTTGTGCATATTTCTTGGTCGTTGGATTTTGCACCACACAAATTCAAAAATAGATTGGTCATTGATGCTGGTTTTTAAAGCAGAACACTTTAAGCTAACGGGTTGATCAAAATTCTCTCCACGATAGGAAAGTCTTCACGTCTTTCCTTTTTTTGAGGAAGGAAATGTACAAATCTCTTCTCTTTTGGTGGAAAATCGCTTTAATGGGAAGCATGCACACACAAGCAAATGTTAGATGGCCCCGGAGGTTGTTCCAGAGAGGCCCCTCCGACGCTCATGTCAGCACGATGAACAAGAGAATAAACAATGCACAAATACTGTATAATAAATGTGTAGGAGAATAATGAATTATTTTTTCCTACAGATAATAGGCGGTACCTTTTTATACTTGGGAGATGGGCCCCAGGGCCGTGTAGGAGAAATCGGTCGATGGGACAAACTCGGACTCCTTTAGGCCGGTTTATTTATTAAGAGTCCGTTGGGCAATAAACATATATAAAATGAATGACTGTAAAGGGTGGAAAGACACCACAAATACTATAGACCTGTTTTGGAATAGGAGTAGTAGTGGAAATGGTAAGGATACCATAAAAAGGTTATTGGATAAAAACATGCCCTCTCGAAAGGGATATTAACTTGAACAACAAATTTGGCTAAGTGATAAAACATAAAATGTTTTGCATAGTTTTATAAATCACTTAGCCTTTTGAAAGGTGTTTTTGTGGGGAGAAATTGGCCTTCAGGATATGCCATTAATATAGCTGGGAAAATACCTTTCGAAGATATTAAGCTGTAATGGTAGGATCCGGGACGGATAATGGAGCAAGATTGTGATTTCTTTTGATCTATTGAAGAGTGAAGCGATACTTGGAAAACCAATCTTTAAGTCGCAACAATTGTTTCTCTCGGAACACCCTTGTTCTTAAGCTCCATAATTCTTGGAAATGATGTATTGTCCATCGATTATGAAATGGTGACCAATAAGATGAAATTCAAACTTCTTGATCCCATTCTTCACAAGAGATTTCTTTGTAGACTGACATGGTAATGCTTCTCACAATCTCTCGAACCCGACCACTTGCATGTCCACAATAAGCGATTTTCCCATCTTCTTTTTCAAGCAAAATGGCTCCCCAATATTCATTACTAGCATCGATCTTGAGAATCCTTTGTCTGTACTTGGAATTTTCAATGGCGGAGGATTCAGCACACTTGCTTGAGTTGTAGAACTACTGCAGTCCGGGATGATCCCCATGGTGGAGCATTCTTCTTAAGCATCTTTGAAAGTTGGCTAGTATATCTGGAGCAATCCGGAATGAAGTCTCTGATATAATTAACAATTCCAAGGAATTGTTGAATCTCTTTGATTGACAAGTTTTCTTCCGGAAACTTTAGCAATTCCTGAGCAATGTGCTGGCCTGGCTGATACTTTCCATCAATTATTTTCATTCCCAAAAACTCAATGTTTGTTTGACTGATAGAGCTCTTCTTTTCAGATAGCATGATACCATGTGATTGAACAATATCCAAGAACTGGTGTAGCAAAGCCTTATGCTCTTGTTTGTTTGATGAGAACAGTAAGATGTCATCAATGTAGATTAGGGTGGTATGTAGGATAGGTTTAAAATTTTGGGTCATTGCTTTTTGGAATATGGAGAGTGCAACCTTCAAACCAAATGGCATGATTGTCCATTGGTATTGGGCTATAGGAAGGCAAAAAGCAGTTTTATATCTATCCTCTGGGACAATTCCCAATTGCCAAAATCCTGACTTCAAATCAAACTTTGAAAAGATTTAGGCTTTAGAGAGTTGGGAAAAAAGCATTTGAGTTTTAGGTAAAGGGAAATTATCACCGAGGAGAAAATGGTTAAGAGCTTTGTAATCAATAACAAGCCTGTTTTTCCCTCGTACCTGTTCAGCTCTTTTGTTGACATAGAATGCAGGGCAAGCCCAATTTGATTTTGTGGGCTCAATGAGTCCAAGTGCTAGGAGTTGGTCACATTCTTGCCTCGCAAGGTTTAGCTCTTCTGGAGTCATTCCTGGATGAGTGGCCTTGGTAGCATTCACATCTTCATTCTTTTTGAAAAGGAGCTGAATAAAGAACTTCGGATTTTTCGAAAGTGGTGTTGGGGGATGGAAATATGCATGAGAGTCTGCACAACACTTGAGAAGTTGGTTGGTAATATCTCCGTATTCTGGAGGTGCTTCTGATAGAGTAAACAACTTCTGGATGGTAATGTAAGGTTGGAACTGCCTCTTGTACTTTAACCCATGAGGTAGAATCTATAGGCTTTTAGCTTGGAAGAATAAATCAAAGCCCATCAAGATATCTTGTCCATGGAGTCTGCTGCCAATAATCTTCATCCATACACGAAGATCACCGGAAAGAGTTGAATTCGATTGGCTTCTTTGTAATGAGTGAGGTATGAAAAGTCTGTCCATCAGCTGTATAGAAGTATTCGTGATGACTTTGCCAAACATCTTCAGGTAGTATGTCAGGATTCATAATCAACTTTCTGGTTCCTGTATCAAATACACCAATAGCCTTGATTGGTCTATCATACTTGGATGGTAGAATTTGCACTTCAATATTGGGATACAACATCCCTTCTTGGATCAAGGAACCTGGTCTTGAGTGATGGTTGTGACTTGATCATAAAGATTGGGAGCTCGGAGGATGAATCTTCTTCTTATGGTCCTTCGTCATCAGTAGAATATTGTATTGCAAATGCAGTGTCTTCATCTTGCTCGTCTTGTTCAGAAAATAAGGATTCAATATCAGCATCATCTGTGTTGGCATAATTAAGCTGGAATGCTTGAGATGCCATCTTTGCTGCTTTATCTTTCTTGTTAGGGCAATTCTTTGCAAAATGCCCTTTTCTTCCACAAAGGAAACACATTCGTCGATTTCTTTCGAATGGTTTTCTGAAGAAGAACCGATATGCTTTATTTCTTTTCGCCTTCTTCCGGATCTTTCGATCTTTTTTGGGAAAAGGCGAAGATGAGCAAGTGCGATTCTCCTTTCCATTGCACTTTATCTCCGGATGAGAGTTTTTGCATACTGATTTGAGGAGAGTTCTTTTGTCAAGCACGTCCTTGATGAAGACTTGTTGCTCACACATCTTGTCTAGGGTTGCAAATGTCATCTGATGGGTTTCACCTAGATCGATTCTTGAGACTTCCCTCCGGAAGCTTGAATCATTCTGTAATGGTAATTCGGGTGAAGTTCTTTAGGTAGAGACGCCGGATAGACATGTTTGAGATTTGGATCATTGTATCCATTCAGCATGTAAAACTTTTCAGACATCCTTTTGAAATGTCTATCCAAATCTTTACGTGTCAAAGAACAACACTTCATGGCAAAATATTCTTTTTCTGCCAACTTGTTTATAAGAGTAATATCTCCAATAAACTCTTGGTGAATTTCTCCAATAACAAGATATGGAGTTGAAGCATTATAAAGTTGGAGTTGTCGATACTCACCAAGGCTTTGAAACCATTCACGTAAGATACCAACAAATCTTGAAGAGAATTCCATGAGCATTTGTTTTAGATTGGCTCCTTCTTTTGTTAGCTGGAGGTCAATCCATGCTGCAAAAGAGTGTAACCTCTCTCTTCTCTTCTGGATTGGAACATCATCGAATGAAAACCATGGACCATTTGTTGGTTTGGAGGATGAATCGAAGGACAGGGGATGTGGTCGTTCCGCTTACGGTTCCATATCTTCTTGAGAACTTTCGCATTTCGGTTGATATATTCTTTGCTTCTCTCGGAGTATCTCGGCCCATAAGTATAGTGGATAGATCAAGTAACATCGGTTCGGACTCACCATCATAGGATTTTTCTCCCGATAGGATGATTTAGCATCCTCGAGTCGATTCTTTTTGATTGTGAAGAGGTAGTTTCTTGGTCGATTTTTCCGACCATTGTAATGGATTATTTTAAGGATAAAGGATGGTCGGCCATGAAGGATTACATTGGGTTTTTTTTTCTTGATTTGGAAAAGGATGGAGGTATCTCATGAATCTTTGGAGGTGGTTGGCTTTTTAGAGATGAGGGCTTTTTCTTTGGCTTTTTAGGAATATCAAGTGGAATACTTGAAGCCATACCAAAATAAGTAGGATAATATGGGGGAGATGTAGGAGGTGATTCATATTTGGAACTATAACTGGGAATGAAGGATAAGGACTTACTTTGACTGCTCCTATCCCTTTCGATTTGAGAAAGTTCCTTCTTTAGTCTCCTGATCTCAGCTTCTTTCTGCATGAACTCTACTCCAAATTGGTTTTGTTCAATAAGGTTCCTCACATCTTTGTCCAGCCGGTTGATATTATCTTTCGGCTTTTCATATATCTGCTGGAGTTGATTCTCTACAGTATTAACCTTGGTCTGGTTAGATTGGACTGTGGTGAGAATCTGTGAGACCTTAGAGTCGATCGCCTGTAGAGACTTGTTTTGGGTACAGGTGTTGGTCGTTTGCCAGTTTAGTACTTCCTCTGCTTGAGTAGGACCCTTTATTTGTCCGTCATGTTCCACAGTGGTGCTTTGCACAAAGGGCTTGGAAGTAATCCTCTATTGAGTGTCAACCTTCATTTCTAGAGGTGGAAATTCTACTTTATATCTGAACATGAAACAAGGTTGGACAACAGGAGGAGTTGGAGGAGAAGGTGCCTTAACTTTTTTGTGACACCCGTATGTTTCTTTTTGAAGGACAGCTAACCCTTTTCTGTAACATGGTAAGGGTTGTGGACTTGGATCCGGAGGGTCAGGTTTATCATCTGGCCTGCAACGTGGTTGTCTTGTGGTTTTCTTCTTTCTGCTTCTTCTTTGCATGTGTTCTTCTTCATCAGAGTCTGATTTCTCTCCACAAGAACATTCTGGATCACACATGGATGGATCAACATCCCATACAAAGTGACCATTGACTCTGTCAGTATAAATATCAGTGTTGTAAAAATCGGCCTAGGCGGCCGCCTAGGCGCCGACTAAGCGCTAGGCGCCCCTAGGCCGATCCGATTTTGCCCAAATCGCCCAAAAAATCGTTTTGGCAAAAAATTGGGCTAGGTGGGCTAGGCGGTCTAGGCGGGCAAAATCGGCCAAAAATCGGCCAAAAATGAAAAAAAAAATAAAAAAATAGTCTTATTCCTAGGCGCCCGCCTAGGCGATCTAGGTGCTAGGCACTGGTCAACCGCCCGACTAGCGCCTAGCGATTCCTGCAACCATGATAAATATAGGATCCATTTGGTCGAAAACATGCAATTGGGATTTTTGTGTCTGCATTGACCTCAACTGGATAAACCATCACCGGAATTGATGTATTTGAAGGTCTTGAGTTGGATGGTGTCGATAGATTGTCTTCACCGTCCATCCTTGACCTTTGAAATTTAAAGTTGGTGGCTTGCACCGTTTCTGATTGTTGGTGAAGGGACTCATAGTTGGTGATCCATCCTTTTGGAACAAGTTGCTCCAAGTCTTTTCTCCTGATTTGTCTGGGTATCTGGATGATTGTAGGGACGTCAGATCCAGACTCAGCAAGGACCATCAAAGCATCTTTTATGCCTTGATTTTGCATATCTAGGCTGTGATCTTGCAACCGGTATACAACTTGGTGATGAAGGGATGCTATGATGGAATATGAGATCTGATCTGCTCCAGAAAGTTGAACTTGCACCTTGAAGGCAGATGCAAGAGTTGGATCACTCAAAGATACTGCAAAGTTGGGAAAAAAAGTGACCATAACACTTCCGGCGTTGAGTGTAGAGAGAACTGTACCAATAATTGCATGCTCATATTGGAGAAAATGAGTATCTAGAATAGCGATTCTTGCAGATACTGGAAGACCTTTCCTTCCATGGTAGGAGAGAACAAGTAAATGCTGCTCAAGGTTTGATGTGTTTAGGCAAGAACCACGATTTACGTATATATTATATGGACTAACAACTAGGGGAACAGTTTGTTCTACAACATCATTGCTTGGAATAGTAGAGTATTCTATGGTATTTTCAATATGACTAGTAGAAAATCTAGGTAGGGAAAGAGAAGAAGATATACTATGTATTTGGCTAAAAGGTATATCACAGAGCTATTTGGGACTCGGGATTCCATATCAAGGGGGAACGCCTCTTCTACTTGCCATCTTAGCTGGACCTAACCATTCTCTAACAAATTCTTTAGAAAGGGTTCCGAGAATGTGGTAGCAGATCACTTGTCCAGGTTGGAGTATAAGAAAGGGGAGAAAGAAGGCACGGAGGCAATTAAGAAGGAGTTCCCCGATGAGCAACTTCTAATGTTACAAGCTAAATTTCCATGGTATGCGGATTTTGTTAATTATTTGGTTGCAGGGGTCATGCCTCCAGATTTATCGTCCTATCAAAAGAAGAAATTCCTCCATGATGTCAAGTTCTACATGTGGGACGACCCCTTGCTCTTTAAGAGGTGCGCAGACACTATCATACGATGATGTGTTCCTCGTGAAGAGTGGGGAGGAGTTCTACAAATGCCATTATTCACCTTCCGGGACACTTCGGTCCGACACGTATGGCGGCAAAGGTAATGCAAAGTGGTTTATACTGGCCTACGTTATCTAATGATTGCTATCTATATGTGCAACAATGTGATAGGTGCGAACGGATGGGGAACATCTCGAGATGACATGAGATGCCTATGACCAATGTGATGGAAGTCGAGCTCTTTGATGTGTGGGGGATCGACTTTATGGGTCCTTTTCCATCTTCTTCGGGTTATCAGTACATTCTACTTGCAGTGGAGTACGTATCTCGATGGGTTGAGGCGATTCCGGCACAAACCAATGATGCGCGAGTAGTGCTCAAATTCCTATAGAAAAATATATTCACTCGGTTTGGAATCCCGAGAGCTTTGATTAGCGACGGGAGGTCACACTTTGTGAATAAATTGATGAGCACTTTACTTGCGAAGTACGGGGTCAAGCACAAGGTGGCATTAGCATATCATCCGCAAGCAAACGGGCAAGACAGAGGTAGCCAATCGCGAGATTAAGCAAATCTTGGAGAAGACAGTAAATATAAATCGCAAGGATTGGGCCATGAAGTTAGATGATGCATTGTGGGCATATCGGACTGCGTACAAGACACCATTGGGCACATCACCGTATCAGTTAGTATTCGGAAAATTGTGTCACTTGCCCGTAGAATTGGAGCATAAGGCGTTTTGGGCTGTGAAGAAGTTAAATTTTGGCTTCCAAGCAGCGGGTGAGAAGAGGCTCTTGCACTTAAATGAAATGGAGGAGTTCAGGGATGAAGCTTATGAAAATTCCCGGATCTACAAGGAGCGAACCAAAAGATGGCATGATCGAATGATAAAGAATAGAGAGTTTTTACCGGGTGAACAAGTCCTTTTGTATAACTCGCGTCTTAAACTCTTTTCCGGAAAACTTAAGTCTAGATGGTCGTGGCAGTTTGTGATAAAGAAGGTGTTAAATCCTCTGGGAATAGTGGAATTGTTGAGCCAAGATGGCGAGACGTTCATGGTGAATGGCCAGAGGATCAAGCAATACCTTAATAGAGATCAAAAGGAAGAGGTGACACGCCTCACTTTGCTAGAGTCGTGATCGAGTAAACATGCGTCAAGCTATAGGACGTTAAATTTAGCGCTTGTTGGGAAGCAACCCAACCTTGCTTTCCCTATTTAAAAAAAAAAGTGAAAAATCGGCGAGGTGCGGTACCCAAAGACGGGCGGGCGTGCTCCATACGCACGGCCCGTGCGGGCACCAACACATGAGAATGAATTTTCAGCACCCAAGACGGGCAGCCCGTGCACGGCGCACGGCCCGTGCGGTCCCAGGTTTTTGTTTTAAAAGTTCGGCACCAAAGACGAGGCGGCCCGTGGGTCGGGTGAAACATAGTTAAGACGCAGGGGGTCTTATTTTCCTCACACAATCTCTCTCTCTCTCGCACGCAAAGACCGCACAAACACACAACCCTCTCAAAAATTTTCCACAAATCACTTTGATTTGTTTGCAAAATCACTTCCCACACTACTCACACAAGAATTACACTCTTAAAATTGCTTTGTAATACCTGAGCCTCTCACTACTCACTAGGCCAATATAATTCATGCATTATATGTTGTTTATTGTTGCTTACATGGAATTGGTGTTTTCATCATTTATATCATTTTATATGGCATGATAAATTTCACCAATTTTAGAACCCTTATATGATATCTAGTTGTCGACTACTAGAAGCTAGCTATTAAGTTACACGTGGTAGTTATTCAAAGAGTTACAAGATTACACGTGGTAAATTAGGGGTGAAAAGTGGCATCAAGTATTGATAATAATAATAATAATAATAATAATAATAATAATAATAATAATACAAATAGAATATAAAATGATACATTCCCAGTTTATATTTATAAAATCATGTACGTAGTAGTTTTGTATTCAAATATTATAACCTATATATATATAATGAGATGAATTCATACTACGAATATAAGTGACGTGTGTGTGTTGAATTTAATTTACATTTGTAATTTATGCCAATATAAATTACATAAATATAATATATATCTAATATGTGGATGAGAACTAATGCATGCATACACACCTACACATGTATATATATAGTTGGGGACAAGTATCAACAAATGGCATTCTTAACTAAGAAGTAATTCAAACATTTTAATATATATATTACAATTCACCGCCTTAGTATACTAAAGTAACATATATGGATATACTTAATCTACCTAATTACGTGTATATATATATATATATATATATATAACTACTGTTCACGAGCGGGAACACCCTATGAGATAAGTCTCGCCGTCTCGCTTAATAGATTTGTTGAGGTAAATTCTATACCATTATTTTGTAATGCAATTATTATTCTGTTGAATTGGAGTTTAGAGATATGTTTAATGGATCTCTTAGAGTTAATGTCGTGGCTTACAGTCAGGTTATTATCGAGTTTAACCTATATTCCCTTCAATCAATAAACATGTAACTTGTGTAGAAGTTAGGAAAAAGAAGAATGTTGAGGCTCATACTTTGAAGGGGATTTAATCTCGAGCTTGTCTGCTGAGTTTAGTAGGGGATGAAACGCTAAAATCCCTAATCTTTACTTAACAAGAGATTGAGTAATATAAAAACATCATGAGTTTCAATTAAGATCATTGATATTCATTATTTAGTGACTTAGTGCAGGCCCGCTCAAATCTAGTGTTAGGATATAAAAGCATATTAATTTTCGGTAGTACATCCAAAAGGTAGAAGGTAAGTAAAAATCCATCTGCAACTGTAATGCATGAACATAGTATTGTTTGAATTGATTGTATTATATGTGACTGCGGTGTCTTGTTGAATATACGTGGATATTATATGTTGCATAATTGTCTTGTATGATGTTGCAATACGGTGCTTGGTGAGCCATTGAATATGTCATTCACAGCATTTGCATGTGCATGCATATTACAAGAGGATGTTCGCATGCACGAAAATATTTTCTGGAAGAAAATAGATATTTGCTGACCACTGCTAGTGCACCGAGGCACGCTAGGCGTGCTTATGATATATGTTTAGGTATATCAAGTGGGATACTTCCTGGTGAACACAGAGCTAGATAGGAGATGGGCTCTTGGTGGGTCGCAGGAGGATGGTCCATTTGTGAGTACCTATGTTATGACCCTGCGGGGTGGGATACTTCTTGGCGGACGAAGGGACGCAAGTAGGGACCCTTGGTGGGCAGCGGGAGGATGGTCCACACGTAATATCATAACGATATTATTGGCCATTTGATTATTGCTGTGTGTAGAGCTCTTTTCAGGTGCATAGTAGTTGGGTCAGAGGCCCAAATGAAAGAAAATGATTTGAGAAAAGTATTTTGAATCCATGGATTTTACATGCAAGCATTACATGTTGGAAAAAACATCAATATTCTTTGGACATGCATGATTTTTACTTGCTGAGCTTTAGCTCATGTAGTTCATGCATTGCAGGTGAGCATGACAACCGAGCTTTGTTAGCTTATTGGGCAATGCCGAGCTTTGTCAAGTTTTGAGGATCATGGATATGGATGACGACCTGTCGGGCTTTTTTTGGGTTAATTTTGATTTTGCTTCTGTTGTGTTTTATGAAAGAACTTGTACTGTTTATAACTTTTGAAACTGTATTGTATAATATGTACATAACGTGCTGATTTGAGTTTTGAGTTTGTATATCTAGTCATCGTATTTACATACAAATAGGGTTGACTGGCCTTTTGCCTCAAAATGATAAAATCGTTGTTGCAGTGTACATGGTTTTCGTTGATCGTATGTTATTAAATTTAAACACAGGAAAAGATGAAAAAACAATTTACACGTTTTAAAAAGGCTTTGTGGTCGAGTTGTTCTATTTATTACTTTCTAATAGTAGAAATAGGGGTGGGCGTCACGAGTGGTATCGAGCTCATTTGTAGGTTCAGAGACTATCCATGTACATGAACTCAAAACTTGTGGAGCGCGGCAATGCGATAAGTTTTACTTTATTTATACGATGCATTTTATGTTTCATGAAATTATATTGGCCATGTGTTATTAGGTCATCCTAAGACAGTGTTTTAGCCATGGTGAGAACTAGAGGTGAGAGTATTGGTGGGGATAGAAACCAAGGAGGGGAGACACCTATTCTAACTAGTGATTGAGATAATATCATTAAGAGAACATCCAACGAAAATCTGAATAAATTCAACAACTCATCCATCAGAGTTGCGCAGCGGAAGCTTGGTGGGCCCATAACTCACAGGGTCCCAGAAGAAGAGAGTTTTCCAAGTTCAGCATCAGAAATCCGACTTTCAACCACGTCAAGGAAAACAACAATGGGAACAAGTTAAGCGCTAAAGAGTTGATCAGAGTAAGGCACCTATAACACTACTTTTTCGCCCTAGGTGCAACACTCAACATACTAGAAGATGCTTGATAAATACCAGGATATATTTTACGTGTGGGATGTTAGAACATTTTGCGAACGTGTGCCTAAATAGTCCAAATCATATAGGACAAAAATGGTACCAATCAAAGCATTTACTATCACGGAAGCGGTATGGCGAACTCGTTAGTGGTTATAGGTAAACTTCTTATCTTTGACACCCCAACATTCGTACTATTTGATTCGGGAGCGTCACATTCATTTGCATCCACTGAGTATGTGAGAAGACTGGGTAGGACACCTGATGTAGCGGAAGTGGGTTACAATGTAACAATTCCCTCGGGAGATTCAAAACAAACAAATCAAATTTTGAAAGCTTGTGCTATTCCAATCGAGAATAGAGAGCTTTATGTCGATCTAATTGTGTTAACCATGAATGACTACGATGTCATTTTGGGCATGGATTGGTTGTCGAAGCATGGTGCTACAATCGATTGTCGGAAAAAGACAGTAACCTTTCGACCCCCGGGAGAAGATTAATTTACTTTCATTGGAATCACGACTCGTTCTAGATTTCCAATGATATCAGCACTAAAGGCACAACATTTACTGAATGCTGGTTGTGAATGATGCCTAGTAAGTGTTATGAGCATCGATGAACAATACCAACCAACCCTTGATGGATTTCCAATAGTGAGAGAATATCCCGATGTATTTCCTAGATGATCTTCCCGGATTACCACCTGATCGCGAGATCGAGTTTGTTATTGATCTACTTCCAAGAACGTCTCCAATCTCTAAAGCCCCATATCGCATGGCTCCATTGGAACTGAAGGAACTAAAGACACAATTGCAGGAGTTGCTAGATAAAGGCTTCATTAGACCTAGCTTCTCGCCATGGGGTGTGCAAGTCCTATTCGTACGAAAGAATGATGGTACGATGAGATTGTGTATTGACTACCAAGAACTAAACAAGGTTACAATTAGGAATAAGTACCCGCTACCTCGAATCTATAATTTGTTCAATCAACTTTAAGGTACAACAGTATTTTCGAAGATCGACTTGCGATTCGGGCACCATCAACTGAAAATAAAAGAAGATGATATTTTTTATCTATTCTAGAACCAAAGATGAGCACGCTGAACACTTAAGAATGGAATCTCGGTTGATCCAAGTAAAGTAGAGGCTTTTAACAACCACAACCTACAAATCTTTCAGAACTACATAGTTTTCTAGGGTTAGCTGGCTGCTATCGATGATTTGTGGAAGAATTCTCCAATATTGCTTCGCCTTTAACACAATTAACCAGAGAAAGTGTCGCATTTAACAGGACAGAGGCAAGCGAACAAAGCTTTCAAGAACTGAAAAGGGGATTGACTTCAGCACCTATTCTTTCAATCCCATCAGGTACTAGAGGTTTTGTAGTTTATAGTGACGCGTCAAAGAATGGTCTAGGATGCATATTGATGCAAAATGGTAAGGTGACTTGTTATGCGTATAGACAATTGAAGGACTATGAAAAGAACTACCCTACGCACGATTTAGAGCTTGTTGCAGTGGTATTTGTGCTTATAATATGAAGGCATTACCTATACGGGGAACGATGTGAGATCTACACAGATCACAAGAGTTTAAAGTACTTCTTCACACAAAAAGAACTAAATATGCGACAACGTTGATGGTTGGAATTAGTGAAGGACTACGATTGTTGTTTAGGACTGCTTATCACCCTCAGACCGACGGACAATCAGAACGAACAATACAAACTTTAGAAGATATGCTTCGAGCCTGTGCTCTAGATTTTCAAGGACAATGGAGTAAATATCTACCTTTAATAGAATTCTCGTACAACAACAGCTATCAAGCTACAATCAAAATGGCTCCCTATGAAGCATTGTATGGTAGAAAATGTAGATCGTCGGTTCACTGGGACGAGGTTGGTGAAAGAAAGCTTCTAGGTCCAGACATGATTCGAGAAATAACAGAAGCCGCAATGCAAATTCGGCAAAGAATGGAGACTGCTCAGAGTTGACAAAAGAATTACTCAGACCAAAGAAGAAGAATGCTAGAATTCTCCGTAGGAGACCAAGTGTTTCTGAAGGTGGCACCAATGAAAGGAGTAATGCGATTTGGAAAGAAAGAAAAACTTAGTCCTAGATACATTGGTCTGTTTCATATTACTGAGAGAATTGGTGATGTGGCTTATAGACTTGATTTACCTACGTCAATGTCTCAAATTCATGATGTATTCCGTGTTTCTATGTTGAGGAAATATGTTGCAAACTCATCTCACATTTTGATAAACGAGCCGACAGAGTTGAAAACGGATTTAAGCTAAGAAGAGATACCTGTGGGGATATTGTTACGAGAAGTGATGAAACTCAGGAATAAGGAAATCCCATTAGTTAAAGTACTCTGGATGAATCAATCATTAGAGGAAGCTACATGGGAAAGAGAAGACGAGATGAAGGCTAAGTATCCTAATCTATTTCGATAAGTAAAATTTCGAGGACGAAATTTTTATAAGGAGGGGAGGATGTAATACCTGAGCCTCTCACTACTCACTAGGCCAATATAATTCATGCATTATATGTTGTTTATTGTTGCTTACATGGAATTATTGTTTTCATCATTTATATCATTTTATATGGCATGATAAATTTCACCAATTTTAGAACCCTTATATGATATCTAATTGCCGAACTACTAGAAGCTAGCTATTAAGTTACACGTGGTAGTTATTCAAAGAGTTACAAGATTACACGTGGTAAATTAGGGGTGAAAAGTGGCATCAAGTATTGATAATAATAATAATAATAATAATAATAATAATAATAACACAAATAGAATATAAAATGATACATTCCCAGTTTATATTTATAAAATCATGTACGTAGTAGTTATGTATTCAAATATTATAACCTATATATATATATATATAATGGGATGAATTCATACTACGAATATAAGTGACGTGTGTGTGTGTTCAACTTAATTTACATTTGTAATTTATGCCAATATAAATTACATACATATAATATATATCTAATATGTGGATGAGAACTAATGCATGCATACACACCTACACATGTATATATATAGTTGGGGACAAGAATCAACAGATGGCATTCTTAACTAAGAAGTAATTCAAACATTTTAATATATATATTACAATTCACCGCCTTAGTATACTAAAGTAACATATATGGATATACTTAATCTACCTAATTACGAGTATATATATATATATATAACTACTGTTCACAATCTGGAACACCCTATGAGATAAGTCTCGCCGTCTAGCTTAATAGATTTGCTGAAGTAAATTCTATACCATTAATGCAATTATTATTCTGTTGAATTGGAGTTTAGAGATATTGTTTAATGGATCTCTTAGAGTTAAAGTCGTGGCTTACAGTCAGGTTATTATCGAGTTTAACCTATATTCCCTTCAATCAATAAACATGTAACTTGTGTAGAAGTTAGAAAAAAGAAGAATGTTGAGGTTCATACTTTGAAGGGGATTTAATCTCGAGCTTGTCTGCTGAGTTTAGTAGGGGATGAAACGCTAAAATCCCTAATCTTTACTTAACAAGAGATTGAGTAATATCAAAACATCATGAGTTTCAATTAAGATCATTGATATTCATTATTTAGTGACTTAGTGCAGGCCCGCTCAAATCTAGTGTTAGGACATAAAAGCATATTAATTTTTGGTAGTACATCCAAAAGGTGGAAGGTAAGTAAAAATCCATCTGCAACTGTAATGCATGAACATAGTATTGTTTGAATTGATTGTATTATATGTGACTGTGGTGTCTTGTTGAATATACGTCGATATTATATGTTGCATAATTGTCTTGTATGATGTTGCAATATGGTGCTTGGTGAGCCATTGAACATGTCATTCACAGCATTTGCATGTGCATGCATATTACAAGAGGATGTTCGCATGCACGAAAATATTTTCTGGAAGAAAATAGATATTTGTTGACCTTTGCTAGTGCACCGAGACACGCTAGGCGTGCCTATGATATATGTTTAGGTATATCAAGTGGGATACTTCCTGGTGAACACAGAGCTAGCTAGGAGATGGGCTATTGGTGGGTCGCGGAGGATGGTCCATTTGTGAGTACCTATGTTATGACCTGCGGGGTGGGATACTTCTTGGCGCACGAGAAGGGGCGCAAGTAGGGACCCTTGGTTTGGCCGCGGGAGGATGGTCCACACGTAACATCATAACGATATTATTGACCATTTGGTTATTCTTTGTGTGCGAGCTCTTTTAAGTGCATAGTAGTTGGGTCGGGGCCCAAATGAAAGAAAATGATTTGAGAAAAGTATTTTGATTCCATGGATTTTACATGCAAGCATTACATGTTGGAAAAAACATCAATATTCTTTGGACATGCATGATTTTTACTTGCTGAGCTTTAGCCCGTGTAGTTCATGCATTGCAGGTGAGCATGACAATACCTGAGCCTGTTAGCTTATTGGGCAATGCTGGAGCTTCGTCAAGTTTTGAGGATCATGGATATGGATGACGACCTGTCGGGCTTTTTTTGGGTTCATTTTGATTTTACTTCTATTGTGTTTTATGAAAGAACTCGTACTGTTTATAACTTTTGAAACTGTATTGTCAAATATGTACATAGCGTGCTGATTTGAGTTTTGGGTTTGTATATCTAGTCATCGTGTTTACTTACAAATAGGGTTGACTGGCCTTTTGTCTCAAAATGATAACATCGTTGTTGAAGTGTACAAGGTTTTCGTTGATCGTCTGTTATTAAATTTAAACACAGGAAAAGATGAAAAAAAAATTTACACGTTTTAAAAAGGCTTTGTGGTCGAGTTGTTCTATTTATTACTTTCTAATAGTAGCAATAGGGGTGGGCGTCACATGCTTTGAAGTGAGGATTTGAGTAGAAGGGCACCTAGGGTTTCAACTTTCAACTCTTTCCGAATTTTCGAGATTTAAGGTATGAATTACACTTTTTGTTTCGAATTTCTTGAGGATTATGGATTACAGTTATTATATGGTGCATGTTTGATGATTTTGCCATGATTTTGATTGATTTTTTCTATTAGGCATTTTATCGAACACCTTGTGGGTTGTTGAATTAGGATATTTGTGGTTGATTGTTTGATGAATTTTACATGAGCTCGATTTTTTAGGGTGTTAGTGACTAGGATTCTCTGCAATTACATTGTTAGTTGGGTTTGGAAGCTTAATTGTGGATTAAATTGTAAAAGATGAGACACTATGCCTTATTTGGATTGTTGTACGTAATTATCGCTTTCTTGTTATACTTGGCACGTACGTATTCTCACAATTTTTTTGCCAGGTACTAATTCGAACATATGGCTGAACCAAGGAACCGAAAAAATCGAGGTAGACGAGGATGGGGGCGCGCGCACGACGACCACCACACCAGGCGACCCGAGGCTTATGGGCTCACTCGGAGAGAACGATGAACCGGATAGGTGGAACAGGTTGATCACTCGTGCTTTCACGCCAACACGATATGCCGACGATGATTGTACCCGAGCTCTCGGGATACATGAAGAGGTTTGGCAGATGTTTAAACGAGTGGGGTGGACCCCCTTCATGCAAGGGCGGTGGCCAACATTTAAGACACTAGCGCTCGAGTTCCTGAGCACCGTGGAGGTTATGGAGATGCGAGTAAACAATGAGCCTCAGAAAATCCATTTTAGATTGGGCAACGTATGGAGGCACATCACTATCGCCCAACTTAACGAGATTTTTGGGGTACCGTCTAACGCCCCTTTCCGGACCACAACGAATTATAGCCAGTATGATTTTTGGCGATTGTTGGTTGAGACACTAGAGACCGGCCCTATGCTATATGCGGCACGCACGTCAAAGGCCTCGTTAATCCGAAACCCCATCTTCCGCTACATTTAGAAAGTAACGACTCACTAAGTGTATGCTAGACACAAAAACGGGGGCGTGCAAGCTCGGGAGCTATACCTACTTTGGTGTATGCTCACCCACACCCCTTACAATATGGCGGCTCATTTTGTGGAACACGCCGTATATATTTCCATGCAAGACGCGGGGACAATACTGATTGGGGGAATGCTAACCCCCATTGCTCAACATTTTGGGGTTGATATGCGCGAGAATGGCGCCGATATGGCGATCGGAGCATCAACATGAACGCCCTCCGCACCATGAAGATCATTGTTAAGTTGGTATTTTATCAACTTATTTGATTATTTTAGATTAGAATTTGGTTTTATTTTGGGTGTTTTTAGAGTCTTTAGAGTCCAATTTATTTCAAATAGTGTCGATGTAGAGTCAATACGGATTTGGTAGCCGAGAGATGAAGAAAACGGTGAAAAATGGCTTGAAGAAAGAAGAAATCGTGTAGAAGCAAGGAAAAATCGCGTTTTGGCCAGGACGGGCGGCGCGCCAGCGCTCGCGAGTCTGGCGCCCGCAGCGCCGCGACTAGGGATGGCAATGGGTAGGATTGGAGTAGGATTCTATATCCTCCATCCCCATACCCATTTATTATATTCATACCCATACCCATACCCATACCCGCCGGGTATTCGGTTTTTCATACCCATCCCCATACCCATCGGACGATCGGGTATTCATACCCTACCCATACCCTCTTACCACTTACAATTGTATTTTTTTCAAATTTAAGTTATTTCTTTTTTTAAAGAGAAATTGGAGTTATTTAAATAAAAATATAGATATTTACTAAATTCTTAAGGAAACAATAAGGAAAAAAGAATACATATAAGAATTAGCGAACTATATATTATAAAAATATAGCAAAATATTAAAAAGGATTAAACAAAAGTGTTAGTGGATTAGTAGATTTCAGTTGAGACTTGGGGAAAAATCATTTTTTTAAATATAAATAAATAGAGTTGTATAAATAAAAAAAAATATGTAAAATATTATAAATAAATATATATGTAGATATATTATATATATAATATTATTATTTAATCGGGTATCGGGTAGGGTATGGGTAGGATGTACCTAGACCCACCTCCATACCCATACCCAAAAATACCCATACCCACATACCCATTTATTTAATCGGGTACAAAACTACCCTCCATACCCTCCTCCGTTAGGGTCGGGTATCGGATCCTCCGTCGGGTTCGGAGGAAATTGCCATCCCTACCCGCGACGAGGGAATCTTTGGATGGATGGAGGCTTGTGGGCGCCGCTTGGCCTTAACGCCCGGCAAGCTGGCGCCAAAGCGATTGTGTGGAAGTATGTTGATGGGCGCGCGCAATGCCATGCCGTGCAGCGCCAGCGCCGTCGCGATATTTAGCGATAAGCGTTAGCGAAGCGCCGCGCAGCCCGTGCGATATTTAGCGATAGCGTTAGCGGCGCCCGCGCAGCGCCCGGGGCGGATTCTCCTATGTTTGCCTACCTTTTTCTTGGATCTTGGTGGGGTTATAAATATAGACACTTGGGCGTGATTTCAGGCATCTTGGACCATTTGGAAGACAACAAAACAACAAGAAGACAAGGGAGAAGAATAGAAACATCTTGGTACAAGCTTGGAGAAGAAGATTGAAGGCTCTTATCATCTAGAAATAGAGAAGATCCCTCAACTCTTGCTCTTATTTTGTTACTTTCTCTATATTTTGTAAGATGTATTGTTGTAATCTTATGGATTCATTTTCTTCAATCATGAGCTAAACACTATAATTCTAGAGGATTGATGTAATCTATGTTTGAACTTATGTTTTGAGATTGTGGTTTGTCAATCTAGATCTATCAATTTATTTGTGCTATTTGGATCTATTGCTTCTAAATTACTTGATCAATAATTTAGATTGTTTGGTGTATTTGATTTGACACTTGAGAGAGGTAATTGAATACATGACCTTGGAATAGCATAACCTAGGATTTCATAGAATTGAGAGATTTGTGAATCCTTTGAAGTCATTTATCAAGATTCATAGCTTTTATTGAGATTTTGATTGGTGATTTTTATAGAGATATTGATTTCCCAATTGAATCTAAAATCATTGGCACTTGAGAAAGGGAATGATTCTTGTAGAAATCTTGACTTATAAATTGATAATTGATGATTGATAAACCATATTAACAACATAAGGGATAACTAGATTCATCATACCTCTAGAATTCATTTAATCATTTGGATAAACTCATTGATATTTACATAGTCTTAATTTATTTTTAGTATTTTTAGTATAATCAACTCCATCAACTATTGAATTTCTAAATAAAGTTAGACTACTATATGATATTACTTAGCAATAATTCGATAACTATTCCTGTGGATTCGACAACCTTACTACTCTATATTAAAACTTGACATCGTAGACTTGCGGTTAGAAAATTATCTAACAAGTTTTGGCGCGCCGTTTAAGGGAATAATTCATCTTATTTGCGCTAATATTATTACTTAGTAGTTTTACTTTAATTTAGATTGGTTTCTTTTGTTACAATAGGGTCATTGTCATTTTTGTGTTTTCTTGTTGATGCGAAAAAATAAGAGCGCTAATTTAATCTTATTTGATCCGAAATTGAAAGAACGCTTGAAAGATTAGAGCCGCACGAAGAATCGATTTCACAAAAATGGCAGGACTCGGTGATGATGAAGACCGCATACCTATTGTTGCACCAGGAAAGGGCCATTCGGGACTATTTTCGACCAACCACGAATCAAAATTATTGGGCATTGTTCGCCAACCTATCAATGCGAATAATTTTGAATTGAAGCCGCCTTAATAAACATGGTACAACAAAATCAGTTTGGGGGAAGTGCCGTAGATGACCCGAACGCTCATTTGGCTATTTTTCTTGAGATATGTGACACTATCAAAATGAATGGGGTTCCTGATGAAGCTATTCGGTTGAGGTTATTTCCGTTTTCACTTCGTGATAAGGCTAGACAGTGGCTTCAAACCTTTCCACCTGGAAGTATCACTAGTTGGAATGATCTCACTGAAAAGTTCATGGCAAAATTCTTTCCACCTAGTAAGACACTTCAACTAAAAAGTGAGATTGCTCAATTTCATCAACTCGACTTTGAGCCACTCTACGAAGCTTGGGACCGATTCAAAGAATTATTGAGGAGGTGTCCACAACACGGGTACGCAGATTGGCAAAAGGTTCAATATTTCTACAATGGTATGAATGGGCATTCAAGAACTATTATAGATGCGGCAGCGGGAGGTACATTGATGGCTAAAACTCCAAGTGAAGCCATGCTTTTACTCGAAGAAATGGCTGCAAATAGTTATCAATGGCCGTCTGAAAGATCTACGCCAAGAAAAGTTGCCGGTGTTCTTGAACTTGATACTATGTCCGCATTGGCTTCTCAAATTTCCGCCTTGTCAAAGCAAATTGCTACACTAAGTCCGGGTGGAAAACAACAATCAGAGGCCGTCATGGAGATAAGTCAAGAAATTGTGACCGATACGGAACAAGCGAATTATGTGAATAATCGGGGTTTCAACAATAGAGGAATCAATTGCCAACACATTATCATCCAGGGACTTCACAATCATGAAAACTTCTCGTATAGCAATACGAGAAATGTGTTGCAACCACCTCCAGGGATATCGAGAATCAAGCAAGTATGCGAGTACACACGTGGGAGAACAAAAGCCATCTTTGGAGGAATTACTTAGTTCATTCCTTGTAGAATCAAGAGCAAGGATGAACAAGGCCGATTCTAACATAGAAAATTTGGGTTCAAGGGTTACAACAATTGAAAGTCATCTCAAATCTTTGGGGACACATGTGGGTCAATTGGCCGCGGCTATTAATTCACAACGAGAAAGTTGATACGTTTCCAAGTAACACCGAGGTGAACCCCGGGAACATTGCAAGGCCATTAAGTTGAGAAGTGGGACGGAATATGATGAACCAAAGATGCTGCTCATGCCACCAAAGAACTAGAAGCAAGCTCTGAAACACTCCAAAATGAAGAAGGCATTGATAAGCAATCAGAAAAGGCAAAAATTGAGGTAAAACCAATTTCCAATTCTGATAATGTGTTACCAAATGCTCTTCCTTTTCCACAGAGATTTCAGAAGAAAAAGTTGGACGCTCAATTTTCCAAGTTTTGGAAATATTCAAGAAAATTCACATCAACATCCCTTTTGCCGATGCACTCGAGCAAATGCCAAATTATGCAAAATTCATGAAGGATGTGATGTCGAGAAAGAGAAGGTTGGAAGCATATGAGACGGTCAATCTCACGGAAGAATGTAGCGCCATTTTGCAAAGAAAGCTACCACAAAAATTAAGAGATCCGGGGAGTTTCACTATCCCTTGCACTATTGGTGATTCTTATTTTAATAAAGCTCTTTGTGATTTAGGTGCTAGCATTAATCTTATGCCGTTATGCTGTTTTTGGAAACTTGGCCTTGGAGAAATAACGCCATCCACCATCACATTGCAATTAGCCGATAGATCACTCACCTACCCAAGAGGAGTGATTGAAGATGTGTTGATCAAAGTGGATAAATTCATATTTCCGGCGGACTTTGTGGTGTTGGATATGGAGGAAGATCATGAAATGCCATTGATTCTTGGGAGACCTTTTCTAGCAACGGACGAGCTTTAATTGGCGTGCAACGAGGAGAGTTAACATTACGGGTAAATGATGATGAGGTACTATTTAACATTTATAAAGCAATGAAATTTCAAGAGGAACCTCACACATGTCATTTTATTGATAAAATCAAACAATGTGATCAAGCGGAAGTTATAAAACAAGATTTAAAAGATCCGTTAGAACATTGTTTGATTAATTCAATAATGAAATGTGATGAGGAAGATAGTGATGATATTGATTTGCTTGAGTTTATTCTTTCCCTTGAGGCTAAAGAAATTGTAAAAGAAGAACAAAAGGAAGCATTAGAAAATGCCAATATTGAAAATATTCGAAAGGAACTTTAGAACTAAAGGAACTTTAGGAACATCTTCAATATGCATTTTTGGGAAAAGATAACACTTACCCGGTGATTGTTTCGCTTTATTATCTTCATCCGAATTAGATAAGTTGTTGTGTGTGCTTCGTGAACATAAGTCGGCCTTAGGTTGGTATATTTACGATTTGAAAGGTATAAGTCCTTCCATTGTAATGCACAAAATTTTAATGGAAGAATCTTATAAACCATCTATTGAACACCAAAGACGACTTAATCCCGCAATGAAAGAAGTCGTGAGAAATGAGGTTTTAAAGTGGCTAAAGGCGGTATAATTTATGCCATTTCGGATAGTTCATGGGTGAGTCAGAGACAGGTTGTCCCTAAAAAGGGAGGAATGCGAGTTGTGAAAAATGATAACAATGAATTAATTTCTACACGAACTATCACACAGGATGGCGAGTATGTATTGACTATAGAAAATTGAATAAAGCTACTCGTAAGGATCATTTTCCCCTCCCCTTTATTGATCAAATGTTGGACAAAGGTTGGCGGAGTTACGAATATTATTGTTTTCTTGATGGCTATTCAGGATATAATCAAATCGCTATTGCCCCGAAGATCAAGAAAAAACTACTTTTACATGTCCATATGGTACTTTTGCATTTCGCGGATGCCATTTGGATTATGTAATGCACCGCTACTTTTCGGAGGTGTATGATGGCGATTTTTCATGGTATGGTTGAGGAAATCATGGAAATTTTTATGGACGATTTTTTGTTTTTGGTACTTCTTTTGACCATTGTTTGCATAACTTATCTATGGTTTTGCAACGTTGTGAGGAAACTAATCTCGTACTTAATTGGGAAAAATGTCACTTTATGGTCAAAGAAGGGATTGTACTTGGACATCGTATTTCTTGTACGAGGTTTGGAAGTAGACGGGCGAAAGTTGTGGCTATTGAAAAGCTACCCCACCTTCAAATGTGAAAGGCATAAGAAGCTTTTAGGGCATGCGAGGATTTTATAGGAGGTTCATAAAAGATTTTTCAAAAATTGTTAAACCACTTTGTAATCTCCTTGAAAAAGATGCTATCTTTTGCTTTGATGAGTTGTGTTTGCGAGGCATTTGAGCAGGATAAAAAAGGCACTCATTTGCTCCGATAATGATAGTGCGGATTGGACTCAACCATTTGAGCTCATGTGCGATGCAAGTGATTATGCAATGGGTGCCATTCTTGGTCAAAGCGAGATAGAATTTTTAAAGCTATTTACTACGCAAGCGAGGACCATGGACAACGCCCAACAAAACTACACCACCACGAAAAAGAGATGTTGGCGGTAGTTTTTGCATTTGATAAATTCGAGCTTACTTGGTGGGTACAAAGGTGATTGTTTACGGATCATGCGGCAATCCGATACCTTTTCTCCAAAAAAAAGATGCAAAACCTCGATTAATTCGATGGATTTTGCTCTTGCAAGAATTTGATATTGAGATTCGAGATAAAAAGGAAGCGAGAATGGGGTTGCCGATCATCTATCCCGCCTTGAGCAACCTTACGAGGTGATTGAGAGTCCAATAAAAGAATCATTTCCTGATGAACAAATTATGCGTGCCGAGATATCATTACCTTGGTACGCAGATTTTGTTAATTACCTCGCGGGAGGAGTTTTGCCACCGGACTTGACTTCACACCAAAAGAAAAAATTCTTACATGATGTCAAGTCTTATTTGTGGGATGATCCGTTATTGTTCAAGAGATGCGCGGATTCTATCATTCGCCGTTGTGTTCCTAAGGAAGAAATTGGAGAGATTCTTCAACATTGTCATTCATCATCTTATGGGGGACATTTCGGGCCAACCCGAACCGCTGCAAAGGTACTACAATCTGGTTTTTATTGGCCAACATTATTCAAGGATTGTTATGCCTTTGTGAAAACTTGTGATCGATGCCAAAGGGTTGGTAATATTTCACGGCGTCATGAGCTTCCTTTGACAAACATAATGGAGGTGGAATTGTTTGATGTATGGGGTATTGACTTTATGGGACCATTTCCGCGTCCTTTGGAAATTTGTACATTTTGCTTGCGGTTGATTATGTCTCCAAGTGGGTTGAGGCGATTGCTACACCAACGAATGATGCTAAGGTAGTACTCAAATTCTTGCACAAGCATATTTTTACTCGGTTCGGTACTCCTCGAGCTATTGTAAGTGATGAAGGTACGCATTTTTGTAATAAATTGTTTAACAACCTTCTTGCTAAATTTGGTGTGCGTCATAAGATTGCGCTTGGTTACCATCCTCAATCTAATGGTCAAGCGAAATTTCAAATCGTGAGGTGAAACAAATTCTTGAAAAAACGCGGTGAGTTTTAATCGAAAGGATTGGGCACAAAAGCTCGATGATGCTTTGTGGGCTTATCGCACGGCTTATAAAACACCCATTGGTATGTCACCGTATCGATTGGTGTTTGGTAAACCGTGTCATTTGCCGGTTGAACTTGAGCATCGAGCTTATTGGGCAATTAAGAAATTGAATTTTAACTTGAAAGAGGCGGTGAAAACCGATTACTTCAATTAACGAAATGGAAGAATTTCGTCAAGAATCATATGAAAATGCCAAAATGTATAAGGAAAAAACGAAAAAATGGCATGATCAAATGATTTTGCGGCGTGAATTCTTACCCGGCCAACAAGTGTTATTGTTCAACTCTCGATTGAAACTTTTTCAGGTAAACTCAAATCACGATGGTCGGGACCGTTTGTGGTTGAACGTGTGTTTCCATATGGTGCCGTCGAGTTAAGAGGAGCGATGGGAATTCGTTCCAAGTAAACGGACAAAGATTGAAACATTATTTTGGGAGCGAAGTAAGGAAGGTTTTAAATCTTCCACTTGGTGATGAAATTTCTTGAGTCGAATAGTTGAGTCCGGCTAACGACTATAAATTTAGCGCTTCTTGGGAGGCAACCCAAGCAATTTTCGTGTGATCGAATTTTGTGTGATTTTATTTTCTTTTAATTTGGTGTGTATTTATTTGAATTTTGGTGTGATTTTTGTGTAAATTAATTTGTGTGTGATTTTGAATTTTTGATTAAATTGAAAAAAAAAAAAAAAAAAAAAAAAAAAAAAATACGGGCGGGCGCCGATGGGTGAGCAACATGAGACGAGTGAGCAACATGAGGCGAGGTGTGCGGGCGGGATGGTTAGCTGGCGAATGAAGTGGCGGCGCCCTTGGGCCAGCCGGACTGGAGCCATGGGCGCCCGATGATTTCTTTGGGTAATTAAAGGGTTGGTCACGATCACCTCTCATTTTTTTACAAACACACACACACGCCTATCTTCATCCCTTCTACAAAAATCCCACCTTGTTTTCACTTATACACCATTCAAGTGGGCAATTGAGCAACTTAATCATCATCTTCATCTTCTTCATCAATTGGGTAAGTGAGCTTCAATTGTACACCAATTTTCTTCAAATTTTCAAGCTTAGGTTAAAAATGTGGGAATTTTCATTATCATTATAATTTTGAAATTCTTGATAAATTCTTGATAAATTGTGATGATATATGAATAATATTGTGCTTGAATTGATTGGTGTTGAAAAATGGGCATGAATTGAATTTCAAATTTGGTGTTTATCTTTTCTTTGCATATATGCCTACAAGGTGTTTGTTAAAATGCCTCAATGAAAAATATTACACCTAGGCATTTGATTCTTGTCATCATTGTGTACTAAAGGTTATTTGATCATAACTTGATGACAAGGATGCATAATTCTTGAGTTGTTGCCAAATTCCTAACTCCTAACTCGTATTGTGCGTTCTATGTGTATTTTGCTTGTGTTATTTTTGGTGATTTCGATCAATTACAATGCCAAGAACAAAGAATGCAAGCAAGGGCAAAAGAGTGGCAATACGTCGAGGAAAATATTGAAGCTCGTTTTCTTCACTTGGAAGCACAACAACTATATTATGACACATTATGCTCGAAGAGCATAACTTGTGAAACGGGGGTTACAACCGGGGCGAATGATGGTGAACTTGCACAAATGATACATCGAAGCAATGGAAAAAACTTTGTGCACAACCCGGACCATTCGCACCGAATATAGTCCGAGAGTTTTATGCGAATGCGAAGACCAAAAATGGCTATAACTCGAGGTTTTCGTGCGTGGAGTAGACAAGGTATACACTCATGTAGTAGCGATAAGAGAATATTATGGACTCGGAGGTGGATCACTCACCGTACATTGAATTTATCTCGCAACCACCGAGTATGGAGGAGATTTGTAATACCCTATGCCGGCTACTGGAAGGCGTGGTACGTCATATAAAAGTTGTGGGAGGTGCTCTTGCTTTTCCGAGAACGAGTCTTAGTCGATATGGGCGAGCTTGGTACCACTTCATATGCAACAACTTGATACCAACCAAGCATGTTAGTGATGTAACTAAGAGAACGAGCTCATCTTCTATATGCCATAATTCTTCGACATACAATTCGACCCCCGGTAATTATTGCAACGTCCCTTCATAACAAAATGCTACAACCCAAAACAGGGGACTAATCTTACCGAGTTTAATTTGTGGGTTATGTAAAAAGAAGGGTGTTACATGGGATAACTCCGAGCCATTGGAAAATCCAAAGGGACCCATAGATTCGGCTACTATTGCTTCTTATGACGAGTGGGTAGGCGGTGTGCCTAATCCGAAGGGTGCGGGGATATATTCTTCATCCCGAATTTGCTCGCGGCTATTGAGCCGATACTCATGCCCAACCACGAATATTGGCGTTCCATGCGATTCGGCAAGAAGCGTTTCGTTAGACGCTCATAACTTGACTCTTGAGGACGCACTAGTTCGCGAAATCACGAGAATTGAGAAGGGCTTTTGTAGCGGGAGCGGCGCCCTGAGAGCGGCACGAGAAGAATATGAGAATGAGCACAACCGAATACTTGCCCGGATATATAGCGGACACACCCGCAATTCGGTTCCCAATACCACCACCACCGGGCCCTATTGCTCATTTTTCACCACACGACTCGATGAGGAGTCTAGCGCTCCGGCTATCGGGAAAGTTTTCTCACTCTCCATTGAGGACAATGTTCAATTTAAGTTTGGGGGTGTAATCTGTATTTGTGTCTTTTGAGTCGTGTCAGAGTCGTGTCAAAAAAAAAAAAAAAAATTTGCATTTGTTTTTTGCGGGTTGAGTAGAGTCGGGTAGTTTTTTGAACAATAGAACTACATGACTAAGTAGATTTGTTGATTGCGAGTTGAACGTCACGAAAGCATGCTTTAAAGTGGTGATCTATATTTTGCTTCATTGATTTCATATTCATGCATAATTACATTAACTTATTTGAAAATGATTAATGAAGTCAAGTGTTGCTTGTATGATCCCACCGGATTCTAGAACTTGTTTGATCACTAATTGAGGCGAAATTCTAGGTGAAATAACATAAGGAAATGATTTAGGCCATCTTTGAATAAAAGCTAGAGCCAAAATGACTACCTTTGTACGATATAATTTCACTAGTGTCCCCTTTTGAGCCTATTAAACCTTTTCTTTGGCAACCAATTGTTTTTACCTTGAGCTTACATGTGAAAATCCTAATTACCCATCACTCATACACACAAAATGATTGAAGGTTGAGGAGGATGTAATAAGTAAGGTAGATGTTCATTCGCATGAAGTTGCCGAGAAAAAGAAATAATGAAACCCCATGTGTTAAAATATGCAAAAGACCAAGTTTGGGGGTCTCGAAAAAAAAATTGTGTTGAAAATAGAGGCTCGTAGAGGGAGAATAATTGAAAATTCAACAAAAGTGAAGGTAGCCATTTTGTTTGGCAATTGGTGATTTGAAGAGGTAATTGTGTGTTTGGGTGAATTGAGCCACTTAATCCTAAATTTTCCTACCCGACCCTAAGCCACATTACAAGCTTTGGAAGCCCTATTGATCCATGTGTTATATTAGCCTACATTAGTGGAGATTAGTGTGAATAACAAGCCTATGGAATCCGGTAGTCAGTATCTTTTGATACTTAGAAGTGGATCATCTTGATAACGTTTGATTGCGTAAATCAATTTGAATAATGAAAACGGAATTTTCATGAATATTCAACACTTTTGATCACAATGTTAAAATGCATGCTTGATTGATAGTGAAATGAGTTTTAGACAAATCTTATTGGTTTATGGAGTTTTGTAGTTGTGTGTGTTGTTGTATTGTTTGTCTTTCATTTTGGAGTTATAATTGTTTGAGGACAAACAATAGCTTAAGTTTGGGGTATTTGTTAAGTTGGTATTTTATCAACTTATTTGATTATTTTAGATTAGAATTTGGTTTTATTTTGGGTGTTTTAGAGTCTTTAGAGTCCAATTTATTTCAAATAGTGTCGATGTAGAGTCAATACGGATTTGTAGCCGAGAGATGAAGAAAACGGTGAAAAATGGCTTGAAGAAAGAAGAAATCGTGTAGAAGCAAGGAAAAATCGCGTTTTGGCCAAGGACGGGCGGGCGGGCGCCGGTCTGGCCCCGCCCGTAGCCGCGACGGGAATCTTGGATGGATGGAGGCTTGTGGCGCCGCAGCTTGCCAACCCGCCCGTACTGCAGCGCCCGGCGGATTGTGTGGGCGTATGTTGATGGCGCGCCAGCGCCATGCCATAGCGCAGCGCGCCAGCTGCCGTGCGATATTTAGCGATAAGCGTTAGCGAAGCGCCGCAGCGTCACGTGCGATATTTGGCGATAAGCGTTAGCGAGCGCCCGCAGCCGTGCGATATTTAGCGATAGCGTTAGCGGGCGCCCCTTGGCCGGGGCGGATTCTCCTATGTTTGCCTACCTTTTTCTTGGATCTTGGTGGGGTTATAAATATAGACACTTGGGCGTGATTTCGGGCATCTTGGACCATTTGGAAGACAACAAAACAACAAGAAGACAAGGAGAAGAATAGAAACATCTTGGTACAAGCTTGGAGAAGAAGATTGAAGGCTCTTATCATCTAGAAATAGAGAAGATCCCTCAACTCTTGCTCTTATTTTGTTACTTTCTCTATATTTTGTAAGATGTATTGTTGTAATCTTATGGATTCATTTTCTTCAATCATGAGCTAAACACTATAATTCTAGAGGATTGATGTAATCTATGTTTGAACTTATGTTTTGAGATTGTGGTTTGTCAATCTAGATCTATCAATTTATTTGTGCTATTTGGATCTATTGCTTCTAAATTACTTGATCAATAATTTAGATTGTTTGGTGTATTTGATTTGACACTTGAGAGAGGTAATTGAATACATGACCTTGGAATAGCATAACACAGGATTTCATAGAATTGAGAGATTTGTGAATCCTTTGAAGTCATTTATCAAGATTCATAGCTTTTATTGAGATTTTGATTGGTGATTTTTATAGAGATATTGATTTCCCAATTGAATCTAAAATCATTGGCACTTGAGAAAGGGAATGATTCTTGTAGAAATCTTGACTTATAAATTGATAATTGATGATTGATAAACCATATTAACAACATAAGGGATAACTAGATTCATCATACCTCTAGAATTCATTTAATCATTTGGATAAACTCATTGATATTTACATAGTCTTAATTTATTTTTAGTATTTTTAGTATAATCAACTCCATCAACTATTGAATTTCTAAATAAAGTTAGACTACTATATGATATTACTTAGCAATAATTCGATAATTATTCCTGTGGATTCGACAACCTTACTACTCTATATTAAAACTTGACACGTAGACTTGCGGTTAGAAAATTATCTAACAATCATAACTATCGAGGAGAACATTTTCTGTTTTCAACAAAAAGTCGGGTCGGCCTTCCCCTTTCCTAACCCGCATCTCACAGCTGTGGTGGACAATGAAAGTAATTGACTCATGAACTCTGAGGCACATATCAGATTCATGGATGGCCTGACTGCAAGGAAAAGGAGGAGGGTAGCAGGGTTACCCGATGAAGAAGATTTGGTGATGGAGGCAAGGGAATATGATTGGGAAGAGAGGGTCTTTGAGCAGGGTTTCCAGCAGGGAGGATTTGAGCACGGCTTCCCATAGGGGAGGCCCGACATTCCAGAGAGCTCCCGCCAAGGTGAGGAGCGTGGGTGGCAGGATTATCATGATAGACTCTATGCTCTTAAGGAGAGCATGCGACAGCACAGGGACAATTTCCGGCATCACCAGGATGATTTCCGATAGTACCGGGATGATTTCCTGCATCATCAGGAGGAGTTCTGTGCCTTCCGAACAGAGCAGGAGCAGAGGTACCAAGCCCAGAAGCTGAGGTACCAGGCCCAGGAGCAGCGGGAGTTGGAGATATTGCAGACGATGCATCAGATACAAATGTGACATATCTCCCAGGGCCACTTTCCGCCGCCACTCCCACAGTGATCCATGTCCTTTCCACACTTTTCTTTGAAATTCTATCTTATCTTCAATGCGCTATAATTTCATTCAAGTTTGGGGGGAGAGGTAGTAATTTTATTGAAGGGTGTGGCATTTTTTTTTGCATTCATGTAGTTGCATTTAGAGCATGTAGGATGCATTGCATTATATGTTTATTTTTTATTTTTAGCACGTTTATTGTTGTAGCACGTTTACTGATTTCTTAGTTGTTTAGGGAGTGAGTTGACCGCTTTTGTGTGCTTGTTGATCTTGGGAGCATTTGTTGAACAATTTATGTTGTTTTGAATTGAGTGTTGAGCGTGAGTTGACCGGGTTGAGAATAAATGATATGGAGCATGTGAATATTGGAATCATGGTTGATATACTTTGAATTACGTACTTACAAGCCTGTGAGCTTTTTGAGCCTTAACTGCTTTCATATTATGCAGTCTTGTTTGTTGATTGAGTGTGTCATTCATGTTGATTTGAATTCTAGAACTTGCTCTGGTATCTCCGTCGAAGTCACATGTTGTATGCAGTTTATGAAAATGATTTTAGGACATTTTTGTTAAGCCTTTCAAGCCTTTTTGCCTACCTTATGATATTTGATTTTCCTAGTTAGCCAATTTGAGCCTATTCCCTGATTTTTTTATAGCCACATTTCAAGCCTTAAGATTTAACTTGATATATCTGTTACCTAAGCTTGAGCGTATAGCATTGAGTAAAGGGATTGAATAAAGGGTTGAATGAAAGGGTATTGAAAAGTTAAAAAAATGGTGTATATATTGGTTGATTGGGAATAAAGAAGGAAAAGGAGGAAAAGGAAGAATACTCACAAAGAGTCGAAAAAAAAAACGACTGCAAAAGTAAGTTGGCCGTAAATAAAATATAGGCTGAAAATTGTGATGTAAGGCGAAGGAGAATAAATTGTGTGAAAAAAAAGGGAGAAATAGAGATGTGACAGAATGAAAAAAGTGATTGGGGGTGCATAGTTGATTTGAATAAGAATAATTGTTTGAGAAAAGCGATGTGCTTAACAATCTATACGCTTAGGTCTGAGTCACTTTATCCATATTTCCCTACCTTAACCAAAGAGCCTTCATTACAACCAAAAGCAAAGTCCTTTTCGATTTGTGAATTGCATACAATCAGTGGGTAGGATGTGAGCGATTTGCAAGCATATGGTAATTCTTCAACATTGATATGACTTGAGTGAATACACATCCCTTATTATCCTAGTGAGTAGAGTTTACACTTTATCCATGAGAGGCGTGATTTGAAGTGTTTGCCATGATTTTGATAGACTTGTGCTCCGTGTTAGATATTTGAAACTTGGTTGGTTTGTGTTTGATGTCTATGGATAAACGACATGAATTGTGATGCGTTGTTCTTGATGTGCTCTTCTTCACCCCATTTGTGTTGTCGTGTTTATAAGTTATGACCGGGACTGTCAATAGTTTAAGTTTGGGGGTTTGATTGGCATGTATTTTGCATGTATTTTGGGCTTAATTTTCGCTAGAATGTGTTGCTATGCATGCATTACATGAGTAAATAGGGCTTTATTCCTGTTTTGTGAAAAAGTATTACGCTTTGCTTTCGTTTTGTAGGAATTGATTGATAAATTGTAGCATTTTGGCAATAATTCGGAGCATTGCGATAAAGGACCGCCAATACTTGACGTAATGTACGAAGTTTGGAGTTGAATCGAGAAGAAGTCAGACAAACCGGGCAAAACACGGAGGAAAACGGCCGAGTATCAAGTGTAGCAGGTGCGCACGGGCAGGGCGTACGACCCTAGCACGACCCGTGCGCCAGCCAACATTGAGACTCAACATTCGACCATACGCACGGGCTGGTCGTGCTCTAGCGCACGGTCCATGCGTCTTTCAGCGATTTGAAAGTTTCTGTGGCACCCAGCACGGGCTGGGCGTGCTCTAGGCGCACAGCCCGTGCGCCTGTGCGGGAAAATAGAGTCTGACACGGTTTGAACTAGGTTTTCGACCCAAATGAAGTACAAATAGAGACGGGGCAGCCACAAACAAGGATCCGCTGATTTTTGCCCTAGAAAGCAAGAGAAGAGCAATCTTCCACCGGAGAATTGGGGAGATCGATCAAGACCGCAACCACACCTTCGAGGATTGAAGATAGATCGAGAGATCATCATCATCCCCGAGTTCACTCATTCCATAGTATTTTTATTTTTCAATTGGTTAGACATGAACATGAATAATTTGTCTATGGATTATTTATTTTCTATGTCTAGCTAAACTTCTTGTGATTCCCGGGTTTGGGAGTATGTTAATGGATACTTTTATTTGATGATTAATTACAATTGAAGTTAATGTTTTCCAACCATATTCAAGTACTTTGCTTTAATTCTTGTTTTATCAAAAAACGATTGGTCTAACTTGTTTGATGTATTGATTCATAATTCTAACCGATGAGTTTCAATGCTAGATCTATGAGTACTTGACATGAATATCTCGCATGATTGAGAAGTCTGTGAATATCTGTGAGGCTTTATAATCTTTTGAACTTTTGGGAGTTTGATATATCATATTGAGTAGATATGCTAGCATAGATATTCCAATCAACACTTTTACATGCATCTCGAGAGAGAGGGTAAATTACTTTGGTGATCGGTCTATAGGGAAGAATACGTTTAACTTTGGTTTGATTAATCTGATAATAAAAGGGGATATTAACTGAAACCATAACCCAGGAATCCATTCATTATCTTGATCTTTCAATCATTCTTTACTTTGTTTCTTTTAGGATAAATTTCTGCTTTAGTTTATAAAACCAACTCACTCACTTTCGATCGCCTGGATAAAAATAAGGCTATTATAATCCAGTACTTAGTAAATTAATTTATTAGTCCCTGTGGATTCGACCTTGCTAACCCTATTCTATAAAATGCACCGTACACTTTCGGTGAAGCTAAAAAATAAGGCGAACATGATACCACTTGTAAGTCCAAGTGGCTACGATAATCTAGAGAGGAGTGAATAGATTATGCCCACTTTCTTGATTATTCCCTCTTTTTCGAATGTAAAAGGCAAAGACAAGAATGGAAGTGCGGGAAGTAAACAACACACGTCGATTTATAGAGGTTCAACCCACCTAGGGCCTAATCCTCTACCACTCCAGTATCTCTGGGATAGATTTCAAAAAGAAAAAATAATTTTATTAATAGTTACCAAAACTATTACAACATCACCTTACAACACCTCTTTGAAGATTACCACAATCTCCCTAGAAAATTATCACAATCTTCTTGCAACGGCACCTTGTGAAGATTACCACAATCTTCTGACTTGAAGAGCACCAAACTCTCCAAAACCTCGAAGAACACCAAACTCTTCCACAAGAAGATTACCACAATCTTCTTACACCTAACACCTAAGATCACCCAAGTGTGCTCTCCCCACAAGAACACTCACAAGGATATCTTGTGTTTGAATGACGAACACAAATTCAAGATTACAACTTAATAAAGTATACAACTTTCAAGTGCAAGTGTAATCAAGAATAAAAGCCTAGACCTCAAAATGTGCAAGTACAAGAGCTTAGGCTATTACAACAAGAATTTGAAATGTGAAAGCTTAGAGAAATTTGTTGAATTCTTGTTGTGTTGTTTGCTTGTATTGTTCTTGTGTCTTCAAAATCTTCTTCAATTTATTAGGAGAGCCTTCAAGATTTGACCACAAGCATAGGCTCCTCCATCTTCACTTTTGTCTACAAAAAGAAGATCACAAGATGTAGAAATAATGTACAAAATTGATAAAGTAAAACTTGCTATAATGGATGTTCAACGGTTTAAATCTGCTGCCAAAAATAACATTGGTCAATCGGTCGCTATGTAGAAATTTCAAACGTTGAAAAAGTAAATTAAAGATTCAGACACATGATGACGGGGAGGGTAACCGGTCCAAGGGGGTCCGATCGGTCGCCATGGGGTCCGACCCATCGGTCCCTAAATGTACCGGTTGGCCTCCCTAAAATTTCAATTGTAGAGTGTTCTATTTCAGTATTCTTTCTTTCAGATATCGGTCAACCTCTTGTTCGACCGGTCAATCTCCTGGGGTTTTTCAAACGTCTCGTTTCTGTTTCAAAAAATCAACTTTAGACACGGGTTGCCTTATAGGGCGACCGGTTGACCTAAAAACAGAAGTGTTGTCCAATTTTTGTCAAATATAAAATTCAAGAAATACTCCAAAAAATTAGTAAAAATATTTTAAATCATTTGGGAGTATTTGGACAACATTTGAAAAAAATGTTTCGGTGTAAAAACACATTTAAACAAAATCATCAAAATCTTGATAAAAATATTTATCTAACAAAATCTGCTAATGGCAGGAGGTTGAGCCTCCCACCCCAGAGTGATAGGCCACGCCCATCTCCCCATGAGAGTGATAGGCGCCCTTCCCGCCAAGAGGGTGGTCGACACCCCAGATCGCGCTCCAGTGATCATGTCGATGTTGTTCCGACTCCTCATCCTTCTTTAGGCCCTTCTGGAGGGAAGAGGCCAAGGATGGAGTCCGGAGTTTGTACTTCTGAGAGTGTTGGTCCCCGAGCTATCTTCTCTGGTAGAGTGAACCATCGCGAGGGGATCAGTCCTATTGGGACTATACTGATTGTGGCTTGGACTATGCCAGTACCTGATGAGCTTTATCGGCTGATGATCAGTCCCGCCTTGGGTCTTTGTCCTTCAAGGACATCGAAACTCACCTTTGTAGGGATGTTGCTCGGGTAAGCTTCCGCGGTTTTTTTACATCTCCATTCTTCATGCTTTGTTCCTTTACTTGGCTAAGACTTGTACGCATTTTCTTCTAGATTCTGAACCTTGCATCAGCTTTGAACCATCTAGGCGAGGTGACCGAAGTGGAGAATCGTCGATTTTGGGGTGAGGTAAAGGCGCTTAAGGCCGTAACTAGCCATCATAAGTGTGAGATGTCAGATTTGTCCAAGTAGTGGGGCCGGCCAAAGAGTCAGCTTTCCCATGAGGCAGAGACAGGTGAGTTGTTCTTCCAGTCCCGCTAGTATCGAGTTGTTAGCCAAGGAGAGGTCCAGTTCAGTTGAGGCCTACAAAGGTTCCTTGTTCTATCGCTCAGATATGATGAGAGAGTCTTGCTCCTACTATGATAAGATGGTACGCCATTGCCGGAAACTTCTACGGTGGAGTGGAAAGGCTTCCAATGAGCTGATCGATATCCTGGATTATGGCGTTTCTAACGAGAAGGAAGGAGAGGTCGAAGCCTTGGTGGATCTTCCCAACAAAGCTGGTGGCGATGGAGATGATGCTGATGGAGATGAAATGCCTCCTGCTTGAGTTGTGATTATTATTTCTTTGCCTGATGGCTATTCATTCCTGCCCACCTGTTTAGTACTTGCTTTATGCATTTGGATATTTCTCTTCACGCACTAGGATATTTCATCTTGTGCACTTGGGTATTTCTCCCTCTCTTTTGGTCTTAGAGATGTTTTATTTGTCCCGTGGGGCTGGATGCTTCTTCTATTTTTCTTATGCATATTTGTTTTGTCTTGCCACGCTTTATGTGGTGCTTTTGATATAATTTCTTTCCGAAGAAGACTTGTTCATTTCCTACGGTGAGGTGGATCTTCCCTTCAGAGGGAAGTCTTGATTTTTTCGAAATAGCCGGGAATATTTGTGTTCAAGGTTAATGTGTACCATCCCGTGTGTTCTTGAGGGTGCCCTCTTGGAGCCCAGTGGCGTCCTTTAAGAATTCGGAGAGGGCTCCCTTCCGGGTCTTGGAAAGGGCTCCCTTCTGAAACTCTTCACTAGCTTAACTTTGTTGCTTTTGATTTTCCCCCCAGGTTTTAGAGTTTTTGCCTTCTTCTTTTGCCGATGAGTAATATTTTGCGGGATGTCCTTCTGGAGCCCGGAGTAGGCGCCCTCATGGAGTTCATGGGGCGTATTTCCAAAGCTTGGAGGGGGAACCCTTCTGGAGCTTCCATCACAGCTCTTGCTTTAGGCTTTTGGTCTCTTCTCCATATGTGTTAGCTTCTTTGTCGTCTTTTTCTTGCATATTTTCATCACGGAGAAGAACTCATCAGGACTCTTGCGAGAATGCCCCTTCCACCGGATGGAAATTTGTTTTACCAAGACCTCCTTGGGGAGGCCCCTCCCATCTGAGATTTTAGCCTGAGGATGTCATTCCCCCCGGGGTCTTAGCTAGGTGAGGCTTTCCCCTCCGGGGTCTTAGCCGAGTGAGGCCTTTCCCTCCGGGGTCTTAGCGTGAGGAGGTGAATTACTAAGACCTTCATGAGGAGGCCCTTCTCATCTGAGGTCTTAGCCAGGAGGGGTCATCCCACCCGGGGTCTTAGTTGGGTAAGGTAAATTTATGAGGATCCCAGTAAGGAGGCCCCTCCCATCCGGTGCGTTAGCCAGAAAGATGGGATTTGTTGAGGAGAGTGTCTAACTAGTTATTGGCCCTGGCCATATGTGGCCATTAACTGCACCATAGCCATATGTGCCCATTAACTGCATTACAACATTATAGTAGAAACGTAAAAGTGTTTTTATTCTTTAAAATGAAAAGTTTTACGCCCCGTGGTAGAAACATGACTGAAATATAAATAAATGTTTAACGCCCTTTGGGCGGAAATAAACTAAAAACGATAAACAAGAAATATAAAGTCCTCGGAAGGCTGGGGCGTTCTGGATTAGGCGGAGGCTAATGAGATCTTCGACTTTCATGGAGGTGTGATGTCTTCGCTGAGAATTCCCTTTGTCTTCAGTGTCGTCGATCAATGTTTCTGGATAATCCCTATGTCGCAAGTAGTGTCATATGTCTCTTACTTCTTGACGAGTTTCGGTAAAAGTGGAAATGCGAGTAAAGTGATCCGAAGCCAATCCTGGAGGTGCTGTCCGGAGTTCATGTTGCGAGGGCAAAGTATCTTCAAAGTTGAGAGTCGGATTATCCTCCATGTGTGATGTAGGACGTCCCCAACTGCTATCTTCCCGAGTCTGATCATGATCGAGGTAATCCACGTACTCTATAAGTGGCCTCTCCGAATTAACTTTTTGATAGCGGCTCTCAACTAGATACAAGTCTCGGTTGTGTGCCTCTTATCATCATGGAAGTAACAAAAATGTTTGGACTGACGTCGTCTAAAACTGTCTCTCATCTCCCACAGGGCTCTATGATTTTGTCTCAGAGTGGTGGCTAATACCATTACTTGTCCTGAATTCATTTTGCGTCTTTGAACGTGCACTACAACAAAAATGCTGATAGACACCGGTTTTAAACCGGTGTCTATTAGTAAAAAAACCGGTGTTAAAGCCATTGGTGTTAAAAGTCGAACTTTTTAACAGCGGTTTTAAACGGTGTCATTTCCTTGAAAAGACACGGTTTTAAACCGGTGTCTATTAGTAAAACAACCAGGTGTTAAAGCCACTGGTGTTAAAAGTTTGAACTTTTTAACAGCGGTTGAGAACCGGTGTCGTTTCCTTAAAAGACACTGGTATTAAACCTGTGTCGTAGAGATAAAATATCCGATTTCTAAGGCCCTGATGTTAAAAGTTTATGTATTTGACACCGGTTTAGAACCTCTGTCTTTAAAGGAATTCACATCGGTTTCACACAACGGTTTTAAACCGGTGTCTTTTGTATGAAATAAAATTTGTAAGCTCTAGATATAATACAAATTAAAGTAGAAAAAATTCCATATTAATAAGCAATTCATCATGAAATCCAATTCCAACAATCAACAAAAAATGCATTAATAATAAAATCACAAAGATCCATAATCTAACAAAAAGTACTTATAGCGAAGTTTCCTTTCGATAAAGCAACTACAAATTCATAATCCAATTCTATCAGCCAACAAAAGCTCCTGTCATTCCAGCTCCTATCATTACAACAAGAATAAGAAACAATAATTATACCCTTTTGATCATATACTTGATTATAAAGCCTACGATTTTCCAACTGCCCCAAGCATCGTACATACCATTTCCAACGACTTCCCTGCACAATATTACATATAACAATCAAAAAGGGTAGCAAAATTGAAAAAGAAACAAAATAAGATGTCGGCAATACTTAAATTTCTTTAACAATTAAATG
Source organism: Rehmannia glutinosa (assembly GCA_016081115.2). NCBI lineage: Eukaryota > Viridiplantae > Streptophyta > Magnoliopsida > Lamiales > Orobanchaceae > Rehmannia > Rehmannia glutinosa. The sequence goes on from JABTTQ020002283.1 coordinate 249,798, forward strand.
ATCTTGAAAGCAGAATAAGATGCAACTTCCCTCATTGTGTACATTCTAAGTAATAGAATGCTATACTTTCAAATAAAAATATTAACAGAACAGAGAGATAAAAGAGTTGAAATGCTACACCCTGCCTAGGCATAAAAATTCTTAATTTTACTGGAAAGTAGATAAAATCACAGTGTAATACAGAATCCAAAATCTTTTATCTTCTTGATCTGGATTATGGATATGGAAAATACATATATCATGCAACAGCACAAGTCACCATTTTTGGAAATCCTGTACTAGTCCTCCAAATTCCAACAATCAATTACCTAATTAATTACAGCAGTTGATTCTCACATGGACGATCAAAGTGGTATATAAAGTACCCCATTCAATTTGGTTATGTTGTTAAACTGGTACATAAAGCTGGGAGAAAGCTGTGGTAGGCAGGATGCATAAGGAGAGCACTCAGCGTTCATTAAAGACCGTAATCTCTACATTGACATTAATATGAAATGATCTTTTCACTTAGCTTAGTTGCCACTTAACTAACAGCATGGGGCCGCCGAAGCTGAAGTCCAGTCTATTTCCAATAGAGTGCCTTCTCTTCTATCAAATTTATAAAGATAGGCATAGCTAACTTACCATACAGATGAGAAGCCAAACTTCCTCTACTCATGTACACATAAATAAGAATATGCTGGTGCCTCTCTGCACAATAGCCAACCAAATTCACAAGGTTTTTGTGATGCAACCTTCCTCATTGTGAGGCCCCGAATTTTAACAACGTGAGATTCGGTGTTATGTAGTGATTATTTTTTTCGGCTATGTATCACAAACCTATTATTAATGAAACGCGACTCGACTTTTACTTATTCTTCCAATGTCAATTACGTCTTTCTCGTTTTCGAACCTAACGATTTTATATTCTCCTCTAGTAGTAATACTTGATCGATTGACTACGACTTTAGAAATATTAGACCCTCGATAATTTAGGAGTATATTCCAATTCTTATCCTAATATTTCACCTTATTCTATAAAATATTTCCAAACAACATTCTATTTATTTTGTGAAAATACATATTTTATTATTTCACATCCTTATTTTAAACTACTATATATTTATCTATCTACACTTGTATCCCCCCCTCAATTTCATACAAGAAAAAAAAAAAAAAATTCATCAACAAACCCCCCATGTTTTCGGCCCATTTGAGAGGAAATATACCATTTTTTTTTCAACACAATATTTTACTTTCAATCTTACCCATCATCAAACAATTAGCCAAAAGACAAGAAACAAAAACCTATCAACCTACTACCCAACACATTTTGGTCATTAAGGAAAAAGGGAAAGAAATCAATCTAAAAATTTATCCTACTACATTAAAAATTCACCTAAGAAACCTATTAATATAATTAATCCACAAAGAACAAAAAGAAAAACAAAATAACCCCTACACCTCTCAACCTTTCGGCCAAAGTAAAATAGAGGGGAATCAAATTTTATTTGTTTTTTTTCCTCCACAAGATTAACCAATAATTAGACAAAAAAAAATAGAAAATTCCCAAAAAAAAAATGTTAGCAATTTTCGTCCATTATAGGTTGAGGTGGAATCAAAGTTTCATTTTCTTTCACAACACTTATTCAAACTCTCCTAATACTCTCTCATCTCCATACTTAGAATAAAACACAAGACTTGCTCTCATTTCCTCTCTAAGGAACAAATTTTTCAAGCATAAGGTAAGAAAATTTTTACTTCCTCCAACTCTATTTTTCTTCTCAAATTCTCAACTTCATACATTTACCTTCTAATCATGTTGAATCCTTCTCATTGAGGTACTCCTAGTGGATTATTTCTTGAAGAATTAGATATCTAGACTTGACTACAAGCTTGTAGAAGAAATTTAAGACTACACACTTTAAGGTAAGAAATTATGGTTTTAGTATTTTTCTCTTGACATCGTGAGGAATTAATTTTGACCCAAGGATATGAAATTTATGGACTTAGGGGCTGACCTAAGGAGATAAGAATTGAAATTTAGAGCTTGAAGAAGAAGGTCCAATTTGGGAACTACTATCATCACTACTTAAAGCTTGAAAGGTGGGAGGAAAAATTCTTTCAACTTCTAGGTGTTTTATTTAAAAAAATGCATGTAGTATTTTGATTTTGACCACTTGAGATATATATTATGTATTGCATGCTATTTTCTTGTATCAAGATGGAACAATTCTCAAGTGTTGCTCAAAAATGCGATTTATCAAAAAATAGGGCATACATGTACACTTTATTGTTATACTTGATGAAATTTTGTATGAGAATGACATGAATGTGTATGACTCTTGAAATCAATGTTTTGAATGATTTATAATCTGGACAAGTCGAGCATAGTTGATTAAATTTTAACTTTTGGACTTAAAATGCAAAAATGGAAAGTTGGTGGACTTAATTGCAAGAAAATAAAACTTAAGGGACCCCTCTGTAATTTTCGAATTTTGGGACTGAACTCAGGTTCAAAAATTATGTTTTGAAATTTTAATAAAGTTTTAAGAGTTTTTACATAAATAAAATCAACCTTTAGAAGCCCGAGGACTAGATTGTAAAATTTTAGAAGTTTAAGGCTATTTTGCAATTTTCGAATCTGTACCAGACCTAATTTTAAAATTTGAAATTTTAACTCTTAAGGGACTGGAAATAACATATTTTAAGTGTAATCCAAAAATTCAAGTGTTTAGAGCTTGAAAAGTAATTTTATAAAACTTGAGGGACAAATTGTAAAAGATTAAAATGGAATACCAAAATGAAATTTCAGGACTTATGCAGTCCATGCACCTGAAAATACTAATTTAACTATAACATAATGATATTGTGGACCCAAGGTTCAAATTTCATAACAATCGGACCCCTAAAAGCCTTAAAGGCAAATATTTCCAAATGGGACAAAAATGAGATTTTCAAAAGTTAAGGGGCCTATACTTATTTCTTTTTAAAACTGTTTTTGTCCCAATATCCCACTGACCTTAATGACATTTTCCAACTGTAATCACATTAAAATCCCTTCCGGGTTGTGAGTTCCAATTATTTTAAACTTAGGGACCGAAATGACAATTTTTAACAAATTTGGGGCTAATGTGAGAATTTTATAAAAACTCGACCTCAAAACTTTAAAAACCTGAATCTCTGAACAATTTAGAGAATTTTGGAACGGACCCCATAATTTTTCAAGGTCGGGACATTTACTTATTCAATTTTTAACTCCAAAAGTATTGGTTTTTACAAAACGGGGCTAATTGTAAATTTTCTTTTTATAAGGACCTAACTCAAATTATTTCTCTTTTCAAGAAACAGCCCTGGACCCTTTGACTTTTAATAATGATATAAAAGATTTTATTTTCTTAAAACACCTTGGCTTATCGGATCGTCTTGGCCGATCAATACGCGATCGCGGGCGACTTCCTCGTCTTGCGATTTTGAATCCATAACAGGACTTATGTTCCACCTAATATTTCAAGATATCGAAGATTGCTTATCCTCCCGATAATCATCTTCATTCAAATAACTCCACCAACGCCATAATTGCCACTCGCGATTTTTCAAAAATTTTCTGCTAACTGCTTCCCTGAATCAATAATACTCATTGCATGGTTGACTACGAACTTGTATTTACTTTCTGTGCGAGTCAACTTGGTGTGTCGAGCTCACAATCGGAATAGATACGTCGGGGGATAGGCAGGGCGGCTCATTTTGGGCCGCTATTCCACTCTCTGGCCCCATCGTCCCCTAATCCCGCAGGCGAGGGACGGAGTTTGTCGAGGAAGCGGGTCGTAGTACTTGAGGTATAATCATGATTATGACAAATCCGAGCACTTGCTAGCTCACTTTGTGTATTTTGTCTTTGCACATGGAGCGATAAGGTGACGAGTTCTTGACCATCTTGCTCGGGGAGTTACAAGGAATAACGAAGGAATCATTGTCTCGATCCACACGATTCAGGAGTTAATCGGACCCATTTGGTTGGCGCTACAAATCCGTACGCAACCGCTACTTGTATTGCATAGGTTGGCGCTACAAATCCGTACGCAACCGCTACTTGTCTTGCATAGGATTGGCGTTACAAATCCGTACGCAATCCTCATGTCTGCTTGGACCATAGTGCCTGCTTGACCACGAACTGTTTTCTTAACTGTATAAGTATATTACTTAAATATATTTATCACAACGATTGTGGACTGTGTGTGAAATCATGCATCATCTCTCACGCGTTTTCATACAACTAAATTTCTCGCATTAACTATATACATATCGCCACACTTGCACACGATCACCCCATCCATTTGAGATTTTGTCTCACCCCCTTTTGTTTTCTAACCTTAGAAAATGACTTTGTCGAAAGGTTTGAACTGCTTGGATTGAATTGTCGTGCTCACTTTGTTGGACTTACTTCCTATTGATATCTATGTTGCTGGACTGCTTTCTTTTATTTTTCTACTGTTGGACTCTTTTATTTTCTTTTGCCATTCTGGACTGTAATTTAAGGGCGTAGGACCCTTTGACACTTAAGCTGGTGATATGATGTGTACTTTATTTCCTAGTTCTGGACTGTAAGCTATTTGGTTGTTGGGATGTATTTGTAATCGTGTTGTACTTGTAGTTTTCATTTTGCTTTAGACCTTGTTTGATTGGGATTGTTGCATCATTTTCTAGAATGTTGGGTTTATTTACAGTTTAAGTGATTGATCGCCGTCGCGTCGGCGTTTAGGGCGTGGAGTTATGGTATTAGAGCTCGGTTTGTAAGGAGGAAACTTACACCTAGGTGAGCCAGGATAGGTTCCTCGACCTTGGATTAGGTACCACTACTAGTTGACCTAAATTGAATCTTGGATGAATATTTAAACACTTTTGAGTTGTTATAGTGTTAAGATATCCGGATATTCCTCTATTTGCATGTTAGGTGATTTAGAAAATCCGTGATTTAGAGATTATAATGCCGATATGGTGAGACTCGAAGAATATGAGGATATCTCTTGATAAGTATATGATTTGGATGTTATATATTATGGGATCTAGACACTAATGATATTACTTTGGGAAAATGATAGTAGGGGAATCACTAAGTATAATGATCAATGATAATACCCTTGTGTTATTCATTCTCAAGTACTTGCACAAGCTTAAGTAAGGGAATTTGACTTATGGTTTAGGTATCACGGATAAGATAAATTAAGGATGTGACTATTATACGATCTCGACTAGATGTTACCACTAAATATCCCCTCCCGAGGATAGACGAACTATTTGATCAACAGGAGGAGCGACGATGTACTCGAAGTTTGATTTACAACAAGGATATTATCAGGCGAAGATCCGTGAAGAAGGCGTTTCAAAACGGCATTTCAAACAAGATATGGACACTACGAGTTTGTAGTGATGCCTTTCGATTAACGCACGCACCAGCGGCGTTTATGGATCGATGCATCGAGTCTTTCAACCTTATATGGATATTCGTAGTGATATTCATTGATGACATACTCGTATACTCTAAGTCTAGAGAAGAGCATGAACGTCATTTGAAAATTATTTTTGAGATACTACGAGAGCACAAGGCTGTATGCCAATTCGGCAAGTGCGGATTTTGGCTTAGTGATGTCGCATTCTTGGGACACATAGTATCCAAACCTTTGGGATCGCCGTAGACCCCCGAAGGTGCGGGGACGGTGGTTGAATGGAAACAATCCGAGTCTGTAACGGAGATCGGCGAGTTTCTTAGGACTATTTGGATATTATCGAAGATTTATCTAGGATTTCTCCAAGATAGCAGGACCACTCACTCGACTAACCCGAGGAAGCAAGTCAAGTTTGAGTGGAATAACAAGTATGAGACTAGTTTCAAGAGTGAAGAAGCGACTTACTACGGCTCAGTCTTAGCCCTTCCAAAGGGGCAGAAAACTTTGTCTTCTACGGTGATGCATCAAAGGAAGGACTAGGGAGCGTGCTCATGCGGGAAGGAAAGGTCATTGCTTATGCATCACGGAAACTCAAGCCGTATGAAGCCAATTGCCCAACGCATGACTTGGAATTGGCGGCAATAGTGTTCGCATTAAAGAAATGAAGGCACTATCTCTACGGAGCAACATTCACGGTTTACACAGATCATAAGAGCACAAAGTATCTATTTCTCGAGAAGGACCTCAATTTGAGGCAATGGAGATGGATGGAGTTAATAGAAGACTATCACTTTGATATTCAATACCATCTCGGGAAAGCAACATAGTAGGCGACGCCTTGAGCGAAAAGGCGAGTTTAGCTTGGACTAATGATTCGAGAGTGGAAATCATTAGAAGAGTTGAGCACTTGGAATCCGGCGAGAACCAATACTCACATTTCATGTGCTAACATATTGGTTAAACCCGATCTCTCGAACGAGATCAAGCGGCCACAGGGACGGATGTACAACTTCAAAAACTGAAAAGAGAAGATACTTAAAGGAGAGAGATCGAATTCTCGGTACATGAAGATGGAATCATTAGATTAGAAATCGAGTTTGTGTACCAAGTGACGCGATTAGGAACAGAATTCTCACGAGAAGCACACCGTTCGAAATACACTATACACCATGGAGAAACAAGATGTATAAAGACTTCAAACGGCATTCTTGGTGGGTAAACATGAAGAACTAGGTAGCGAGTTCGTTGAGAGATGTTTGACTTGTCAATGAAAAGCAAAACACCGGCGACCATACGGTTTATTACAACCGTTGAGAATTCCCGGTGGAAATGGGAACACATAATGATGCGTGATGGATCTACCAAGGACCGAGGAGGAGGCCATGATGTTGTATGGGTAGTCGTGAGACCGACTCACGAAATCTGCACAATTCTTACCCATGAAGAAAATCGGCGGCTTGCGAGAAACTCACGCAGATTTATATCACGAGAGATCATTCGACCGCATGGAGTGCGGTCGACATTGTGTCGACAGAGACCCGAGGTTTGTCTCGGTTAAGGAAGTGCTTGCACGAGGGTGGGTACCTCGCTAAGTTTGACAAATGACACATCCACAAAATGATGGCGGTCCGAGTGAGCGATTCAAACTGGAAGATAGGCTGCGAGCTGCACGCGTTGGATTACCAAGGAAGTTGGATTCGCACGCGTACCATTGGCGGGTTTGCCTATAATAACAGCTATCGAGGCGAGTGGGATGGCACCCCACGAAGTCTTGTATGGGTGAAAGTGTAGATCCCGTTACACCGGGAGATTGATGACCAATGGACTCCAAAAGAGAAACGAAAGTCGCCATCGATTCCAAAGGTTGACTTAGTTCGGAGGCCATGGATAAGGTCAAGTTGATCAAGGAACGGATCCGCACAACTCGAGCCACCAAAAGAGTTACGCGGACAAGAGGAGAAAGGACTTGGAATTTGAAGGTGGAGATGAAGTATTTCTCAAACTCTTGCCACGGAAAGGATTGACCAATCCAAAGAAGGAGGCAAGCTAAGTCGAGATATATTGGACCTTACAAGATTTTGCGGAGGATCGAGAAGTTGGCCTACCGACTCGAGATTGAAAAAGTACCAACCGGATCTCGAGCATATTATCACTCGTGATGCTCCTCCTCGATGGAAAATTTATTGTACAGGAACCAATTCGGATCATTGACGGTGAGATCGTCGATTGCGTAATAGAGAGATTTAGATGGTTAAAGTGGTATGGCGAAATCTCAATCGAGACAAAGATACAACGTGGGAGATGGAAGAAGACATGAGGAATCAATATCAAAAGTTGTTAAGAAGAGAATTTGGGGACCAAATTCTTTTAAGGAGGGTGAATGTGAGGCCGAATTTTAACAACGTGAGATTCGGTGTTATGTAGTGATTATTTTTTCGGCTATGTATCACAAACCTATTATTAATGAAACGCGACTCGACTTTTACTTATTATTCCAACGTCAATTACGTCTTTTCGTTTCGAACTTAACGATTTTATATTCTCCTCTAGTAGTAATACTTGATTGATTGACTATGACTTTAGAAATATTAGACCTCGATAATTTAGGAGTATATTCCAATCCTTATCCTAATATTTTACCTTATTCTATAAAATATTTCCAAACAACTTTCTATTTATTTTGTGAAAATACATATTTTATTATTTCACATCCTTATTTTAAACTACTATATATTTATCTATGTACACTTGTATCCCCCCCTCAATTTCATACAAGACAAAAAAAAAAAAAACAAAATTTCATCAACAAACCCCCCATGTTTTCGGCCCGTTTGAGAGGAAATATACCATTTTTTTCAACACAATATTTTACTTTCAATCTTACCCATCATCAAACAATTGGCCAAAAGACAAGAAACAAAACCTATCAACCTACTACACATTTTGGTCATTAAGGAAAAAGGAAAGAAATCAATCTAAAAATTTATCCTACTACATTAAAAATTCACCTAAGAAACCTATTAATATAATTAATCCACAAAGAACAAAAAGAAAAAAATAACCCCTACACCTCTCAACCTTTGGCCAAAGTGAAATAGAGGGAATCAAATTTTATTTGTTTTTTTTCCCCACAAGATTAACCAATAATTAGACAAAAAAATAGAAAATTCAAAAAGAAAATGTTAGCAATTTTCGTCCATTATAGGTTGAGGTGGAATCAAAGTTTCATTTTCTTTCACAACACTTATTCAAACTCTCCTAACACTCTCTCATCTCCATACTTAAAATAAAACACAAGACTTTCTCTCATTTCCTCTCTAAGGACCAAATTTTTCAAGCATAAGGTAAGAAAATTTTTACTTCCTCCAACTCTATTTTTCTTCTCAAATTCTCAACTTCATACATTTACCTTCTAATCATGTTGAATCCTTCTCATTGAGGTACTCTAGTGGATTATTTCTTGAAGAATTAGATATCTAGACTTGACTACAAGCTTGTAGAAGAAATTCAAGACTACACACTTTAATGTAAGAAATTATGGTTTTAGTATTTTTTCTTGACATCGTGAGGAAATAATTTTGACCCAAGGATATGAAATTTATGGACTTAGGGGCTGACCTAAGGAGATAAGAATTGAAATTTAGAGCTCGAAGAAGAAGGTCAATTTGGAGACTATTATCATCATTTTGCTTGAAGCTTGAAAGGTGGGTGGAAAAATTCTTTCAACTTCTAGGTGTTTTATTTAAAAAATGCATGTAGTATTTTGATTTTGAGCACTTGAGATATATATTATGTATTGCATGCTATTTTCTTGTATCAAGATGGAAAAATTCTCAAGTGTTGCTCAAAAATGCAATTTATCGAAAAATATGGCATACATGTACACTTTATTGTTATACTTGATGAAATTTTGTATGAGAATGACATGAATGTGTATGACTCTTGAAATATATGTTTTGAATGATTTATAACCTGGACAAGTCGAGCATAATTGATTAAATTTTAACTTTTGGACTTAAAATGCAAAAATGAAAAGTTGGTGGACTTAATTGCAAGAAAATAAAACTTAAGGGACCCCTCTATAATTTTCGATTTTGGGACTGGACTCAGGTTCAAAAATTATGTTTTGACATTTTAATAAAGTTTTAAGAGTTTTTAGATAAATAAAATCAACCCTTAAAAGCCCAAGGACTAGATTGTAAAATTTTAGAAGTTTAAGGCTATTTTGCAATTTTAAATCATGTATCAGATCCTAATTTTAAAATTTGAAATTTTAACTCTTAAGGGACTGGAAATAACATATTTTAAGTGTATTCCAAAAATCCAAGTGTTTAAAGGCAATTATTTCAAAATGGGACAAAAATGAGAGTTTTAAAAGTTAAGGGGCCTATACTTATTTCTTTTTAAAACAGTTTTTGTCTCAATATCCCATTGACCTTAATGACATTTTCCAACTATAATCACATTAAAAGCCATTCCGGGTTGTGAATTCCAATTATTTTAAACTTAGGGACCGAAATGACAATTTTTAACAAATTTGGGGCTAATGTGAGAATTTTATAAAAATGGGACCTCAAAACTTTAAAAACCTGAATCTCTGCACAATTTAGAGAATTTAGGAACTGACCTCATAATTTTTCAACGTCGGGACATTTACTTATTCAATTTTTAACTCCAAAAGTATTGGTTTTTACAAAACCAGGGCTAATTGTAAATTTTCTTTTTATAAGGACCTAACTCAAATTATTTCTCTTTTAAAGAAACAACCCTGGACCCTACGGCTTTTAATATTGATATAAAATATTTTATTTTCTTAAAACACATTGGCTTATCGGATCGTCTTGGCCGTCAATACGAGATCGCGGGGACGAATTCCTCGTCTTGCGATTTCGATTCTATCTTGGGACTTATGTTCCACCTAATATTTCAAGATATCGAAGATTTCTTATCCTCCCGATAATCATCTTCATCAAATAACTCCACTAACGCCATAATTGCCACTCGCGATTTTTCAAAATTTTTCTGAATCTTCCTACTGAATCAATAATACTCATGTCAGTTGACTACGAACTTGTATTTACTTTCTGTCGAGTCAACATGGTGTGTCGAGCTCACAATCGGAATGGATCGCCGGGGGGATGGAACCGGCATTCGGCTGCTATTCCACTCTCCGGCCCCATCATCGCCCTAATCCCGCATCCCGAGGGACGGAGTTTGTCGAGGAAGCGGGTCGTAATCGAGAGGTATAATCATGATTATGACAAATCCGAGCCTTGCTAGCTCCATTTGTGGATTTTGTCTTTGCACATGGAGCGATAAGTGTGACAGTCTTGGACCATCTTGCTCGGGAGTTACAAGGAATAACGAAGGAATCGTATCGATCCACACGATTAAGAGTTAATCGGACCCGTTTGGTTGGCGCTACAAATCCGTATGCAACCGCTACTTGTATTGCATAGGTTGGCGCTACAAATCCGTCGCAACCGCTACTTGTCTTGCATAGGATTGGCGTTACAAATCCGTGCACGCAATCCTCATATGCTGCTTGGACCATAGTCTTGCTTGACCACGAATGTTTTCTTAATCGTATAAGTATATTACTTAAATATATTTATCACGCGATTGTGGGTGTGTGAAATCATGCATCATCTCTCGCGCGTTTTCATACAACTAAATTTTCGCATTAACTATATACATATCGTCACACTTGCACACGATCACCCCATCCACCGAGATTTATGTCTCACCCCCTGTTTTATAACCTTAGAAGATTGGTTTATCGAAGAAAATTTGAACTGCCTTGGATTGAATTCTCGTGCTCGCTTTGTTGGACTTACTTCCTATTGATATCTATGTTCTTTGGACGGCTTTCTCTTATTTTTCTACTGTTCGACTCTTTTATTTTCTTTTGCCATTTTGGACTGTAATTTAAGGGCGTTGGACCCTTTGACACTTAAGATGGTGATATGATGTGTACTTTATTTCCTAGTTCTGGACTGTAAGCTATTTGGTTGTTGGGATGTATTTGTACTCGTGCTGTACTTATAGTTTTCCGCTGCTTTAGACCTTGTTTCACTTGGGATTGTTGCATCGTTTTCTAGAATGTTGGGTTTATTTCTGTTTAAGTGATTGATCGCTATCGCGTCGCGTTTGGGGCGTGACACTAATAGCATAACCTAAGAAAGAAATCACAGAAAACGTAAGTTATGTGTAACGTTAGTGATTTGTAACCACTGCCTATAACAAGAAATGCATTAGTATGTCTTCCCAGTGAAAAAGAAAATATAAAAAATGAAAATGTATTAACATTTTAAGTCAACAAATAATAGCAACTTTACCCAGCAGGTATATTGAATAAAAACCTGTGAGCAATACCACAATAATTCAGACACTGTGAGCAAATGCATATTGGTGTCATACTCTGCAAACATGAAAAACACATATTCTTCACTCTTTTACTGAATGCATGAGATGAAAATGGTGGCTTACCAACAATTTCTGCCGGCGGTATAGCATAATACTCCCATACACGACAGTCAGAAGCATGTAGAGAGTGACAGAGTAAGTGGTGCATCCAATGTACAACAACAAGGGATAATTAAAAGAACCCCTGAGGTTCGGGCTAATTACAATAAAAATCTAAAGATTATTTCTTAAAATCGCAAAAAATCCTTATGGTTTGATTCGGCCTTACATTTTCCCCTAAGTAAAAAAAGCATTTCAGTGACAGTTAGCAGTTTAAAATCAAACTTGATTTTTTTTTTTGTTATTTTGGAAACATGTCTGGTTTTTTTTTTGTAATTAGTCCAAACCTCAAGGGTTCTTTTGTAATTATCCCTAACAATAACCATAATTTTGAGATCGAGATATGAACTTGAAATCTTGGAAAACATACCCAAACAAACAAAAAAACTATTTTTGAAGAGAACAGGCATAAGATTTTACTATACCTTGAGTGGCAGCTAAAGAATAGGTAAATTGCATTATAGCCAAATCGAAAGAAACCAGCTGCCCTAAACCCAACTCCAATAATATCCTGCTCAACCCCTCATTCTTTCCCCTAAATCTCGTCTCTCCTTCACATTGAATAAAAACCTCCAAAGCAAATGATGGAGGTGAAGTGGCCCTTCACACATTGAGATACTGTAAGATTGCATATTACAGAACACAATAGAACAAAGAATCGCATGATAAAATGAAATTTTTATTTTTATTTTTATTTTGAAAAAGGAACTTTTTAGTAAAAACCATAACAGCTCCAGAGCATATCTGCATGGGTAACATAATTCAGAAGCCACAATCTCAAAGATAAGTTATACATTCACTCGATTGAAAAAATAAACACTTGTATATCCACAATCTCAAAGATATGTTATACAATCACAAACACATTATCTTAATAAACACATGCCTGGTTAACAAGGTTAGCAAAACATGAAAATCAATGTTATGGAATCTACTACATTTAAATTGACACCAGAAGATATATACATACCTGGAATTCTACTACTTGCTTTTGTTGCTCAGCTTGCAGTCGGCCAATTACGCTCAGAAACTCGCCCACAGTTGACTCTAAACGCGCATTAAGTGCTTCTCCCACAGCTTGTCCCAAGAAAAATGCATCTAAAACTGTTTTGCTCTCATTCTCACCAGCAAAAGGTGGTGCTTCTTCTGTTACAACTATCATAAAAGATGAAATATTGAACTTATAAAAATTGTGATCGACTCTGAATTTCAGTGAAGCAAAAGCTAGTTTTCAGTTTCTTGAGAAAATGTAATAAGAGGGACTCTTACCAAAACCATATAAGAGGAAATGTAATAAGAGAGACCATCGGATTGGCTCAAAAAATTATGCGGAAAGCATGTAAACTTAACCGTAACACTAAATATGACCAAAAAAAGCTCCTTAAAGATAATAAATCCTACAATTATCACCAGCATTATTGGATTGATATTTCAATTTTAACTGAAAAAGCAAGGAAGAGAAAATTACTCATCTTGAGAACATAGCAAGTTTATAAAATGAAATTTCACATTGAGACACATGCCCATAGTTATTGTTCTGCAAGCACTTGAGGTGATCGGGCATGAATTCATAAAATCGGGTGAAGTATGATGCCCAAATCGTGCCAAATATCTTTCCAGGCCAACAACGTGCGATACGAATCCAAATAAAACAACTCCATGGCACCATAAATTTAATCAACAATACTTTGGAGAAAGGTTATTCGCTTCTAACTGAATCCAACTGCATGTTTTTCACAACTATTCCAGCGTGTTTCGTATATAAGTTGATTCCGACTTACATTCTCCAAGAATTTGTCCCTGTATAATCCATTCGCCGTAACTCCAATACAAAAAACAAAAAATTACAAACAAACAAACATTGAATCCCTGCATTATCAATGGTAGTGTTTATTTTTTCACTCCATTGAAAAAATTAATAACAAAGGTATAATCTCACAAAGCCTGAGTGCAGCAAAGAAAAATAGAAAATAATCAGTAAACTAACAAACTCAAATTCCCAAACTCTATAGCTTATACTTTCAAATCTCTCCAGACAAACTGTAACTAATTAAAGAGCACACGTATTCAATGTTAACTTCAAAAGGAAACTCCAGATTTACAATATTAACAAGGTCATTTGCATAGGATCGCAAGATCGAACAGATTGAAATAATCTAGAATAGTAGGAAAACGAACCTTGGTGACGATAACAACATCGGATACCATATTGCAAATACAACAGCAATTATCATCGCAGATGAATCGGAGGCGAGCAACGCAAGTAGAGTAAACATCTTTGTGGCCGCAGGCACCGTACGCGACCGAATCAAAGCTTTCCGTACAAACCGTGCAGCTATCGTCCATCGCCTCTGGGCTCTGAATCACGAATCGAATATATAAAGGGCGCTAATAGACGAGGATAAATCTAAGGTCCCTAAACTCGAAAACAATGAAAAAGTATTTCTACAGCTTCAAGCTTTCATACGAGATGATAGTTGATTTTTTGACCAACATTTCAATTGCTAAATGGTACAAAAATATTGGAGGTACTGAACTTCAGATACAAGACATAAGCTGTAGCTTCATGCTTTCTTATTGTTAATATTGCTTTGACTGCAGATAATAGAGATGCTAACGTATATTTCTCATTTCCTCTTGCCGAACCAAAGTAAAAACATCAAAGCACAAATGAAAGTTGCCCTTACGGATTCAAAAATGCTCTGCCATAAACGAATTACGCCCAATTCTACAGTCAAAGATAAGCATGCTCTGCAATATATATTAAACCCTTCAAAAAGTTGAACCATAATTCCCTACAATATTGAAAACTACTGCCAAGAATTAAACCCTTCAACCTCCCTACAAAATCACACCAGTAAAACTAAAACTACCAACATCAAGAACCCTAGAGCTCTAACCCTAGGACAAGAAGACCGGAACCAAGATTTGAGTAGCAGAGGATCAAGAAAAACTAACAAGACCACCAAGATTTGTAATCCCTGGAGATGACAGAGATAAAACAAATACCGCCAATATTGAATGAATACGCACGATGTTTTCCTGCAATTTTTTCATATCTTCAAACGCACCTATTTACTCCATTTTTCCCGTTATATTCTTTGGAACTCAATGTAATAGGGGTCGTGAAAACGCAAACCCTAGTTCAAAAAGTAAAAGCCTAAATCGAATTTGAATCACAACAAAATTAAATTTACACCCTAAATCGAAAACTAGACTGAATAAAATAATACAATACCTAAACGTTGATTTTCCGGTTGTATAACGGCGGTGAACGGCGGCACTATTGGGATGGGTGTGAACGAGGCGCGAGAGATTGAAGATGGTGGCGGAAGAGAATGAGACACTTCGTACGGGGTACTTAGAGCAACAATCTTTTGCGGAGGGGAGAGGCGCGTCGGCGGAAGGGAGCGGCGGAAGGGAGGTTTGGTTCCTTTCAAAAATAAAATTAGACTAACACCTACAATTAATTAAGAGCTTATATAAAATATGTAAATGACACCGGTTGTTTAGACCGGTGTAATAACCGGTGTCGATTTTGGGATTTTTTTTATAATAGACACCGGTTCTAGGAAACCGCTGTATATTATCAAAAGACAGCACCAATTAGACATCGGTGATTTCAAACACCGCAGTTATAGGGGAAAAGACACCAGAAATCTTAAAACCGGTGTCTTTTTGGTGGTGTATCAACAATTTTCATGTAGTGGTGACTCTAGATGAAACATCCCGTTTTCACAATAAAACACGACTTATAAAGTGATAGTGCGATTTATAATGAAACGCGAATTTTCCAAAGATCATTTACCATTTAAAATGATAATATTAAAAAAATGCTAGATAAAAATTCCAAGAGTTATTCCATAAACAAAATTGTCAATACTAAACATTAGAAATATTCATCGATGAAAAATATAAAAAAATAAAGTTTATTATTCGGGTCACCACCTCCACGTGTCCCGCCAACTCCATCATTCATCTGAAATAGAAATATATTATGGGGTGAGCATTCAACGGCTCAGTAGGGGCGAATTTTGTCCAAGCTAAATACACAATACATATCATAAAATAACATGCTTAAAAATTTGAAAATTATAATTGTAGCTATGGCATTGAACCATGGCTCGCATTATCGGGATTTCACCGTAGGGAACTTTTTTGCCCCGGACCTCTATATGGTCCCACACGACTATAGACATTAAAATATGGCTCGCACTGCCGGAATTTCACCGGAGGGAACTTTTATGCCCCGGACCTCTGTATGGCCCCACGCGACTATAGATCTTGTAGTTCCCAAGGGGTGTGGGTGTAAGGTTTAGAAGGGGGGGTTGAATAAACCTTACCAACTTTTCGATTTAGTCCTTTTTTAAAATTGAGTTGATACTACAGTTGTGTCCTTGGTGAATGATCAATTTGATTAATCGGTAGAGTTAGTCTCTCAACGGACTCAATCGAGTTGTTGATGGAATAACTCATTTGTTAAGATTGAATTAACTCGATTGTAGTTTGTTTTATTGGAAGACTTAACACCCTTAATAATGGTAAAGCAAAGATTTAATGCTTGGTTTAGTACTTAGAAATTATCAAGTGGATAGCAAATTTGTCGTGAGTTAAACAAATAAAATGCGAGGAATTAAAGTCTTTGAAATGTAAATGACACAATAAGATTTTTATAGAGGTTCGAAGATGGGGTAATTCTTCTACTCCTCTCTTCTCCAATCTCTGGAGGAATCCACTAGGTATTGATCAAGTATACAAAGTGGTACTCTGATCACAGATACAAGTCTTGATCACACGGTGACTTGTTCCTTTGGGACTCGGTCCGGAGATGCCTTGATCACTCACCGGTGGCTTCTCGTGCGACTCGGCTTCTTCACAGGGCATTTTGCCTTGCTACTACAACCTACTTGCTCAAGCTCTTTGGATTTGATCACGAAGCCCTCCAAAAACTCGAGACAGTTCGACCTTGAACCTTCCTACAATCCTTCGTGGAATGTAGACCCCTTGATTCTTCAATAATTTCCTCTTCAATCGATAGAAGTTATCTTTCCTTCACCTTTGGTGAGTGTTGGATTGATGATCTTCGTAGTGTAAGGCTTGAGGATTAATCTTGAATGATTTGAGAATATTTCGATTACAATTCTAATAGTTTCTTGAATGCTTATGGTTGAGTAACCTTCTCTCGAGTCATTCCTCGGCCTTTTATAGTGATCTTTCAAAAATTTGCCCGTTGAAGAGATAGGCTTATTTTTGAAAGTCACTTGTGGGCGTTGGCTTGTCTTGTTGCGATCCTTGAATTTGCCACTTCCTCGTATAAGATGTTCTTGACTTTTTAGAGTTCGACACGGTGTAGTGCTTCCCATTGGTTTATTCCTTTTGCACGCACGGGGTGAGCATTTCGAGAAAGGTAGCTTGGGGATATTACTTGTTTAAGTAATTCTCTTGATTTACGTACAACGGATCTCTTTCGATTATTTCGACTTGTTTGCATTTCCTTGCTTTCCCAGGTGACTTAGAGTCAACTTCCAATCATTGGATGACTCTCCTGTCACTTTGACTTGAGACTTGGCTATGTTTGGTGACTTGGTGATACTTCATTCACCGTGCATCTCATTGCTCCTTGTCAGTCTCTGTCTTCTCTTCTTTGCCATACTCAATTTGTCTTGCGGCGTGAGTCTTCCTTCTAGCCTTGATTGTCTTCTTGCATGTTTAGCCATACCGACTTAACTCGGCTTGACCAGCCCTATTTATGACAATACGATCTATAGCAAAAAATGGGGTGCGACTTCCTATTCTAAGTTTTACATGGCATTCATCAAAATCTAAACAATAAATTTCCCAACAATTTCCCCCTTTTTGATGATGCCAAAACTTAAAACATTCAAAATGTAAATAGCAAAGATACATACGAGATAGTGCATTCACATAGAATGTATGCGTAGAATCAATCCTTTTATTGATCACAACATTCTTGTTCTTTTACACAATCATTTTACAATGTGTATAAGAGCAAACATTTGTCTACGCAAAACTAGAGAGTTTACAATTGTTTATACGGAAGACTTACATAAAGTGTATTTACATGGTAAAATACATGAAGGGGTGGACATGCAACACTTCATCTCCTTTTTGCCTCTTTCTTTCTTTCTTCTTCAAAGATCTTTACGCTCTTCTTCTCTTTTTCTCATCTCCATTTTTTTTTTTCTTCTTTTCATATGCCTTTCAAGGACTTCATCTCTTCTTATTCTCTCTTGTCTCTCCTCCCAAAGCTGAGTTTGTCTTTTATTTTCTTCTTCGATTCTTTTCACATACTCGGCATTGTTTTTAGCCACTTGCATTGTACTCAATGTTTTGGGCAGAGGTCAGGTCCGAAGCCTCTTCCTTCACTCGCCGCTTCTTTCTCTACCTCTCCCTCGGGCGTGTATTGTCTTTGAGTCTTTTTCTTCCCGGTGAGTGACTAGAGGAGTGACCCAGCAGAGTGACTCTGGGTAGTCTGTTGCTGTCGGCTTCTTCACATAACGTGAGACCCTTTTCCCAGTACAAGTCCCAAGCTTGAGCCATGGACATGTTTGCAAAGTATCCTTGAGATGCGGCGTTTTAAATTCATCAAGCGATCTTGGCTCGATTCGGCATACGAGATGGCATAAGTGTCTCTCATCTCTTTGGAATGCCTCCATGTTGTTTCAAGATATTCATAACTCGGGCATCCATCCTTCCTACCACTTCCTCCATCCCTGCTTCAATTGTTTTCTCTTTTCAACCATAGATATAGCGAGTGTTGGAGTGGCAGAGTCTTTGGAAGTTTTTTGCGATGATATCGTGTGAGAAGACCTTGTTGGGGGGTTTGTGCAATCATCAAGGTCACATATTTCGATCCTTCCCCCTCAACGGACTTTCCTTTCTTTTGTTTTTCCTCAATTTTGTTTTTCCCTTTACAATTGCTCCTTTTTCTCAACATCGAGAACTCTTGGCGCTTTTAGGTATTCCTCTTCCCCCTTTTGGCATCATCAAAGGAGAGAGGAACCCCCGAAACATCTTGGCAAGTAGGAAGTCGAGCCTGCGATAGTCGAGTTCTGTCTCGAGTCTGGCTGCGGAGTATGCGGCCACGAAGTCGAGCGAAGCGAGTGGCGTTGGACTCTGCTGAAATTAGCTACATCTCGGCCATGAGAAGGCTGAATTTTCTATCCATATTTTCTTCCAGGCCGAGGAGATCACTCTTATTTTGCTCACGCAGCGACTTTATCTCGTGATATGAGCTTCATGCATGTGTTCAATGTATTCTCTCAATTTCGTCTTTGCATCAAAGCATTCTCATTTCGCCATACCAAATGCTTGTTGAACAATGTCTGAAGTATCTAGCTTGTTCCACACGCATTGTTTCTTCTTTGTTGCCACCATTCACGATTCTCGATTGTTATGCCTCTCAA
This sequence comes from Rehmannia glutinosa, assembly GCA_016081115.2. NCBI lineage: Eukaryota > Viridiplantae > Streptophyta > Magnoliopsida > Lamiales > Orobanchaceae > Rehmannia > Rehmannia glutinosa. The sequence goes on from JABTTQ020002283.1 coordinate 269,176, forward strand.
GTCGTGATAAGGTTAGCATCTCTGTTGTCGATCTCATGTCCATAGAGGCACGGTGCCTCTCCATCCGTTCAATTTCAGCAAATAATGCTTTGAACACCTCGCGAACTTGATTGTTTCTTCGTTGCGATGCGGGTTGATGGCCACGCGGCGTCAAAGTCATAGTTAGCGAGGAACGATGGTACTTAGGAATGACGGAGGCTGGTCTATGAAAGCGCGAGTTCGTTCTCGACTCTTCGGGAGGTCGGGTACCTCGGGGGGGAAAGGAAATGATTCTACAAAGGAATCATCACCGCCAACCGGGATTTGTTCAATGATGAGCGGTGCGCGTGAAGTTTCCTTTTGAGTCGAACTGCTGCGACTTGGGAGCTGCGTGATTGACTCTGTTTCATTTGGGGTCTTTTGTGAAGTGGACCCGACTTGCCGAGCCTGTTGTCTCAGCGACCGTTGGTCTCATTTGGTTTCTCCAATTGAGTAGGCGGTCTCGGCCTTATCGAGCGTCATTGGACGATGATAAAATTTCCATTGGTGGCTCATCATCAAAATTAAAGGTTTGTGAGTAGTCTTGGGATCGAGACTTGCTCGTGCTTGGAACATCCTCGGTGAGTCTTTTGGATTTGTCACGGGGGATGACTCGGCTTCTTCGTCGCGATCCGATCCCGAAGAAAAGTTACATCGGGATTATCCGGGAATCATGAAGTGCACTTATCTCCTTTTCGATGGATAAATGATAGCGGGGAGGATGTTCTCTGCCTGCTTTGCTTTACCGGGAGGTCTCAACCTCCCGTTGGCCTTCATTACCTCCTACGAGTCTCAAGCTATGAGCAAGGCCTTGGACATCCCCCAGCGATGTCGGTATGCGAGGTCTTCTCGCGGTGGCATCCACTGAGTCTCAACCCCATGGATTGCACTTTCATCGCCAGTGTTAACTCGGGGTACATTCCTTCTGTGCCTCATTGCATCGGCGCGTCATTAGCCCGGAGCGGTTGACACCTCGGTGAGCAGTCTCAAGTATGCGAGCCGTTGATGACAACTTGCTATGTACTTTGTGGTCCTTTCTTCTCCACTTCGCCTCCTAGATTCATTGTGGAGTCATCTGCGACATTCTCGACCTTGCTGCGGTGGAGGGAGTTTTCCCCTCGGTGGCGCACCCGGTGAGTGACTTGGGATGGGTTCACTCGTCTACATGCTCCCATTTGTTTCTCTCGAGTGTTGACCATTGGGGCGGTGGTAAGACACCTTCAATAGGGGTTGGCTCGTGGGGTCCCCACTATCCGGTTTCATCGCCAATTCCTTATTTCTTTCTCCGAGTGAAGTGGTGAGGAAGTGGTGGCGGCAACAACGGTGGCGATTTGCTGAACCACTCCCATTGGATCGATTTCGGTGTATTTTGGAGGGTATCCCTGGTCCTCCATCAATCTTTTTCGTGAAGGATTGCGGATTCGTGCAATGCTTGCATTTGCATTTGCACTTCTTACGTGGCGGCGCAGAGTCCGGATCCTCATCATTGTCGGATACGACATCAAGAAGATGATGTGTGTGTTACGTGGTGCGGTGATAGGCGAGATCTTTGGCCTTCTCACGTGCCTCAAGCTTCCTCTGCTGTCTTTCCTTCTCCTTGTCCTTGAAGATGCAAGATATACATGCGATTTTTCTTCATCGATCTTGAGATCACAATGGTCGAGTCCAAGAAAGTTCAAAGATTCTTCTCCCTCTTCTATAAATTTAGGTCGTTGAACTGTTCCTGGATCGACTCAACTTCCACTTCCTCCTCTCGCAGACGATTTTGGATGTCTGGATAAGGTGGGGATAGGATCATCACATCACTATCATCTCTATCGGCCTCTTCTTGTGTCTCGGTACATGCGAACTACGGTTTGTGTCTTGAGGTTGCCTCTGCTGATCGCCTTCCAGAGACTTAGCGGTTTCATCAACAACATCCGGAGATTCTACTTCTCCGGCGAGTCTCGATATCTGCTCGGTGAGTGGTGACTCGGCCCGGTTTCTCAAGCTCGGAGTGCTTGATGATTCTTCGTCGTCTCTTAGTTCGTACCGGAGGGATTTCTAGTTCGAGAGAGAGTGTCTTCTCGAGTCTTGGCGGGGGGGTCTTTGATGTTTTCTTACGAGGAGTGGCCGTCTTAGCTTATCGTTCTCCTCTTTTTGACGATCGGAGAAGGTATTTGAGAGTCCTTCTCGACCGCGCTTCTTTGGGCGGGGAGACATCTGCTGCTTGAGGCGCGGTGACTCGGCTGCAGGGGCGGGAGCGAGGTTTGTTTTTCTTTGTTGCGAGGCGGCCGATCTTCTTCTTAGCTGCGAGGGCGCCCTTCTTCTTTGGTGGAGAGAGAGGCATTTGTATCTTGAGTGGTCAGTGATTCCCCCTCACTCGTGTCGACTCTCTTGGCGTAGGCTCTCTTACGTGCGCCGAGAGAGGTTTGATCTGAACATCCTTTTGTTTACATGGAATGCTTTCTCATGTCTAAGAGGAACTCTTTTGATCTCTATCGGTCGTCCGATCACGGACCATATCCAGGGATCCTCCAAAGGTGCCATTCTCCTTGAAGGATTTGTTCCCTACATTTTGCAGAGTCTGCTGTAGACAAACTCATTGATTTATTTTTCTTTCTTCAATGATCGCAACCATTACAATCAACTTTGCTTTTTGATGTTGGTCAAAGTTTGCCAAATTTAATATCTATGCATTTGGCAACTATGTCCAACAATTTGTGGTAGTCCTCCTTGGCGACCTCTTGTTGTTTGTGTAGACTATTTTATCAGCATAGTCGGACTTGGCTACTTCCCTCCAAGCGGCGGCCAGTCTACATCGACTTCATAGATTTACGATGCTCCTTCCGCCGGTAGTGAGCCTTGTTACGCCAAATCCTTGGCGAGAGATGATGAACTCCTTTCCGTGAGCGAGAGGATTTGATCCTCTCATCATGAATCTCGGCATTCACATAGAATCGTGCGACCTCCTCCACATAGGTCATCGGATATTCCAACGTCGAAATGGTTTCCCAGGCGTTTCCAATTTCTCAAAGCAATCTTCTTCACTAGGGTGTCGTCGGACCCTGTTTACCATATGTCGAAATCCGCAGTGGTAGACCGGTGTGGATTTGCTTTCCTAACTTGACAAAATCATAGTTTGATGCCATTTTTCAGGATTTCACCGAAGAAAACTTAGAGGTTGATTTGAAGATAGATAGGGTTTTGAGAGAATTTTGCCTTTGCTTTCGAGAGAAATGAACGGTTTTGGTTGTATGAGAGAGAAGAAAGAAAGCTTAAGTATGGTTTATGAAAGGGCGTGCGGGTGGTTTTTGAAATGTGATCGAAATCAACGACTTAGATTTTGCACGCCCGATTTAGCATTTAATGTCTCGTATCTAATGCGGACATTTATATCCAATCATAAGCTTGGTGTGCGACTTTTGCTGTACACGTCATAACTATCCGACGTAATTCTTAAAAACATTCTCGCTTAGTAAAAACATTGCGTTTTTGTCACTTTGCTTATAAATGACTCGGCTTTTTCCCTCGGTGATTTATCTCTTCTTCTCACGATCCTCTTAGTGACTTATTTGTCGGTGACTCGGTATATTGTCTTTTCCGTCTGGTGATTTGCTTAGGCGATTTGAGAGTTGACTCTTTTTCCCTTTTTGTGTTTCATTTATTTTCTTTGATTCTTCCGAGTGTCGGCTCGGCTCAATTAACCCTAACTCATGATTGAGTTATTCAAATCTTGACTCACATAATGGTTTTGTGAAGATGTCGACCCAATTGTTTATCGGTTGAGATATATTCTAAGATGATGTCCTTCTTTTCAACATGATCTCTTATGAAGTGATATCGACATGGATATGCTTTGTTCTTGAGTGCAACACAGGATTTTGAGTGATTGCAATTGCACTTGTGTTATCACACATGATTGGAATTTCCTTTTCCTCAACTTCATAGTCTCTCATTTCTTTGTCTCATCCATAGGACTTGGGCACTTGTTTGCCCGCAACTATGTATTCTCGCTTGTTTGTAGAGGTGACTATTGAATTTTGCTTCTTGCTAAACCAGGAAATCAACTTTGTTTCCAAGCATTTGACATGTGCACGAGGTGCTTTTCTCAACTCGCATCCAAAGCATAGTCAGTCGAATAGCCAATTAGCTTGAATCCCCCTTCCTTTGGATACCATAAGCCAACTTCTTGGCTTCCTTTCAAGTATCTCAAGATTCTCTTATTTCTTTGTCATATGGCACTCTTTTGGAGCAGATTGAAATCTTGCACATACACCTACAACAAAGGTGATGTACGGCCGCTTCTTTGTGAGATAGAGCAATGATCCAATAAGTGCTCGTATCTTGTTTGATCTCTGACTTGCCATCGCATCCACGTCCATTTTGGTGATGTATTCATTGGTATTTTCACGAGAAGACTTCTCTTCCATACCAAATTTTTCATTAAATCTCGGTGTATTTTGTTTGACTTATGAAGGTTCCATCATTGGCTATTTCACTTGGAGTCCAAGGAAGAATGTCGGCCTCCCATCATGCTCATTTGAACTTGCTTTGCATGAGGTTTGAGAATTTATCACACATGACTCTTTGTTTGTGGATCCAAAAATGATGTCATCCACGTATATTTGAACAAGTAGTATACTTTTCTTGTCTTGAATTCGAAAAGTGTTCTATCCACTTTTCCTTTTGTGAATCCGTTTTGATAAGGAATTGTGACAAAGTATCATACCATGCTCTTGGTGCTGTTTCAATCCATACAGAGCTTTCTTGAGTTTATATACTTTATCTCCAAGAGTCTTACTGCTCAAATCCTGGAGGTTGTTCAACATACACTTCTTCTTCCAATAACCCGTTTAGGAATGCGCTTTTTACATCCATCGATATCTGAAGAAAATTCTTGTGAGTGCATAGGCAAGAAACATCCTTATAGCTTCTAATCTTGCTACGAGGGCAAATGTTTCATCAAAATCTATCCCTTCTTCTTGGCAATATCCTTTGGCTACTAATCTTGCTTTGTTTCTTAACACGTAACCTTCCTCGTTCATCTTATTTACGAACACCCATTTAGTGCCAATAACATTTTGATGTGTGGGTCTTTGAACTAATTCCCATACTTTATTTCTTTCAAACCGATTGATTCTTCTTGCATAGCTTGAATCAATGTGTGTCATCTAATGCTTGTGACACATCTTTGGGCTCTATTTGTGAGATGAAGCATGTGAACATAGCTTCTTGTTGAGTTACGGATCTTGTTTTGACACCTTCTCTTATATCTCCAATGACAAGTTACGGTGGATGGTCTCTCGGCCATCTTACATCGAGTTGGAGTAAGTTAGCTGGATTGATCGTCTTGCGGTGTGTTGTGTGATCGACTCTCTCGTAATCACTTAGCCGCAAATTTTCGGCCATTTTTGAGATTGACTATCTCATCTTCTTCCGAGTTTACAATTCAGTTTCAAAGCTTGACATAGGGATTCTTACGCATGGTTGGTTGATTTGTCTTGTCGAGTTGATTCTTCAATGTCTCCTCCATTAACATTTGGTTCATCGAACACCACATGAATGGATTCCTCTGTAACCATTGTCCTCTTGTTGAGTATTCTAGGCTTTGCTTTCGGTTGAGTATCATCAAATATTACGAAATATGCAACATTAGGTTTTCTCCCTGTCCAAATCTCATAAGGAGTCTTTGTCATTTATCTGTTTATCATGCATCTATTTTGAGTGTAGCATCTTTGTGTTTATTGCTTGATCCAAAATCTTTTTGGTAACCTGCTTGACCTAACATGGTCCTTTGCTTCTTTGAGAGTTCTATTCCTTCTTCTCGCAACTCCATTTCTTTGTGGAGTCCTTTGCAGATAGTTCTTGACCAATACCATTTTCAATACAATCGAGTTATTATTCCATTCACAAACTCGGTTCCTATGTACGATCTTATTTTGATAATGGTTTGGTTCTTCTCATTTTGAATTCTCTTCATCAAGCTGTGGTAGTTTCGTAGAGTTTCTTTCTTCTTACACATGAATATAGTCCATGTATATCTTGAGTAGTCATCTACTACCACCAAGGTGTATTTCTTTCCACTTATTATGCTATTTGGTTCCCTTTGGGCCAAATAGATCCATATGTAGCAGATCTGATATTCTTGTTGAAGATGGGCATGTCTTTTCTTTGAATGATGATTTGATTTGTTTTCCCTTCGACATCGTCACATATACTCTCCTTTTTGTATCTTGATGCGGGAGTCCTTCCACAAGACTACTTATGGAAAGCTTGTTAATCGTTTTGAAATTCGGGTGACTCTGCTTTTTGTGCCATGCCAACTTGATTCATTTGTGCTTTTGCTAATAGACAGTCTTTGGGTGTTGCGGTTGACCAATCCACGACATACATGTTCTTACATCGCATCCTTACAACACAACTTCATTCGATTCAGCATCCTTGATTTGGCATATACCCATGTTAAATCCAACATTATAACCCTTGTCACGAGTTGGTGATCTTAGCAAATTGAAGTTGAGTCCTTCAACATATGCAACGTCTGTGATTTCTAATCCATTTTTCTTGATGGATCAATGCCTCTTATTTCTCCTGGAGCTTCATTTCCTCCAAATATGACTTTTGCTCCTTTGACTTCCTTGAATTTTTTGATTTTTCTTGTTTCTGTCATGTGTATGCGGAACAACCACTATCCATGTACCAGGTTCCTTGGCACTCAGCTGTTCCTTGAACCTGCAATCAAGGAATTTAAGTTTTAGGTACCCATACTTGCCTGGGTCCTGAGGGGTTAGAATTGTAAGATGATCCAACCAACTTATAGCCAAATGATTTGACTCTAAGGGGTTGCCATCTATCAGTGCCATAATCATAATTAATCTTGGCAAATTGCTTGGGGATTCTAGGCTCATACAGCTGTCTCTTTTGTCTGTATGCCTGTATATGTGTTCTAGCAACTGCCTTCTTTGGGTAATTGTGATATTTCTGAGTGTAGTGCCTAGGTGCATGTGTGTGCTGATAAAAGCTCTTATACCTTTGGAATGGTCTCTGCTGAGGTCTGGGCCTTTGCCATTTGGGCTTATATTCCATAGGTTTTTGCTGATAGTTCACATCATTCCAATCAGCTTGACTTGGATATTTTCTACCATTCCCATCATATGTTTTTCTCTTATAGATTTTAAGGGTTTTTGGTAGCTCTGTTTCTTCTTTTCTGAGTATTTTTGTTTGGAGTTCTTTGAGGAACTCGATTGAATTTCTTCTCAGTTGTCCTTTCAGCGCACTCAACTGGCTGTTTTCCTTTTCCTTTATAACCAAGGCCAGTTTGCTTGTAATTGTGCTTTTGATTAAGTGTGTGTGCATCATTTGGAGTTTTGGATTTTTGAGATACTTCATTGCTTGAAGATCCCTTTTCCAAATTCATTCTTGGAGCCTGACATATCATAGTGGAATTAAATCCTAAGCCTGTCTTGTCTCCACATTCTCTTTGACTCATAATAAGATCATCCAATGATTTAGATGCTTTAGTAAATGAGGCGAGTCACATTTTTGAAGTCATTTTCCCTCTTTTCTATAGCAGCTATTTACGCTAATAACTTTGCATTTTCAGTCTTTAAACTTCCATTCTCATCGCCTATTTGACTTAGAGTACTCAACTCCTTAGTCATTTGTAAGTTTTTGCTCTTGAGTAGATTTGTTTTCCTCATTTAGTAGTGTGTGTGAGGATTTAATGTGTTCAAAATCTTTCATCATTTTGCCTAATGAATCATAAAGATCGAGTGGGTGATGAAGTGTGTGTGTGTGATCACTATCACTAGAATCCCGAGTTTGATGAGTTAGAGTGTACCTCATCTTCTTGGTCGAGGTTGATCTTGTTCCTTGGCCATCAAAAGCAGTTAGGGCTTCTTCTTGAGTCACTTGAGTAGTCGGCTTCACTACTCTCGACTCGGCTATGTCTTTTGACTTGTTTGTCTCGGCGATCTCTGCAGCCAACATTGCCTTTCTCTTTTCTTGTTTCCTTTCTCTCGAAGACCTTTCTTTCTTCTTCATTCCTGTATTTGTTGACTACGAGGATATGGGCGATCAATGGCATAGTGACTGGTTGCCCTCGGTTCAAAGCATAAATATTCAACCTTTTGATCGACTCTTTCCATTCTTGGATTGTCGGTCATTTGATATTGACTTTTTGATGATCTGTTCTTTTGGTTGGCCTATCTTCTCTTGACTTGGAAAGGGCCGAGTGTCTTCGGAGGATTCGCCCTTGCCTTTCTTGTAGTTCTTATTGAAGAACTTGTTGAACTTTTTTACTAGTACGGCTATTTCTTCCGGGTCAATGACTTTTTGACCTCGGCTCTCTTCCCATCTTTAACAATTAGAAATGACTATTTTGGGTACAATTGTCTCTTCTGGTCTTTTTCTTCTCGGCTCAAATTCGTAGGCTTTGAGGTGCGAGAATAGTTCATGGTTGGATGTCTTTGATAGGTCCATGGAATGTCTTAGTGCCATGACCTTCATTTCCCATTCAATTTGGAAGACTTTTTAGGATCTTCATACACATTTCTTCGTGTATATTCTTTTCCAAGTCTTTGTGACTCGTTGGTGATTTACGTGAATCGAGCATCCAGTTGATCTAGGTTCTCTCCCGAGATCATTTTGAAGTTCTCAAATTTACGTACAACCTTGTTTGATAATTTGTTTTCTTTGATTTGCTCGAGCCTTCACAAATCAATGTTACTTGTCCCCATTTCTTTAGCCGTTTTGCATGATTTGACTTTGTTGAACATGGCTTTGTCAAGGTTTTGTAAAGAATGTCCTTGGCCACATTGTCCAAGTTATATCTTTTTCGTCATCATTTGTCCATTCGGCTCTTGGTTTTTCGATCATAGCTGGTCCGGGAGCTATATCCTCTTCACCTTGGTGCGACTCTTCTTACAGTGTGTTCACTTTTAAGATTTGCGGTGGCCCATCCTCTATCACTATCCACATCTCATCATGTAATGCTGATAAATGAGCATGCATACGGATTTTCCAATCATCAAATTCTTCAATTGTGAACATAGGGATGCGTGTCAAATTTGCTTCCATTATGATAACCTTTTAATGATAAAAGGGTTTTGAAAATTTTAAGTACTAAAATAAACTTTGAAGAGTTTGGAGATCTAGTTCAGTAACCAGTGCGGAAGGCTCAATGAACCAACCGCTCTGATACCACTTGTAGGTCCCAAGGGGTGTGGGTGTAAGGTTTAGAAGGGGGGGTTGAATAAACCTTACCAACTTTTCGATTTAGTCCTTTTTTTAAAATTCAGAGTTGATACTACACAGCTGTGTCCTTGGTGGACAGTCAATTTGATTAATCAGTAGAGTTAGTCTCTCAACAGACTCCGAGATGTTGATGGAATAACTCATTTGTTAATCGAATTAACTCAAATTGTAGTTTGTTTTCAGCGGAAGACTTAACACCCTTAATAATGGTTAAGCAAAGATTTAATGCTTGGTTTAGTACTTAGAAATTATCAAGTGGATAGCAAATTTGTCAGCAGAGTTAAACAATTAAAATGCAGGAATTAAAGTGCTGAAATGTAAATGACACAATAAGATTCTTATAGAGGTTCGAAGATGGGGTAATTCTTCTACTCCTCTCTTCTCCAATCTCCTGGAGGAATCCACTAGGTATTGATCAAGTATACAAAGTGGTAGCAGTCCGGATACAAGTCTTGATCACACGGTGACTTGTTCCTTTGGGACTCGATCACGGAGATGGCTTGATCACTCGGTGGCTTAAATGCGACTCGGCTTCTTCACAGCAGTTTTGCCTTGCTACTACTGACCCACTTGCTCAAGCTCTTTGGATTTGATCACGAAGCCCTCCAAAAACTCGAGACCGGTTCGACCTTGAACCTTCATACAATCCTTCGTGGAATGTAGAACCCTTGATTCTTCAATAATTTCCTCTTCAACCGATAGATGTTATCTTTCCTTCACGGTGAGTGTTGGATTGATGATCTTCGTAGTGTAGGCTTGAGGATTAATCTTGAATGATTTGAGAATATTTTCAGTTACAATTCTAATAGTTTCTTGAATGCTTATGGTTCAGGTAACCTTCTCTCAGAGTCATTCCTCAGCCTTTTATAGTGATCTTTCAAAAATTTGACCGTTGAAGAGATAGGCTTATTTTTGAAAGTCACTTGTGGACGTTGGCTTGTCTTGTTGCAGTCCTTGAATTTGCCACTTCCTCGTATAAGATGTTCTTGATTTTGAGTTCGACACGGTGTAGTGCTTCCCATTGGTTTATTCCTTTCGCACGCGCCTCACGGGGTGAGCACTTCGAGAAAGGTAGCATGGAGATATTACTTGTTTAAGTAATTCTCTTGATTTACGTGCAACGGATCTCTTTCAGTTATCTCGACTTGACTGCATTTCCTTGCTTTCCCCAGGTGACTTAGAGTCAGCTTCCAATCATTGGATGACTCTCCTGTCACTTTGACTTGAGACTTGGCTATGTTTGGCTGACTTGACTGATACTTCATTCATTGCATCTCATTTGCTCCTTGATCGAGTCCTGTCTTCTCTTCTTTGCCATACTCAATTTGTCTTGCAGTGAGTCTTCCTTCTAGCCTTGATTGTCTTCTTGCATGTTTAGTCATAGCTGACTTAACTCAGCTTGACTAGCCCTATTTATTACAATACAGTCTATAGCAAAAAATGGGGTGCCAACTTCCTATTCTAAGTTTTACATGGCATTCATCAAAATCTAAACAATAAATTTCCCAAAAGATACGTAGCACGTAGGAGTAACATTATCAAGCAACATATAAAGAGCATTTAACATGGACAAATAAAAGCGGAAAAACCCTACCTCGAAAAGTAGCGTAGAGTAGAGTGTCGAAGAGTGAAAATTTCTATGACCAAAAATTCTTGTTGCCTACAATTAAATTTAAAACTAGTATTATATTTTATAACTTTTACATATATATATATATATATATATATATTATAATAGAAATTTAAAATTTAAGGGCTATGAACTAATTGGATAAAAATTAGGATTTGAGACCAATTTCCTAAACCCAAAGTCAAACACATTTATCATTTTACCTTTTCTTCTCTTTTTTTTTCTTTTTTTTTTTCCTCCTTTCTCCCTCACTTCTTTCTTTCCTTTTACGGTCCTATACTATTCCTCTCCCCATTTCTCCCCAACCCCACGCCCTTTGACCTACCCCACGCCCCCAAGTCTCCCCCTCCCCCTTGTTACTTTTTTTCTTTATTTCTACCGTACGTAAGCCATCCCCCATTTCATCTTTTTTTTTTTCTTTTTTTTCCTTTCTCTGCATCATCTCTTTCCTTCTACTTCTACTGTAAACCCATTTCTCCCTCAAAGCCCAACCCCACGCCCCCATCTCCCCACCCCTCTTCTTCTTCTTCTTCTTAACTCCTCTCACACATCAAAGTTATCCTTCTGCCCGATTTCTCCCTTTTGCAATAATATATTTATTTTTCTCTAGTTTGTTGATGGGGGCTGTGTGCTTACGGGTGGAAATTTCCTTACCTTTCACTTTGAGAAAATTTGTGTAGGATCGAACATGTGTAAAATAGAGGGTATTTCAATGGGAATTGGTTTTGAAATTTTTGGAAAGAATGAATATTTCAGCCAAATAATATGCTTCTAATTGATTGAGAAATAAATATTTACTTCAATTTGAGTGATTTAAGTTTATTTAAAATGCTTGAATTTAGGACTTAAAATAATAGTAAGTATACGATTTGTTGGTAATCTGATTTTAAAGAAAATAGATCGTTTCTTCCATTTGCTAATTAATTGAGTCATAAAATTGATTAGCTGAATTTGGTAAAAATAAAACTAAAATATTTAATTGTTATATATAAATATTAATTTGAAGATTATTAGGATAATTGATGATTTGTTGGTGTTACCATCTTCGGATTGGGAATATGGGTTTGAGCTTGGTAATAGGCTTAATGTTATTTGTAATGGGCAAAGCCCAAATTATAATAAAATCATTCAAAAATCCTCAAATTCTAAAATCCTTATAATTAAATTAAGCAATCCCTAATTTCTATCTTACCCCAATTTCTCGGGTGCCACATCTTATTCCCCTAAAAATTAATTTCGTCCTCGAAACTCAAATACTTACAAGTATTAAGAAAATTTGGGTACTCAGCTCGAGCATCTTCCTCTCGTTCCCATGTGCTCTTGTTCTTATCGCGCCATGTCCATTAAACTTTGATTAGCGCCAGTGTTTTATTTCTTAATTTGTGTACCTTTTTTTTCCAAGATAGTCTCAGATGCTTCTTCACAAGTCAAGTCGTACATGATATCAAATTCCAAATAATTGACAATATGACTTGGTTCATGAACATACTTTTTGAGCGATGATACATGAATTACATTGTGAACCAACGGTAATGCCAATTCGTATGCTAGCTCATTGATTTAGTGCATGATTTCAAACGGACTAATATACCCCGTCTTCAATTTCCCATTTTTCACTGAAATGAAAAACACTCTCATAAGTGTCACTTTCAAGAATATGTTTTCTCCTACATAGAATTGTAAATTTTTACTTTGTGAGCACAAGGTTTATGTCAACTTCATTTTATCCCAAACTTTCTTTATTTTTTCTCCATTATTTGATCAACTAGCTATGGTCTAAAATTTACTTCTCACCCAAAAAGACATCTTTAAAATCTTGATATATCTTTGTACCTCATGGGTGAGAAGTGTATGATGTACAATGTGCTTATTCAATGATCTGTTAGTTCTTCATCCTTAGGTATACTGAATCTTCCTTCGTAGATTTATGCGCACTTAGTAGCTATAGCATATCCTTTGATGTCTTCAAGGCAATGGTATCTCATTTTGTACAAATATTTATTTGTCGTTTGTGTTTCCTTGATTCTATCTCTAAGTACAGATCGTATAACTATTGTTGCAATAATCAATTCATATCCACTAGAAGGTGCTAAAACCTCGATTCTCAACTTAGCAAACTCATTCATCAATTGTTCTTATTTATAGGCAAACTAGCCAACTCTTCTTTAAGTTCTTGGAAATCTCGTCCCATTTCTCCATCTATTGAGACTTCTCATATTTTATGGTCAATCTAGTAATTGGTGTTGAACTCTTCGAAAAACTTTCTCTAAACCTTTTGTAATACCTAAAGAGACCCAGAAAACTTCAAACTTAATTCACAATTATAGGCGCAAGCCATTCATTAACATCTTCGACTTTAATCAGGTCAACCTTTATTTCTTAAATAGTAACATCGTGATAAAAAAAATACTACATAGTTTAACCATAATTTAAACTTATTGAACTTCAGTTGGTGTTATCCAGACCTAAAATATGTCATAGAGAAGACACTAGCTCCTTTAAGTAATCAAATAAATCATTTATTTTAAGTACTGGGTACTTGTTTTATGATCAAATAAATCCTCCATGCAACCAACATAGACCATATATACTCATCTCCCATCTTAAAAAAATAGGATTGGCTCTCCTCATAGTGATACTCTCGGTCAAATAAGTCAATTAATGAATAGATCTTATAATTGCACATTGATCTCTTGTAATTCCTTTGACGTCATCCTATAGGGTGAGTTTGACCAGTAATGGTCCAAGTAAAAAGTCAACGATAGATTCTATTTGTTTATCTGGTGGAATCCAAAATATTTTTTGTTCTAAGAATATTTTACATAGTCCAAAATAATAGCATATTGATCGTTATAAAATCAAAATATTGGCAACCTACTATACTAACCAAATACCTATGACAATTTCTTTCTCTAACATTTTATTGCCTTTTTTTTAACACAATTCGGGGGTACAGTAGTACTAGCCTTTATTTCATGGAAAATAAACTCAACTTCTTTATGCATTGAAATACTATCTCCTTATGTGGCACTCTACACCTTCTCAGCTTTTCCTAAGTTTGTCCGTGACTAGGATCCCATAAAAACCGTTCCTTCATATAAATCAATTTCAAAATTTAGTCTACAAACTTTCAGTTTCACGACTTTAGACATCCAAACAAAAATTATTGTATATCCAAATGATATCATAATCTTCTCAATATGTTACCATTAACTCTTGGAAAAAATATCATTATGTAAATCGTGAATATTCAACTTAAAAAAATCAGCAAAGTCCCTCTAAATCTATGTTGCTAGTAATCTACTCACAGTCAATCCTAACATTCTAGATCTCATATAAATTCATAAAGAATCACATGTATTCTATCGCAAGGCTCCTCCAGAGTTTGCATTGTTCTTTCTATTTATCTATAGAATTCATCAATATCTCGGATTAGTCTAATACTCACATTCTATCGTATGTGTTATGCATCCATGAAATTTAAGTTAAGTCATTTCTTTATCCGCAATGGGAATCATATAGTTTTGTCAATAGTAGTAGCAATGGTAATCGCAGTAGAAGTAGCAGTGTCAATAGTTGTAGAAGTAGCAATAGAACATTTAAATATTTAAGTCCGTGGCTTGGCTTTTGGAGTTGGCATGACATAACAATGGTAAATAACCCATTTATATGTATTATTTTTTTTTTGAACAAATACTTTTATTTATTCTTACATAAAAGAAAAGAACTTTTTTTTTGTAACGAGTCTACAGAAACGCTGAACCGCTCTGATACCACTTCTGTAACATCCCGTTTTCACAATAAAACATGACTTATAAAGTGATAGTGCGATTTATAACGAAACGTGAATTTTCCAAATATCATTTACAATTTAAAATGATAATATAAAAAATGCTAGATAAAAATTCCAAGAGTTATTCCAGAAACAAATTTTCAATACTAAACATTAGAAATAATCATCGATGAAAAATATAAAAAAATATAGTTTATTATTCATTTTTTTATTATTCTGGTCACCACCTCCACGTGTCCCGCCAACTCCATCATTCATCTGAAATAGAAATATATTTTGGGGTGAGCATTCAATGGCTCAGTAGGGGCAAATTTTGTCCAAGCTAAATACACAATACATATCACAAAATAACATGCTTAAAATTTGAAAATTGTAACTGTAGCTATGGCATTGAAACATGGCTCGCACTGTCGGGATTTCACCGGATGGAACTTTTATGCCCCGGACCTCTGTATGGTCCCACACGACTATAGACATTAAAATATGGCTCGCATTGCCGGGATTTTACTGGAGGGAACTTTTATGTCCCGGACCTCTGTATGGTCCCACGCGACTATAGACACGTAACACGTAGGAGCAACATTATCAAGCAACATGTAAAAGCATTTAACATGGACAAATAAAAGCGAAAAACCCCTACCTCAAAAGGTAGCACAAAGTAGAGTATCGAAGAGTGAAAATTTCTATGCGTGAAAATTCTTGTTGCCTACAATTAAATTTAAAACTAGTATTAATATTTTACAACTTATATATATATATATATTATATAATAGAAATTAAAAATTTAAGGGCTAGGAACTAATTGGATAAAAATTAAGATTTGAGATCAATTTCCTAAACCCAAAATCAAACACATTTATCATTTTTCCTTTTCTTCTCTTTTCTTTTCCTTTTTTTCCCCTCATTTCTCCCTCACTTCTTTCTTTCCTTTTTCTGGTCCTGTACTATTCCTCTCCCCATTTCTCCCCTACCCCATGTGCCCCCAAGTCCCAACCCCTCCCCCTACCTCGAAAAGTAGCGTAGAGTAGAGTGTCGAAGAGTGAAAATTTCTATGCCCAAAAATTCTTGTTGCCTACAATTAAATTTAAAACTAGTATTATATTTTATAACTTTTACATATATATATATATATATATATATATATATATATTATAATAGAAATTTAAAATTTAAGGGCTATGAACTAATTGGATAAAAATTAGTATTTGAGACCAATTTCCTAAACCCAAAGTCAAACACATTTATTATTTTACCTTTTCTTCTCTTTTTTTTTCCTTGTTTTTTTCCTCCTTTCTCCCTCACTTCTTTCTTTCCTTTTTCTGGTCCTGTACTATTCCTCTCCCCATTTCTCCCCTACCCCATGTGCCCCCAAGTCCCAACCCCTCCCCCTTGTTACTTTTTTTTTATTTCTCCCGTACGTAAGCCATCCCCCTATTTCATCCTTTTTTTCCTTTTTTTTTTCCTTTCACTGCATCATCTCTTTCCTTCTACTTCTACTGTAAACCCATTTCTCCCTCAAAGCCCAACCCCACGCCCCCCTCTCCCCACCCGTCTTTTGGAAAGAATGAATACTTCAGCCAAGTGATATGCTTCTAATTGATTGAGAAATAAATATTTACTTCAATTTGACTGATTTAAGTTTATTTTAAAATGCTTGAATTTAGGACTTAAAAAATAGTAATTATATGATTTGTTGGTAATATGATTTTAAAGAAAATGGTCCGTTTCTTCCATTTGCTAATTAATTGAGTCATAAAATTGATTAGCTGAATTTGGTAAAAATAAAACTAAAATATTTAATTGTTATATATAAATATTAATTTGTTGGTGTTACCATGTTCGGATAGGAAATATGGGTTTGGGCTTGGTAATAGGCTTAATGTTATTTCTAATGGGCAAAGATATAAATCTTTCAAAATAAATAATAAAGCCCAAATTATAATAAAATAATTCAAAAATCCTCAAATTCTAAAATCCTCAAATTCTAAAATCCTTATAATTAAATTAAGCAATCCCTAATTTCTATTTTACCCCATTTCTCGGGTGCCACACTAGACATCCTCTTCGGCCTTACGTTTGTTCCTTCGTGGTGGCTTTAATGCTTCATCTCCTTTGTCGGGTGCTCTTCTATAATGGGCCATTTTTCCTAGAGGGAGAGTTCCTTCTTTTGTCTCATCCTGAGCACACTCTTAGAGGGTGATGCGCCGTTGAATTCTTGTCAATGTCTCTTACTGGATGTTGGTTACTTCATTTACAGCCTCCATGAGTTGTCCCATGAAATTGCGTAACAACTCTCCCACTTTACGCTGGAATAGGTTTGCGATGGTCTCGTGATTGTCCATGTTGACAGAAAATTGTTGTACGAAAGCCTTCGCAAACTTGTGCATCAAACTAATGGATTCCTCCAGGAGCTGATCGAACCAAGCACGAGCCTGTTTGGTCAGTGTATTAGAAAGGCTTTGCAGTAGGCATCATCTGTCATCTCATAGAGGTCTGCCTCCAAATAGAAATTGTTGAAATGCTCCTAGGGTTCTTCGATTCCGTCGTACTCCAGGAGATTACATGTCCTAATTCCCGGGGGTAGCTGCTCCGTTAGAATGTTTGGGCTCAATGGACTCACTTTCTTCGAAGTACTCGTAGCTTGTGAATGAGTATGGCTGGATGGTGTTGCTTGAGCTTCTTCTGCTATGGGTGGCCCTTCTTGGCTTTTGTTGCGTCCTTCATCTCTTCATCTTTATCCTTCTAGGACAAGGTCTTCAGACTTCAATGGCGGGTGAAGTTCGGGATAGTGCTCCCCTGGTTCCGGCCACAGCTTGATGCCTCAGGGCGTTCCGTGCAGCTTCTTCTAACAGGATTTGGAAAGTTTCATTGGTTAGACAAATTTATTCAATGGGCGGAGCGCCTCCTAGGGGAGGCGGCGGCACACTTTTGTTCTACGGGAGTGGCGGCGCACTTCCGGTGTAAGTGTTGCTAGCCTCTCGCCGTTTTGATGGTCTTTCTTCATGTTGGTCTCTGGCACACTACAACATAAATGACATTAGGTAACACAAATTTTGTAGCACTTTTTACATAAGGTACATATGTAACACATGTTTGTAACACTTTTTATATTACAATATTTATGTAACACTTTTGTAGCACTTTATCAATATGTAACACTTATATTGAACACTTTTATATAAGTAACACTTTTTAAGTATCACTTTTTTTGTTATTTTTTTTGTAACGCAAATATGTAACACTTTTATCAATATGTAACGCTTATATGTAACGTTTTATATAAGTAACACTTTTTAAGTATCATATTTTTTTTGTTATTTATTTTGTAACGCAAATAGGTATCACTTTATTTAAGAAGCACTCTTGGCAACACTATATATATTTTGTTGATTGTAACACTTGTTAAGTTATATTTTAGTAATACAAAATTATATAACTATCATTAAATCATGTCAAAGATTTATTTAATTAATTGATGTCACAAAACTTAAAAATTGTAGACATCATGCACTCTGTTTTTTTTTTTTAACTGAATTTTTATTTTCTTTTTACAAAGTATTTTAGTTTTGCTTTTATATATTTATTTTTTACGAAGGTAATTAATTCCGTCTTAATACCGACGAAAAATGCGCATGTATATATTTTATTATTATTATTATTTTTTTAATTTTTACTAACGGAGACCAATGTCATTGTTAACGTTTTTTTTATTTTTTTTACTTTTTTAAAAAAAATACCAATGAAAAATTAATGTTGTCGGTAATTACTTAGGAATTTTTTCCGTCGGTAAATTATTTTTTCGTTATTTTCTTTATTTTTAATTTTTTTTACTTTTAGGACTTTTTATCCGTCGGTAAATTAATTTTATATTTTTATATATTTTTTATTTTTACCGATTGAATATTTATCAGTCGATAAATTTATTTTACATATTTTTGATATTTTTAATTTGTCGTGTCCTTTAATATATAATATAATATGATTTTTAAACTATATACTATATAATATAAAATTTGATATATACGATGTATAATATAATTTAATACATATATTATAAAATATAATCTTTATTATATAAAATATATTATATATACATATAATATATATATATGTGTGTGTGTATGTGTATATATAAAATAAAGCAAAAGTTGTAATAAGAATCAACTTAGCTTAGTAGCAATGTCGTGGGTTCGAATCTACTTGGTGGCAAAAATAGTATGTCTACGAAGTGCTACAAAAAAAGTGTTACATAAGATTCATATGTAACACTTTAGAAGTGTTTTTTTAAAAGTGTTACAAATATAAAAAGTGTTACAAAAATTTAACAATAGAAAACTTAATGTAACACTTAGAAAGAATGTTACTAAAATATAATAAAAGTGATACCTTAGACTATAGGTAGCACGGGCAAGTGCAGCGCCATAAAAGTGCTACCTATTGTCTATAGTAACATTTTATGGCCATTAGGTAACATTTTTTGAGTGTTACCTAATATCATTTATGTTGTAGTGCACCACGACCTGCAGCATGAGGTCAAACCTTCTGTGTTGTCGGTCGAGTTTGCATCTTCGTGTTCTTTGGCTGCTTCCCACAGATAGCACCAAATGATGCTGCTTTTTAGGTCAGATCACTCCAAGTCAATGGGGTTGACCAAAATCCTCTTCCCGAGAAGGAAGTCTTCACGTCACTCCTCTTCCGAAGGGGAAAGTCTTCACGTCATCTTCTCCTTGAGCTGGAAAATTCTTTGATGGGAAACTTGCCTGCACACATGCGCAAATGTTAGAGGGCCCCGGGGGTTGTTCCAGAGAGGCCCCTCAGACATTCCAATCAGTACAGTGAAAGAGAGAATAATCGGTAAACGAATACTATATAATATTAAATGCGTAGGAGAATAATAAATTAATTTTTTTCTTACAGATAATAGAAGGGACCTTTTTATACCTGAAAGATGGGCTCCGTGGACCGTTTAGGAGAAATCGGCCGATGGGCCAAACATGGACTCCTTTCGGCCGGTTTATTTATTAAGAGACCATTGCGCAATAAACATATATAAAATAAATTATATATTTAATTTATTAAATACCGTTTTTATCTCCAACAACCATCCATCTGCAGAGATTTCAGCATTGGAGGAGAGGAGAGTCGCTAGATAATACACTAATTGATTGTCTACCAGAACGACGTCAAATGTAAAGAGAGAATCTTTACTTTATGAGTAAGTCCTATTAATGTGCATATAATCTGAATTAGTTAATGATTTATTTGCAGGTGGTGCCATGGTGCAATAGAGTATTATTAATGAGTCAGTTTTTTGATTGATTTAGAGCATTTCCAAGATAGTATTCTATCTTTAATTTGGAGCAAAAACTTTCTCGAGCACTGTGCCAAAGCCTGCACCATTTTGAAGGTGTGAACAGTTTTACACCAAAATGGCGTAACACTGTAATTGCGCTATTTTTTTCTATTTTAAATCAATGATTTTGTTATAGAATTTGTGGAATACTCCATTTTGTTATAGAATTTATTGCAAACTGCTAGATATGGAGTGCAACTACACTAAAATGGTACAAACAGTTGGAGATAGTCTTAGACTTGATTATGTTGACTTTGAAGTTAATATGTTGACTTTTTATGCATGTACATAAGCACATGACAATCATCCATGCAGTGGTATTGGACTTTCATAAATGATTTATTATGATGATTCTATTAATTTGGTGATTCGGTATTCAACCGTAAACTTCTTAAACTTATTCACATTTATAACTCCAACACTACAACCAAAGAATTAAATTAATAAAAAAAATGTGCATTCAACTATTTCGAGGATCATCAATATTAAGATATATCACATATAACCACACACATCCATGTATAAATGGATGCTTATTATTAATTCACACATGGCTAAGTACATGTTGTAACTATTTATAGAGTTTAGACTCCACAATAATCCTTTAGAGCGTTTTGGGATTTCCGACCGATTTCAGAGTAGTGATAGTGTAGAAACTTAACATGATCAAAGGGCTTAAAGAGTAAGGGGTGATCTTCATCTACCATCTTTTCTGGGGCCTTAATTATGTACCCTGATTTGGGAGCCGAAAATAATGCGATCGAGTATCGAGCTTCATCTCCGGACATCATCACCCTGTGAAAGGGAGAATGCAGCCGTCCATTTGTCCATGCCTGCAAATGAGTAGTATTAATAAAACTGACGCTAGGTTTAGCCTGATTGCAAACAAATGAAATAATCTTTCAACATTACAAATAATCCCTTAAGGTTTGTATTTATTTAAGAAGTATGCCCTACGAGTGCAATTTGCATAAGAGAAACAAATATTATAAGTGTCAAGGGAAGTAGTATACATTGAAAGATAGTTGAGTTTTTTCAACCGAGTGAGGAAGTGAACAAGGAATGCGGCCTTAAGACTATCCATTAATGAGTTGTAAAATCTCGGAAAGAGAGTCTCCAAGAATGTAATTGCTAAGAAGGGTTCCATCCCGAGAAATTCGGGAAAAAAAAAGCTCCCTAACAAGCATTAAGGAAAGATAAAGTGGTCCCTATCCCCACCGAGAGGACCAAGTTCTCCTAAACTCCATACAAGTCACTTAAGTTTTTTCTTTGCTCCTTCTGTTTCGCTGCCCGTAAGTTGGGGGCTTATGATGGGGTAATTTTGACTTTCACTAATTCTTATTTATTGAAAATTTTAATTTCTAAATAATTATTTAATTTTCTAATATTATAAATTGTTGTTGGGTCAAGAGGTTATTAAGCAACCCATGTAGCTCATATCAGTACTTACAACCTATGAGACCCAGTTCATTATAAGGCTCATCATCTCATGTATAAAAGATTTATCCTTATTCATTTGTAAGTTAATTGAAACTTAGTGCCTTAATTAATTCATGTACTGGGGATTATTCTCGGGACATCTGGTAACTTAATCATCAGAGAGACCTCTTCTGGACAACCGCAGGGTCTCTCTAACCTTGTTTGTGTCTTATAGGCTAGTCTTGTAGGATATTTTCACTACAAGACTACCCTTATTTTGGTGTTACCTGAGCTATATAACGTGGGATGTTTACTAATATAATTACAACTACCCTGACTTGGAGTGTTGTGCACTTTTTAGCATCATCAATAGTACTACAAGAAATCTTGGTTTTCGATTAATGTAATTCTCTCGAAATATATGATATCTTTTTTTTTGCATGAAACATCCCAATGTGGGATGGGGGAATGAGGTCATATCCCCTACCTATCTATTGAAGCATTGTCAAGATTACAACGGAAAGGAAAAGGTACAATATGTATTCTCTATTTCCAATATGATCTAAATGGTGGTAAATCGGTTGATCAACACGAGCTAACTCCGGGCTGATGTAGGTATCCGATCATTTGTGTAAACTATGCTATTTTGCAATATGCAACTTTGTATTAGCAAGGAATCAGCCACCTTATTCCCCTCTCTAAGAATTTCACACGGATCGTGCGACCCACAGAGACCAACCACACGGGTAGGCCATGTGAGCTGCACACGACCGTGTGGCAGGAGACAACATCAAAACATAGTCCACGACCAGGGCTATACGACCTGATCGTGTGAAATTGAAATGCACACAGGCCGTATAAACTATCCAGGTAAGTACGCATTCCTCTTTCTTTTGATAATTTCCTCTTATGTTCGGGACGAATCATATTTTAAGTTTGGGAGGTTGTCTAGAATGTGTAATTTAGTATTATTGCATGTTTGCATTGCATATAGGATTGCATGAAAATTTGAATTAAAATTTTCAACTTTTGATTTTTTTTAATTTTTGTTTTAGCACGTTTATTGTTTTAGCATATTTATTTGCTTTTGTGTGTGATTTTAATCAAGATTTCATAAGAGTACAAGATTTCCGTATGATTTTACTATGAGCATTTAATTTTATGAGATGACATATTTTTGTGAATAATGCGATGAATAGTTGATGAGATGTCTTTTACTTGTTTGGCATTGATTAAGAAAATTGGGTATTTGAGCATGTTGCGAAAAATAAGCTTGTGAGCTTTTGTGCCTTTAAGTGCTTTTATCTTATGTAGATTTATTTTTCTTGACTGTGTCATTCATAATTGATAGAACTCTAGAACTTGCTTTGGTATCTTCATTGAAGCCATGTGTATGTGCAATTTTTGAAAATAATTTAAGGTCATCTTTGTTTTAGCTTACTTAGCCTAAAATGCCTACATATGAACTCATAATTCCCTAGTTAGCCACTTTGAGCCTTGACTTATTATTGTTAGACACATTTTAATATTTAAAATTGAAAAATAGATTTTTTCCCTAAAATTTCTTGAGATTATAGAAATGAACAAGTTTGAGAGAGATATGATGAAAATTATGAAAATAGAGAAAGTTGGCAAAAGAATGAGGGATAAGCAGTGTCTAGGTAACTGAAGGATTTATGAAGCTCGAAAAAGAAAAAAAATCTCTGAAAAGAAAGAGAGAGAATCGAGCAAAGGAGAGAAAAGAAAAGAAAAAATTTTGAAAATTTTGAAAAATTGGGAGCTTGAGGCTAAAGAAAAAAAGAGGTAAAAAGGCATAAGAATGAAAAAGGAGAAAAAGGGTGGAATTGAGTTGGAAAAGAAAATATCTTGAAGAATGAGTTGTATGATAAAATTGGATTAGTGAATTGCAAGTCTGTGTACTTAAAGTCTATTTGCTCAAGTCAAGTTACTTAATCCAAATTTTTCCTACCCTTACCAAAGAGCCTACATTACAACCAAATGAAAGTCCTTTTTGATTCTTAAATTGTGCTCACAAAAATGGTAGAGATGTTAGACGATTTGCAAGTCTATGGTAGTTCTACTTTTACTGAATTGATTTTGAGCGTAAACACTTACTATACAATTTGAGAGTTGAGTGATACACTACTATTACTTATGAGTCGTGATGTCAAGTACCCGAAAGAGTATTAATTATGCCGAACTTATGAAAGATAACTTCTTGATAATGAATTGCATGGTTTATTACTTAGATATGGAGTCAATTGAGATTAAATGATTGTAGTGTTCCTGTGTGTTCTTTGTACCCCTTGATATTATTTTTCTTAATTTGCTCGAGGACGAACAATACTTTAAGTTTGGGGTATTTTGATACGTGTAAAATATACTTGCATTTAGAGGCTTAAAACAGTATATATTTGATACATTTGCAAGTATATTTAGTGTGTTTTGGTTGGTTTCCTTTGTTGGGCGAGATACTGCATATTTTTGTAACTTCTTACAGGAAATGGAGCTAAATTTAATAAAAGGCGATATCACGTACCAAAGTATAGGTCAAGAGCTAGTGTACGAGCAAATTTGTGAAGGAAAGAAGCATGAACGATCGAAAAAAAGGGAATTTCCTTCAAAAATATACAAACGCGCTAACAGTTTTCAGCACTGGAAAAGTTTAGTATTTTGGCCATAACGTTCTCCAAAAAATTGATATTGAGGTGATTAAAGTGGCTATGGAAAGCTAAGAGAAAGGTCTACAACTTTCGTGAAGAGCCCAGGAGCAAATTCGGATCGCACGACCCGACCGTGTGGATTGACACGGCCAGTGCGATGTGCTGGGGCTGAATTTGAGTCCTAATCCCACCAGAACTCTACCAGTGATCTGTCAAAGCACCTATATAAGGGGGACCAATGCATTAACTAATTTTCATCATCTATCAACATCTATACCACATACAACACACCAAATTACACAGAACACAATATCAAGGTCTTCGATAGAGGATGGCTAGGCGCGAAGAACACCACCAGGCCTTTCGTATATACGGGAGCACTGGCTTGATTTGAAGGCTTGGAAGGTGAATCCATCCCGACGGGGAAGGGTTTGTTTTTCTTAGTCTATATCTCTTGTTGTGCTTAAACGATGTCATAATATTGATTTGAATTCGTCTATGATTTTGTTATTAATGTTTGGCTAATCTTTCGGATTTTAGAGGCGAGAATTAAAAGCTGTTGATTCATGTTAAATCTTGGTTAATTATTTTCTTAATTGATTCATGTTTTCTATTTTATGAATTCAAATATTTATTCTTAATTTATTTTTATTTGGCCATTAATTAGCATGTCATATTTGATTGTACAAAATTCGGAAGTGGAGTTCTAACAAAGACATAAATCGAATTCAGACATAAACGGGTGTATTGAGTCGGGAGACCTACAACTGTTTAATTTGTGGGGAGTCATTGAATTCATAGATTGTTTGGGAGTTAATAATAGTTGTATTGAGTCAGGAGACCTACAATTGTTATTAATTTACTGTTTATGCGCCGCCCGGGAGGGGGAGTAGACTAACTTAGGAATTGAACCAATAGAATTGCATGAATTGGTTATTGAAACTTTAATTGGATTTAATATTGAAGAAACATGTTGAGATTATGTGTCTAGGGTTGCTTCCATGGTTGTTGAAAATACTTGTGGAGTACGCAAAATTATTTATTATTCTTTTTTTTCGATTCTTACTAAAACTTGAGATTCGGTCGCTTCAATAAACTACATTGTACACTTGCAAAGTATAGAGATCCAAATATTTTTGCGAACAGTTGTTTCTTATCCACATGAATTCTATTTTGAATAACCTACATAAAAAATATAGAAGCAGAGGGGGGAATGAAGCAATTCCAAAAATGTGTAAACAGGGGGTGAGTTGGGGTGGGGTGCAGGAGGGCTTTGTATGCAGAAGATAAGGAGAAGTAGCCATTAGCATTGAGGTTCCATTTCATTGTATCAGGCTTAGTAATAGAGATATGGATCTGGCTAAGTTTGTTAGCACACTCAAGGCCAACAATGATATGCAGTCTTTCAAAATCCCAAGTACCATTAGACCAAAAGTAATCAATGGCAATATTTTGCATTCCAGATTTATCACAATGAATAACATCATATAAAGGGAGAGAATCAAACCATATATCATGCCAGAAGCTAATAGAACCATTCCCTACATCCCAAAAAATATGCTAGGGATCTAATCTTGCAGATTCTTTTCCACCCTAAACTATTAGCAGGGGTAATAGGGGCAATGCAGATGGGCATTCCTTCAACATATTTAATTAGAAATATTTGATATCTTGTTATGGTTGATTTAACTAAGGTTTGGCAGGATTAATATGGTGAACAATGGGGGTACTCTTGATCATTTGAGGGACGGAGCCAAAAAGAAAAAAATTACCTTAGTTAATTAGGAGGCATATAAGATTGGATTTCTTTTTCTTTTCTTTCAAGGACAATAGACAAAGAGATATGGTTTCATCAATATAAAGAACAGTTTATTGCTTTTAATAGGAAGGTAATTAAACTTTTTGCATTTTTAAGGAATTTGTACATAAAGTTTGTATAGACTTAAACTGGGACGATTGTCGGGAATCGAACAATGGTCCAATGATTAATTAAAACTCTAAAGTCGAGACTAGATGTATAAGGTTCAATTCCCATCATCTCTCCCTTCCCAGGATACATAAAAAAAAAAGAAAGAAAGATGAAAGGGGAAAGTGGAAGATATAAAATAAAATTAAGGGATAATAACTAGGGATGTGCACGGAACTTGGAGATTAACGAAACCGAACCGATTCCGGACCGAAAAATCTCCGAACCAAAAATATCCATTGACTTTTTGACTTTCCCCTAACCGGACTGTCCTGAAAATATTTCTGGTATGGTTATCCATACCGAGAAACGTACCGAACCATACCAAACTTCTCCGAACTGAGGACCCGAAGCTAAAACCGATTTTAAAGATTTTATATAATACATATACATTATTTTTATTTTATTTCTATTCTGATATTGAATTAACTACAAATTATTTGAAATTAAATTTAATATAAAACAGATTTCTAAAAAATCATAATACTGCAACTATTATGAATTTTAAAAAGTTTTAATATTAAAAATAGAGTAAATTATTTGAAATTAAAATTAGTTAAGCGATTAGTAAGTAGCACTTAAAAGAGAAACATACTCTAAAGAAGTAATAGTACCATATTATAACAATAAAAAAATTCATATTTTAACTATTTTACCAAATCACATAAATTACTAATATAATTTTATTGATTATGTTAAGTTGTTAAGTAGGAGTAATTATTGAGATTATAAATTTATACAAATTTTTGTTTCATATTAATTTATTAAAATTATTAGTTAATTATAATTGTTCTAAGTTAATAGTAGGACAATTACCCAAATAATATAAATATTGTATTATAGAGGTTATTAAATTTAGAATTTAGGATTGTGTTAACTATTATAGTTTCAATTTTTATTTTGAGATTACATTAAAAAGAGAGTTGAAGTATATCCGTTTGGTGTTTTTATTGATTTCTTTTTTGTTTCCTTCAAATTTGTATGTTTTATTTATGATTAATCTCCGAATTCCCGTCCCGAATCGAACTATGTCATACCGTCTCATTGGAACCGAATCTCCGTCCCGAGATTTATGGTTTGGGACGGAGATTTTTTTCTATGGTTCGGTTCTGGAGATTTATTTTTAGAATCTCCGAACTTCGGGATGGTTTTAAAGATTTTAAATCTACGAACCATCATGTTCGTGCACACCCCTAATAATAATAGAAAAAACGAGGTTTGGGATAGTTACAAAAAAAAAACCAAGAAATTTTGAAAATTTTAAAACCCATTTAGGTTTGATTTGTCTTACATTTTTTCCTTTATATATAAAAACACGTCAAAACCTCCCGTTACGTTTATCAAAATATTACAATTACGTCCTTAAATATTTAAGACACAATCAAAACACAAAAATTTTTTTTATAATTTTCAAAAATTTCTTTCTTTTTGTAAGTAGCCCAAACTTGAGGAGCCTTTATGAATTATCCCTAATATTAAACTTAAGTTGATAGGAAAAGTTGAAGCGCTTACATGGAAAGAGTCTCCAATTACGACAATGAAAGAATTAAGTGAAGGGTCAGCGTTGATCCATTGTCCATCTTTCGTCATCACTTCTAATCCTTTCACCTCATTACCATACAATATGGTCACAATGCTCTTATCTGTGTGGGGTTTCAATCCAATCTCAGTTTCATTGCTTTTAGGCGCATCATACTTCTGAAATCTAACAAAATAATGTGTCGAATCCATATGCTCATCCATGTATTTTTCCAATCCAAGGCTCTCCAAAACCATCTTCCTCACTATCTTGTCCAATTCCGACAATTGCTCAGTGAAAGACTCTATACTCTTGCTGGTAAGGAGATTAAAAAAAATGATAAATTAAAAAAAATACTTTCCAAATTCAAGGAGTGCTTTAAAAACTTCTGCTGATAAAATATCTGATTTATCATAGCCAGGGACAGATCTAGAGGGGGTCTGGAGGGGGCCCTCGTCCCCTCACCCCTCAAATTTTATGTTATTAGTACATGTATCTATATATTATAAATTTATATATCAAAGTTATTTGTGTCCCTAAATATGTTCAATCCCGCCCCAATTCTCCCTCAAATATTTTCAATTTCGCCCCTTATGCTAGAGTTTCTGCGTCCGTCACGATCATAGCGAAGTGAAAAAAGCGGTGACAATCAAAAGTTGGCCGTGTTTGCAAATGAAACTGAAAAATGATTAAGTTAATAAATAGTGTTTGATAAATAAGTTGTAAAAATATTTTTATGTGTTTCAAAATGAATAAGAAGTAGAAATCAGGCCTAGTATCCCAACATAATTGGGGTACTAGGTCTGAAATTATCCCAACCAGAATCTAAAACATTTATCCCCTGCTATTAGTGATGATTATTGTTGTTTTCAGCTTTTGACTTAGTCTTATCGAACAAAAGATTTTACGTATGTAATACCTGAAAGTGGGATTGCCTTCGGACCACATAAGATTGGTGAAGCTTTCGATTTTTCCAGGGGAAAGATCATCCTCGATCCCCAGGCTTTCGTAGAGTGGAATCGTCGGGTATTGTCCAATGTAGCCACGGTAGGGACTGTTGCACTTGTTACGTTGTTTGATCTGCAAAGGGAGATCAAAAAGTTGTCGTAATCCATCAATCATTGATTTCCGAAGATTAAGAGGGATTTCATCGAATATGGCCTCAAAGCAACCGTATACTTCCAGGGCTTTCACGACTTGAATTTTCACGGATTCCCACGTTGGAGTTTGTTGTTTGAGGTTAGATAAATCTATGACAGGGAGCTTGTTGATTTCAGAACCCATTTTTTGATCAAGTGTGGTTTGTTAGGAAATGAAGCAGGTGATGTCCTAATGTTATTTGGTTTCAATTTTAAATTGTTTTGGGAAAAATATAGCTACAACCTTTGTTTTAAAATGGGAGGGACTGGTCGGGTCCCACCGGTTAAATTGAAAAACCAATAGTCGTCCAAATATCCTAAAAAATTCATTTTTGGGATTGAATTGGTCAATCCAGTCAAAAATCGGTTCAATCATTAAAACTATATATCCGAAAACCGGTTTTATATTAAATTTTTTATTTTTTTATAGATTTAAAAGTTTTTAACTTGGTATTTTGTTATATTTACGTGACTATTTGAATTTTAAGTTATGTTATATACTTTTTAAGATGATGCTCACCAATTCAGTTTCTTTATTTTTATTATTTATTTTTTTGTGAGGGGGCCAATTCAGTTTTTGAAACATTGCATTTCACCAATTTGTTCTTATACACTACTATTTCTGTGTCAGGAGGGCTATCATGAATAAAGGGTCTGAGAGGTTTATTTGGGAATTTCTATGATGTTGAATTTCATTTTAGTAGGTCAAAGTTGGAAGAAAGACAAGGTGGGAGAGAGGGAGGGAGGGGGCGGCGGTGGTAATGGGATTACGGTTTTTTAGAGAGAGAATTTTTTGAGAGATAGCCGAAAGATATGGTTTCTTCCGAACTTGGCTTGCGGGTTTAGAGGTGGCGAGAGCGGTGGTGGCGGTTTTAGATGTGGTTTTGGCGGAGATGGATTGCGGTGTGCATCTGAGGGCGGGAGAGACAAATCTTTTGCCGGTTGATCTTTTGTCTTTCTGTTATGTTTTTTTACTTGTTCCCAATAGGCGGCTTGTTTGTCCCGATTAGTGGCTTTTCTTTTCTGTTTTAATTTGTCCCTTTGTGGATTTTCTCAGAACATTCAGATGTGTCATTACCTGATGTTATGCGACAAAAACGAGATCAATTTTTGGTAGGTGCTTTGTCCAGCGCCTAGTTGCATAGTTAGGGAAATTTTTAACTACCCATTTTGGATAAAGGAACCTCTTTTCTACCCACTTTTTCAAACACACTACTTGTTTACCCACAATTACCGAAATGCCCTTAATTTTAAAAGTACTCAGATTTTAAAAACATTCAAATATACCTTTTCAGATTTAACTTTCACAATTCCCAATATATAACGTGATAAGGGTTACATAATGTGGTAAGGGTTTTATAACGTGTTAACCCTTATCAAGATATATAACTCTTATAACGTGATAAGGGTTATATAATGTGATAAATATTATATAACGTGATAAGAGTTTTATAACGTGATAAGTGTTATATAACGTGATAAGGGTTTTATAACGTGATAAGTGTTATAAAACGTGATAACCTTTATCAATGTATATATATAACGCACTACAACATAAATGACATTAGGTAACACAAATTTTGTAGCACTTTTTATATAAGGTACATATGTAACACGTGTTTATAACACTTTTTACATTACAATTTTTATGTAACAATTTTGTAGAACTTTATCAATATGTAACACTTTTAAAATAAGTAACACTTTTTAAGTATCACATTTTTTGTTATTTCTTTTATAACACAAATATGTATCACTTTATTTAAGAAGCACTCTTGGTAAAGATATTTTATTAATTCCAACACTTTTTAGGCTATATTTTAGTAACACAAAATTATAACTATCATTAAATTATGTCAACAATTTATTTAATTAATTGATCTCAGAAAATAGCGAAGACAAAAAAATAATCAAACCTAAAAATTGTAAACTTTATGTATTCTATTTTTTTATTGAATTTTTATTTATTTTTATAAAGTATTTTTGTTTTGATTTTTTTTTTATTTTTATGGAGGTAATTAATCTCGTCGTAATAATGATGGAAAATGTGGATGTATATATTTTATTAAAATTATTTTTATATATTTTTAATTTTTACTAAAAGATATCAATTTCATCGTTAATCTTTTTTTTTTTTTTACTTTCTAAAGAAAAATACCAATGAAAGTTGATGTTGTCGGTGATTACTTAGGAATATTTTCTGTTGGTAAATTATTTTTCCATTATTTATTTATTATTTAATTTTTTAGTGTTAGAACTTTTTATTTGCCGATAAATTAATTTTATATTTATATATATTTTTTTATTTTATTGATTTAATATTGATTAGTCGATAAATTCATTTCATATATTTTTGATATTTTTAATTATTTGTATCCTTTAATATATAACATAATATGATTTTCAAATTATATACTATATAATATAAAATTTGATATTTTGATGTATAATATAATTTAATACATATATTATATAACATATCTTTATTATATAAAATATAATATATATATATATATATATATAATATTTTATATACAATTTTAAAATATATATGTGAATGTGAATATATAAAACAAAACAAATATTGTAATAAGAATCAACTTAACTTAATGGAATATTGTTACTTTCACATAACAGTCATGAGTTCGAATCTACTTGGTGGCAAAATATAGTATTTCTACGAAGTGATAAAAAAGTGTTACATATAATTCATATGTAACAATGTAGAAGTATTTTTTCAAAATTGTTATAAATACAAAAAGTGTTACATAAGATTCATATGTAACACTTTAGAAATTACCAATAGAAAACTTAATCTAACACTTAAAAAAAGTGTTACTAAAAGTTAATAAAAGTGATACCTTAGACTATAGGTAGCACGGGCAAGTCAAAGACCATAAAAGTGCTACCTATTGTCTATAGCAACATTTTATGAGCATTAGGTAATATTTTTGGGTGTTACTTAATATAATTTATATTGTATTGACGTGATAAGGGTTATATAACGTGATAAGGGTTATATAACGTGATAAGGGTTTTATAACGTGTTAACCCTTATCAAGATATATAACCCTTATAACGTGATAAGTGTTATATAACATGATAAGATTATATAACGTGATAAAGGTTTTATAACGTGTTAACCCTTATCAAGATATATATATATATATATATATATATATGATATGATAAGAGTTATATAACGTGTTAACCCTTATCAAGATATATAACCCTTATCGCGATATATATATATATATAAAATGATACGTCTTATCACGTTATATATATAATTTGGTACGACTTAACGTATTATATATGCTATAACACGATATATAATTATAACGCGATATATGATAACACGTTATATAAAATAATATTTATAACATGTTATAGTATAACACGTTATATATTATAACGTGTTATAGTAATAAACACGATAATTAGTTTTAAAAAAAAAGAATCAAAGTTTATTTAAAATTAAAAATTTATAAAATAATAAATATGAAAATTTAAAAAAAAAACTATACACCTTTTTTTAAACATTTGCCATTTATTTAAAATCTTAAAATTATAAAATAATAAAACTCAAAAATATTTTTAAAAAGCTTTTTTTTTATACTAAACGATTTTATAAAAATCTGAATTTATTTTAATAAAACTACAAATTGTGTTAAAAATCTGAAAATAAAGAAAAATGTATTTTATGTAAGATAGAAAATATGACCCCACCTATTTTTTACTTTCCCACCTACTTCTATATGACCCCACTTTTTACTTTCCCACCTACTTCTATATGACCCCACTTTTTACTTTCCCACCTACTTCTTGCTTTTGTATTCAAGTGTCAAGGGTATTTGGGTAAAAGAACCATAAAAGTGGGTAGAAAAGATGATATTTTATCTTGGTGGCCAAAAAAGAGGTTGACCTATCCAATGTGGATATTTTCCACAATATCCTCTTCGAATATATGGATTAGTGATTTGTTGTAGTTTAAAATTTTGTTGAAGATCTCAGATAGGTCTATAATCCATAGGCTTGCAATTGTATTACATCCATTGTTGTAACCAATTGTAAGTTTCTTTTGTTTAATGAATGAAATTCATTTCGAAAAAAAAAAAAAAAATTCAAAGAACGAGCTATTTGTATTAATTATAGTCGATCCATTTTACAATAACTAATAATAATAAATTATAAAAAAAAAAAAGGTCGTCCTCTACATGTTGAATGCCTTGCTCTTCAAATTGTTTCTGACTCCAAGATCATGTGCACATCTTGTCACCAAACAAGCTCTTGGACATTGGACTTTGTCACCTCTTCTTGTTCACATCCACGATTTGCTCCTCGTAACACTTGTAATATTCTTTTTTTTACATTCTCTTCAATATATATATATAGGTCGGGATATCACCTCAATCCCTCATCCCATGTTTTGGGTTGTTATACTTGAAAAAAAAAAGGTCATCTCCATGGAGCCGCCTAGTTGTATACAAAGTGGGCTCTTTAGGCCAAAAGTTTTAAGTTCGCATTTCTACCACTGCACCATCACTTAGTCGAAATTGTCAATTTCTATTTGATATACCTAGACATGGCAAGATTAAAGAGTTACTTGTCTTTGCACGAAGATAATTCGACTCTTAGGTAACAAGTGATCTAACTCACAAACCTTATGGTTTATGATCTTACTAGACGTAGAGTTCTACCTTCTCGTGGATGGATCCTAGCGAGTGTGCACCTAAAAAATAACGACTGAGGGGTTTGTTGTTATTTGAAAAAAGAAACATTGAAGGAATCACGAGCTGATGAATATGGGCTGCAAATAAACGAAGCCGCTCGTGAGTCATGAGATATTTAGAGTTCGACTAGATAAAAACTTGTTTGAGTTCGTTTAACGAAGATCGTTAAAATATATGAACAAAACTCAAACTTAGAGATATTCGACTCGTTATTAACTCGTGAGCAGACTCGCCGTCATATAAATTAAACAAATAGTTTGATTTTAATTTTAATTTCTATATGTTGACATATGACAAATATAAAATATTTAAATAATAAAATAATAGGTTTTTATAGATATATTATGCATTTTAGAAATATATAACTTTATTTTAGTAATAAATTGAAGAATAATTTAATTTATAATTGATGTTTTTAGTAAGCTCGTTTAGGCTCGATTAAGCTCGAAGAAATTGGTGAGCTATCTATATATTCGATAAATTCAAGATCGAGATCGACTCGATAATAAACGAGCCAAGCTGATAGGTGTGAGTTTTGCATGTATTTTGAGGCGTATTTCTGGCTATAATGATGGGTAAACATGCACATACTCGCGTTAAATGTTACATATTCACTCCTTGTGGAAAAGATATTACACTTTGCTTATTTTGTAGGAATTTCATGATATTTGAAGCAAATTGAATACGAATACGAGGATAGCAAAGTGGAAACACGGAGAATTGAGTGAGTATACGAAAAGTAAAGTCGCATCTCTACTCAACATGAAGTATTCAACTCCCAAAAGTTTAAAAGATCAAATATCCTCACAAATATTTACAAACCTCTCGATTCATGCAAATATTTGTGTCGAGTATTCAAGATCTAATATTGAAACTCATCTCTCGAATTATGAATCAATATATCAAA
Source organism: Rehmannia glutinosa (assembly GCA_016081115.2). NCBI lineage: Eukaryota > Viridiplantae > Streptophyta > Magnoliopsida > Lamiales > Orobanchaceae > Rehmannia > Rehmannia glutinosa. Next base: position 303,553 of record JABTTQ020002283.1, read on the forward strand.
CAAGTTAAATCATTGATCAAGTGATAAAACAAGAATAAGCTCAAAATACTCAAATAAGCTTCAAGATAATAACTTCAACTAAGACTAAAACATCCAACAAGAGTTCATCAATCTACTCCCAAAACCCGGAAATCTCAAGAGTTTAGCTACACATGATTTCTAAACAACTTATAAACAAATTGTTCAAAGCCATTACAAATGAAAATGAAAGATTGAAACTAAAAGAGAAGCAAGAAAAACTTAGGAACGTCGACAATGTCTTGATATATCTCCGTTCTTCAAGCTCCGATGCAACCCGATTGTCTCCTTGATATCTTCTTCCAAGGGTTAACCCTTGTCTTGTGTTGTAGATCCCAAAAATGCCGAGAATATCCTTGTGTGCGCCCCAAAATGCTTTTTATACTCACAAATATTTACAAACCTCTCGATTCATGCAAATATTTGTGTCGAGTATTCAAGATCTAATATTGAAACTCATCTCTCGAATTATGAATCAATATATCAAACAAAGTTAAATCATTGATCAAGTGATAAAACAAGAATAAGCTCAAAATACTCAAATAGGCTTCAAGATAATAACTTCAACTAAGATTAAAACATCCAACAAGAGTTCATCAATCTACTCCCAAAACCCGGAAATCTCAAGAGTTTAGCTACACATGATTTCTAAACAACTTATAAACAAATTGTTCAAAGCCATTACAAATGAAAATGAAAGATTGAAACTAAAAGAGAAGCAAAAAAACTTAGGAACGCCGACAATCTCTCGATATATCTCCGTTCTTCAAGATCCGATGCAACCCGATTGTCTCCTTGATATCTTCTTCCAAGAGTTGACCTTGTCTTGTGTTGTAGATCCCAAAAATGCCAGAATATCCTTGTGTGCGCCCCCAAAAAGCCTTTTTGGGTGGCGCACGGGTAGCCCGTGCTCCGATGCACCACCCGTGCGTCATGCGCTGAATCCCATAATCTGCAGATTATGCCCTAAACTGATTTGTGGGTATAAAAAGGCTTTTGGGGGCGCACACAAGGATATTCTGGCATTTTTGGGATTTACAACACATGACAAGTGGTCAACTCTTGGAAGAAGATATCAAGGAGACAATCGTCAGGTTGCATCGAGCTTGAAGAACGGAGATATATCGAGAGATTGTCGACGTTTCTAAGTTTTTTTGCTTCTCTTTTAGTTTCAATATTCTTTCATTTTCATTTGTAATGGCTTTGAACAATTTGTTTATAAGTTGTTTAGAAATCATGCGTAGCTAAACTCTTGAGATTTCTCGGGTTTTGGGAGTAGATTGATGAACTCTTGTTGGATGTTTTAATCTTAGTTGGAGTTATTATCTTGAAGTCTATTTGAGTATTTTGAGCTTATTCTTGTTTTATCACTTGATCAATGATTTAACTTGTTTGATATATTGATTCATAATTCGAGAGATGAGTTTCAATATTAGATCTTGAATACTCGACACAAATATTTGCATGAATCGAGAGGTTTGTAAATATTTGTGAGGATATTTGATCTTTTAAACTTTTGGGAGTTGAATGCTTCATGTTGAGTAGAGATGCTAGCATAAGTATTTCAATCTACGTTTTATATGCATCTCGAGAGGGAGGATAAAATAACTTTGTGATCGTCTTATAGGAATATTGATAATAACGTGGCTTGATTAAACCGGATAACAAGAGGATTATTAGTCGAAACCTTAACTCGGAAATCCATTTCATTATCTTGATATTTCTATCACTTGTGTTATCTTAATCTTGTGTTTTAGTGATTTAAATTGTCTTAATCTCAATACAACAATCATCCAATTTCGATCGTCTAAATAAAAATAAGACTATCTTGGATCAATACTTAGCATATTAATTTATTAGTCTCCGTGAATACGACCTTGCTTACCCTATTCTATAAACTACACCGTACACTTGCGGTGAAGCTAAAAATAAGGCGAACACAAGCTCAAACTCTCAAAAGTTCTTGATTCGGTTCGATTGTAGCTCTTTTGATGACCAAGAGTACTGGGGAGATTGCAACATGGGAAGACCCAATTTAGTTATCGGGTGCTTGTGGTGCAATTCGTGCTTTCAAATTTTGATTTGATCGATTGGTTTAATCAAAAATCAGTTGAGTGAGTCTCTTGTGAGACCGTCTCACAGATCTAAATTCGTTAGATGGATCCTAACCCAAACCCGGATCCACCCAACCCACCAACTCCCAGGAAAAAAAGAACGAACAACTTTTATATTTGCTTTCTTTCCTCTTGTGCCACCTCCACCATCGAAATGGGTCTCTTTATTTCCTTTTGTAAATGACACATCTGCTTCTGCCAATTACAACTATTCCATTGAACTGACAGATTTTTTTTTATCTTCTTTCTTTATTTTGTATGGAATTCTGAAAATTCCACTCGTGAAATTTTTCCAGGAATTTTTTATTTTTTCTGTGATTAATTAATTAAATTTCACGTCTTCAAATTAGTTTCTGAAACTTTGACTTTACAATCAACTCCTCTTTTCGCTCAGGTACATGAAATTAATTAAGTGTTATTGATTATGCTGATATCTTTTTATCAGCAAAACTCTTTTTAAGAAGAAAAAACAAGTCATAGACTTTTAGAAGAGAAAAAGCTTGAAATGAGTCTGGATCCACCAGGTAGCTAGAGATTAGACATTCCAACTAGACATCACAAACAAAATTCTAGGTGTATTCACATACATAAGATATTTTTCTTAAATTAGTGGTATTTACTGATTGGGTGCGCCGAGACTCGTTGGTAAAAAAATGATATTTTTTGCCAAAAAACTAATACTTTTGAAGTGACAAATAATACTTTTGAATAACTAGTTTTGTTTTTCGGTTTAAATGACAACTAATAAAATAACACATTTCTTATAATATCTAATACCTTTAAGGTAAAATATAATACTTTTAAGTAAAAAGTTTTACTAAATTATCATAAAACTTAACTTGATGCTATACTTTTTTTGGCACATCGTCATTACATACCTTTAGTGATAATTAGAAAAAAGTTATACTTTTTGAATATAAAGTGATAATTTTGAATTTAAAAGTAGTATTTTCTTGTATGTCATCAATTACATAGTTTAAAAAAAAAACTAATAAAAAGTGATACTTTTTGAATATAAAGTAATTTTTTTGAATTTAAAAGTAGTACTTTTTCGAACGTCATCAATTACATAATTGTAAATAAAAACTAATAAAAAGTTATACTTTTGAATAAAAAATAATACTTATAAAGAAAACGATAATACTTTGTCTTGCATCGTCAAATAGTTTTTAGCAATTAAGAAACTGTGATACTTTTTGAATAAAAAATAATACTTCTTACAAAACAAGTAATACTTGTTTTTTATATCGTCAATTATAACATGAACTACCAATTAGCACTATTATCATGTATTCGTCTTCTCCAAAAGTAGACATGGAAACAACAAAGAAAGCAGGAACATCGCTACGCCTCCATCACTAGCACTCTCTACCGTCGACCGTACACAATCGGCAAAAAATCTACACCATGTTCAAGTACTTCAAAATTGACATCGACGTGCCATCACCATGGGTGAAGTAAAAAATATCTATCATTCTCTCACCCTTTTTAAAAAGTAGCAAGTAATAGTTTGGAAGAGAATAATATATAGTTTAAACAAATGTAATAAGTAATAATTTTATAATAAAAAGCAATATATTTGAGTAAAAAATGATATTTTTAAAGGAATTAGTAAGTAATACTTGTCCAATATAAAATAATACTTTTTGAATTCAAAGTGATACAGTATAATTTCGAGTAAAAGTTCGTACTTCAAAAAGGAATTATTAAATTTTAAAATTGTAGATATATGTTCCTGATATTTGTTTTATTTAATATATTAAAATTTAATATTTTGTAATTAGCTTGTTATTGAAAATATATTTATTTTGAATGTTATTGAAAATTTGTAAAAATAAAATGGCATAGTTCTCAACAATATTTATATATTAGAATATAAAAAGAGCTTATCATGCTATTGACCACGTGATTATTTTATTATTTAGAGAAATCAAGAAAAAGTAAAGACAACTGCACATAAATAATAGAAATGCCCAATTTGGGTCAGGACATCCAACTATCCATTTATGGGCCACGCCAGTAAATCCTTTTCATTCCCTCATATTTACAAATTGCCACTTTGGTTTGTTTCCTAAAAATCGTAAAACAATTAGTCGGGTCGGGTGAGGATTCGTCTCACGATTTGGGCCGGTGAGAGGCAGTCTCACATAAGTTTTTGTCCAATCGGTTATCAGTTTGATTTGGTTGTCAATTCTAATCGGACCATGGTTAAACCATATAAGATCGGTCAAAGTCAGACAAAATCGATTTTTATTAGAAAATATAAAGTTCATATTTAGCTGATTGGATCGATAATTGAATAATCCAAAACACAAATCAATAACTGACGACAAGATCGATTTAGTATTAGTGCAACTAGCCAACTAGTTCCATAATATGGACAATATATTAGGTTGTGATTATATTGAAATAGATATTCATACTAAAAAACAGAAATTTAAAAATCAAAATTTTGCCATTTTGTTTTTTCATAACTGGAAAAGGATTGAGGGCGACTTCTGAACAAATGTGACGTCTTTTACATTTATACTTTATTATATAGCCAACAATTTTATTTTTTTCAAACTGACAACCAAACAACGCTTAAGGAATTTAATTATTTTAATTTCGTTTGTACCTAATCATAATTAATAATATGCTATCAGCTAAACTTTGTGCCTTTTAAAACAAATTCGAGAACTTAAATAGTACTCAAACACCAAATAAAATATATATTGTTGGGGCAAAAATGTCTTTTTCTGTTTAATATATATTTCATTTTATATATCGGAATAAATGTTATTAATGGCCCAATAATTAATGGGCTCTAGTGGAATAACCCGGCCCAAAGGGTTCGGGACCGACCCTGTGCCTCTTTCTCCTACGAAGCCCACTACCCTGTTATAAAAAGTTCTCTCATCTCCATTTGTAAGTTAATTTCTCATAACCACTCTTAATTCTCAGTTAGTATTCGATTACTGCCTTACATTCTCTCTCGATCACTATGCTGACTTGAGCGTCGGAGGGGCCTTCCTGGGATAATCCCGGGGCCCGTCTAGCGTTTGCGTGTGTTTAGGCAAGTTGCAGATTTCCAGCTCCCGTAGAAGAAGATTTAGAATACTTCCCGCTTGTGGAGAGGAAAACTTAACTTTTATCATAATCCCCGACTTGGAGTGATCTGCCCTAAAAAGCAACATCATTTTGGCGCTGTCTGTGGGAAACGCCAAAGCATATGAAGATGCATACCCGATTTGAAGCACGTAAAGTTGGATCTCAAGCTGTTGGCCGTGGAGCCAAAGATCAGCAAGAAGAACGGTCGCCTAGAAGACGAGGGGCCATCCTTCTTCCCCCTGGAGGAGTGTCTCCCCCTCTACTGCATGTAAAGGTGTAAACGAGTCGAGTCAAGCCGAACATAATATTGTTCATGCTTGTTTGAATTTTAATCAAGCTTAAAAAAATATGTTTGAGCTTGGTTTAATTATTAATCGAGTCGAGCTCGAACTAGCTTTGGTCGAGCCGAACACGAATCAAGCTCGAGTAACTTGATATTTTTACACATATTTTATTCTTTTTTTACAAATCGAGTCGAGCTCGAGCCGAGCTTTATATCTTGTCGAACGAGAAAATGTGTTCAAGCTTGGTTCGTTAGTTTGAGCTTTTAACAATCGATCCCGAATCGAATATCGAGTGACTTGATTCATTTTTCATTTCTAACTATATGCAAGAAAGGCGTCACCACCACCTCCTCCCGGAGGGCTTCGTCCGCTAAAGATGTTCACCCGACTCGAGAAACCCTACAGGCTCTGCTGGATGAAGCTGTTCGGAATGCCCTAAGCATCAAGCTGCGGCCAAAGCCGCAGGGAGACTGCCCCAGGCTTTGTCCGCCACTAAAGACCCCCATCCTGGAAGGTCAAGGAGGAAGAGATGAAGGACGCGACAAGAATCGTGAGGAACCACCTCTAGTTGAAGAGTCTCGAGTTGTACAACCTAGCCATGCCACCGCCCTCATGAAGCGAAGTCAACTAGCCCCTGCCATCTTGACTGAGCCATTACCTTCAGGAATCAAGACCTCCAATCTTCTGGAGTATGGTGGAACTGGAGATCCCGAGGAACACTTGGATAAATATAATGCAAAGGTGGATCTCTACGACAGGACGGACGCCTCCTACTGCAAGGTATTCCACACCACCTTAACCAAGCGATCACTGACTTAGTTCAACCAGCTCCCGATAGGATCAATCTCCGTGGTGGACAAACTTACAGAAGCCTTCAGGCAAAATTGGTTTTTTGGTCCGTTAAGTTAGCTTGATTTCGCTTTTAGTCACTTAATTTTTATGGGTTGCATTTGGCAAACACTAACTTTCCTAAACCTGCACATTTAGTCCGATTTTGAAATTTCAAGCATATCTTATTCCTAAAATGCTGAGTTGGGCCACTTTTTCATGAAATAACTATTTTGCCCCTTTTTTTGGAGGAAAACCTTTGTCATGTGCATATCACATGACTTGTTTAATATCTCAATAAAATTGAATAACATAAATAAATATAAGATTAAATTGAAGTAAAAAAATCTTAACATATGTTTATAATTTTGGGTGATCTCCTTAAATTTCAATGCTATGGGAAGATTCAAGTATCACCTTTATCTTCTTGAGGAACATTTGAGCTTGAAGGTTGATCATTTTGAGTATCATCTTGAACAATGGGTTCAACAATATCATCTTCATCACTTTCATCATTGGGTATCCTTTCAACACCGAAGTTTCATTGAATTTGACATGGATGGATTCTTCAACAACCCCACTAGTCTTATTGTAAACCCGATATGCTTTGCTCTTGGTTGAATACCCCATAAATATTCCTTCATCGGCCTTAGGATCAAGTTTGTCTAATTGATCCTTAGTATTCAAAATAAAACATTTACATCCAAATATTTTGAAATAACTAATATTTGGAGTTCTTCCTTTCCAAAGTTCATATGGAGTTTTATTCATTTTAGGACGAATATAAACTCGATTAATGACATATCAAGCGGTACTTACGCTTCGCCCAAAAATATTTTGGAAGTGAAAATTCATTTAACATGGACCAACTCATTTCTTGAAGTGTCCGATTCTTCCTTTCGGCTACTCCATTTTGTTGAGGTGTTCTTGGAGCCGAAAAATTATGACTATATCCCTTGGTTTCACAAAAGACTCTAAATTCGCCGTCAAATTCTCCACCTCGATCACTTCGAATGGACTTAATAGTATCTTCCTTTTCATTTTCAATGAGACTACACAACTTAACAAACTCATTAACGGCATCGCTTTTATTTGTAAGAAATAGAGCCCAAGTATATCTAGAAAAATCATCAACTATAACAAAAGTGTAATGTTTTCCACTTAGACTTGTCGTACCAATATCCCCATACAAATCAAGATGAAGCATTTGTAGGGGTTTGGTAGTGGAAATTTCATTTTTAGGCTTAAAACTACTCTTAACTAATTTGTTCTTTTGACAAGTGTCACATAAACCAAGATTTTCAAAATTCAATTTGGGTAGTCCTTTTACATGTTGGTTTTTGTAAATAGTTTGCAAATTTTTGTATCCAACATGTCCAAGTGGCCTATGCCATAAACTAGTTAAATCATTATTGGCGACAAGACAAGAAACATTTTGACTAACCAAATCACTTGTACAAATTTTGGAAAGATTGCCTTTTCTAATTGCTTCACAAATAATTTTATCATTTTTGGAAATAAGGCATTTTTCTTTATTAAAAACAACATTATAATTTGAATCACAAAGTTGGCTAACACTTATCAAATTGAACTTAAGCCCTTCTACTAAAAGAACATTACTAAGAGAGAAAGAAGAGTTACCAATTTCTCCATTTCCAAGAATTCTTCCTTTGCCATTCCGAACATGACCATACCCTCTTCTTGGAGCTTGATGTTGGTAAAAAGTTCTCTCTTTCGGTCATATGGCGTGAACATCCGCTGTCCACGAGCCATTTTGAATCTTCCATTGTTGTTATAGCCCCTATAACCTACAAAGGAATTATTTTTAGGTACCCTATAATTTTGGGGTCCATGGGGTTAGCCTTGAGACCTTTAGGTCTCCAATAATAGCTAAAATTATTCTTCAATTTACAATTGCTAGCATAGTGTCCATTCTTACCACAATAAAAACAAGTAATAATACGAGGACTACTAGCATGTACAAAGGTTGGACCTTGGTCTTTTTCTTAAAAGCATTTTGAAAAGGTTTTTAACAAGTCCTAATTTAGAATGCTCACCTCTTTGTGCATCTAAAATTTTTGTGACTTTATCCGTACTTAAATTGAATCGATGCACATCCTTTATCAAATTTTCAATATCATTTGTGAGCGTTTGTTTTTCGGTTTCAAGTGTACGGACCATAGTAAGAGTAATAGCATGAGCTTTATCAAGAGAGTCATAAGAAGTAAATAATTTATCTTTTTCTAGTTTAAGCTCTTTATGCTCCTTTTTCAAATTCTTGTATTTAATAATCAATCAAATTTTGAAACTCATTTTGCAATTCATCAAAATCACATTGTAATTCATCAACTAGGGAAGAAGATGAGGCATTAGAGCGTACCTCGGTATTTTCATCGCCTATAGCCATAAGACCATGTTCGGATTCTCCTTCTTCATCGGTTGTTTCAAGTAATTCATCCCAAGTTTTGACGTCCGCATTTAACGCCTTCTTTTTCGGAAAAGACTTTTCTTCTTTTGTTCCTCTTCTCGCTAATTTGGCAATCGGCTATGAGTGCCCAGATTTTCCGCATTTGAAACAAGAATTGTCTCTTGGCTTTCTTGCTTTATTTTTGTTTACAAATTTTGCAATTTTCTAACAAGAGCCGCTGCGTTTCTTCATCATCCTCATCACTAGCATAATAAACATTATTAGAAGAAGATGCTAAGCCTTTAATAATATTTTGCATCCCGGTTTAGAGGTGGATGGTTGAGAATTTTTTCTCTCCTTGAGATATACTTCATAAATAAGGAGATTCCCAATGAGCTCATCAAACTTGAGTGTCTCAAGATTTTGAGCTTCCGTGATTGCCGTCACCTTTTCGGACCATGAGCGGGAAGGGCATTTAAGACTTTAGTCACCTTATCTTCTTCGGAGATGACCTTTCCAAGAGCCACAAGAGGATCGACAATGTTGTTAAGCCTTTCCACCATTTTTGATATGCTTTCACCATCATGCATATTGAAATTTTCAAAGTCTTTCACAAGCATTGTTTTTCTTGCTTGCTTCACTTTCTTTGTGCCCTCATAGATGGTTTCTAATTTTTCCCAAACTTCATGTGCCGAACGTATGCCTCTTATGCGATTATATTCGGTGGCGGTAAGAGAGCAATGTAAAATGTTTAAGGCCTTACCGTTTAAAGAGAAAGCCTTCTTGTCATTTTCATCGTATTCCTTGAACGGCTTGGGAGTAGTGGTACCATCCTCCAATTTTGTTGTTGGTTGAGCAACTCCTTCAATGACCACATTCCAAATATCAAATCCGCACCCTTGTAGAAAGACTCCATGCGGTCTTTCCAAAATGCGTAGTTGTTGGCGTCGAATAGTGGTGGCTTGTTGGTGGAGGCGCCGGTGGTGAGATAAGCTTCATTCGTAGCCATGGATCTTTCCTCTTTACTCGAACGAGCTAGCCAAAGAGTTTGGCTCGATACCACTTGTTAGTCCAAGTGGCTACGATAATCTAGAGGGGGTGAATAGATTATGCCGATTTTTCGCAAATCACCCTCTTTTTCGAATCAACAAGTAAATGACAAGAATGTAAATGCGGAAATTAAACAACACTCATTGATTTAAAGAGGTTCAACCTACCTAGGGCCTAATCCTCTACCACCCCAAAGATCTAGGGATGGATTTCAAAAAAAAAAAAGATTTTATTAATTACCACAATTAATACAACACCTTGAGGATCACCACAATCCTCTTTACAACACCTTCAAGGAGATTACCACAATCTTCCTTCACCACCTTTGAAAGTACCACACTCTTCAAACACCTATCACCTAGATCACCCAAGTGTATTCTTACCAAGAATACTCACAAGGATGTCTTGTGTTGAATGATGGACAAAAATTCAAGATTACAACTCTATGAAACCAATACAAAGATTGAGTGCAAGTGTAATCAAGAATCAAAAAGCCTAGACCTCAAAGATGTGCAAGTGAAAGTACTTAGGCTATTACAACAAGAATGTAAAAATGAAAGCTTGAACAATTTGCAGATTTCTTGTTGTGTATTTTGCTTGTGTGTGTTGTATCTTGTGTCTTCAATTCATCCTCTATTTATAGGGAAGCTTCACCAACATAGGCTCCCAACATAGGCTCCTCTATCTTCACTTTTGTCTACAAAAAGAAGATCACAAGATGTAGAAATATTGTACAAAAATCAAAAGTAAATCTTGTTGTCAAACATTTCAAACAAAGATAACTTTCTTTGTCATTACAAAAATAGCATAAGCGACCGGTTACCTGTTGAAGATTTCGACCATTCAAAAAAGAATAGTGCGGTCCGGGTAGGGGTTGCGGGGGTGCGACCGGTCGGAGGGGGGTCGACCGGTCGGCCCTCCCCGGACCGTCCCCCGCTCCATTTTTCAAGTCGAGTAAGTTCATTTCGTGTTTTCTTTTCTTCGGGTACATGTCGACCATTTGGCGACTGGCCGACCTTCAATTTGAAATATTGTCCGATTTTTGTCAAAAATAAACTTCAAGAAATACTCCAAAAAATTAGTAAAAATATTTTAAATCAATTGGGAGTATTTGGAAAACATTTACAAACATTGTTTTGGTGTAAAAACCAATATAAACAAAATCATCAAAAGTGTTGTCCAATTTTAATCAAATTAAAAACTCTAAGAAATACTCCAAAAATTAGTAAAAACATTTTAAATCATTTAGGAGTATTTAGACAACATATAAAAACATTGTTTTGGTATAAAAACTCATTTAAACAAAATCATCAAAATCTTGATAAAAACATTTATCTAACACTTGGTACTCCTCATCCTCGGTTCAGGGATCCTCCTCTGGTTCCTCTCTTCAGGATGGCAATTGGTTCATTGATAGTGGTGCCTCGACTCATGTGACATCAGATTTTGACAATCTCAGCATATACTCACCTTACACTGGTTCAGAGAAGCTCATTGTTTGTAATGGTTCTTCTCTTCCTATTAATTCTATTGGTTCCTCCTACTTTCCCAGTCCCAACTCTCATAAACCTTTTATTCTAAACAATATTCTTTATGTTCCAAAGATTACCAAAAATATATTGAGTATCTCTCAATCCACCCACGATAACAATGTTTATATTGAATTTCATAAAACTTCTTGTTTTGTTAAGGACAAAAACACCCATCAAATCTTGCTGAGGGGAGCTCTTATATGAGGCCTCTATCATATGGATCTCAATCAACTTCTTCATCCTTCCCAGCTGTCTCAATCTCCCATGTCAAACACTGTATCTCCTTGTTCTTTTCTTTTTTCTACTAAGGTTGCTTGTGAACATAGTCTGTGGCATAACGTTTAGGACATGCTTGTCCTGCTGTTATTTCTCATGTATACATGCATTTGGATAAAGCGTTTTCTGTAAAGAACAACTCTTTTTGTGAAGATTGTAATCTTGACAAAATTCATAGTTTTTCCTTTCCTTCTGTCAATTCTCATGTTCATCCCCCCTTTGATTTAGTGTTCTCTGATATATGGGATCCCACATCTACTACATCTCTAAATGGATACAAGTATTATATGCATTTTGTTGATGCATGTACTAGATATATATGGATTTATCTCATGCATTCCAAAGGTGAAGCTTTTTCTATTGTTAAACATTTTCTTACTATCACAGAAAGACAGTTTCATTGCAAAGTCAAGTCCTTTCAATTTGATTTTGGGGGAGAATATCGACCTATTGCTACATTTCTTCATTCGATTGGTGTTCTTGTTCAACATCCTTGTCCCTGTACACACCAACAAAATGGGGTTCTGGAGAGAAAACATCAACATATAACTGAAATGGGGTTAACACTCTTAGCCACAACCCATCTTCCATTTAAATTCTGGTGGGATGCTTTTGTTAGTGTTGCTTTTATCATCAATAGGCTTCCCACACCTGTCCTTAAAAATCTATCTCCCTTTCAGTTGTTGTATCACACTCCCCCTGATTATTCATTCCTTAAGGTTTTTGGGTGTGCATGTTTTCCCTTTCTTAGGCCATACACTACCTCCAAAATTTAATTTCGATCCTCCAAATGTGTTTTTCTTGGTTATAGTCCTATGTACAAAGGCTATAGGTGTCTCCATCTGCCAGGCAGAATTTATATTTGCAGAACCATGCACTTCAATGAGGGTGAATTTCCCTACACATCTTTGTTCTCTTCTCCCACTTAGACCTCCACACTCATTTCAAGTCCTCCTACTGTTATCCCCCACTCTCTTTCTCTTCCTGTTTCATCTCCATTAGCTTCTTACAAGCCTATGTTACCACGATATCCTTCACCTCCACCTATTTCTTTTTCCACTCATCTTATTCCTCCATCATTTCCACCTATTCCCTCTTCCCATGAACCTGCTTTCCCTCCTCCTAACCCTCCAAATTCTCATTCCATGATCACCAGGGCAAAGGTTGGTATCCATAAACCCAAATTATACATTGTTCTTCACACAACTTCTGAACCTAGTTCTGTCAGTGAACGCCCTCTCTAACCCTCAGTGGGAGGGTGATATGGATGCGGAGTACAATACCTTATTTCGAATCACACATGGGAATTGGTTCCATTTTCCCCAAGCATGCATGTATCATAAAAGTGTATTTTGGGTTAAATATCTTCCAAATGGGGATGTTGACAGGTTGAAAGCTCGTTCGATTGCCAAAGATTTTCAACAAGTACCTGAGTTGATTATTTCAAACATTTAACCCCATTGTTAAGCCCATAACCATTCGCTTGATGTTTTCGCTCTCGCTAAAGGTTGGAAAAATTGAGCAAGTTTATATCAACAATGCTTTTCTTAATGGAGAGTTAAATGAAACCTTTTACATGACTCATCCCATTGGTTATATTGACTCCTCTAAACCTCATCATGTGTGTCGTCTCAGTTAGGCTATTTATGGTCTCAAGCAAGCCCCAAAATATTGGAATGACAAGATCAAAGCATTTCTTCTGCCCATTGGCTTTGCCAGTTCCACGTCTGATCCTTCTCTATTTTTTGCTAGTCTGTGGATGTTCTTACTCTTATCTTGGTGTAAGTGGATGATATTCTTATTACTGGGATGATTATGGTCTTGTCTCTTCTATTATTTAAAGTCTCCACAAGGCTTTCTCATTGAAGCACTTAGGGGAGGTGCACTACTCTTTGGGGATTGAAACTCATAAGATGCCCCATGGGATTTTATTGAACCAGACAAAGTATGCAACTGACATCTTAAAGAAGACCAATATCTTGTATTGAAAGCCACGTGACAGTCCTTATAATGTTGCTCAAAAGCTATCTCTTGTTCATAGTCCTCCTTTTGATCTACCCATCCTTTATAGAAGCACCATCGGTGCCCTTCAGTATCTCACACTAACACGACCTGACATATCCTTCATGGTTAACAAGCTCAACCAGTTTCTCCATGCTCCAACTCAGCTTCATTGAGGTGCCTGCAAGCGGGTACTTCGTTACTTAAAAGGTTCCTTGTCTCGTGGTCTTTTGTTTCATCCATTTACCTCTATGCAACTTCATGGATTTTCGGATGCCGATTGGGCAAGTTCTATTGATGACAAATATTCTCAATAAAGGGGGTTAATGTGTCTTTCTTGGTCCAAACTTGATTACTTGGGGTTCAAAAAAGCAGGATGTGGTTGCCCGGAGCAAAGACCGAGTCCGAATATTGTGCCTTAGCTCATCGCGCCATCGATCTTGTATGGATCAAATCCTTATTTACTCGAGCTTGGTCTTTCTCTCACGGATCCCTCCATCATTTGGTGTGACAATGCAAGTGAAATTTCCTTGGCCTCTCATTCGATTTGTCATGCACGTACCAAATCGATGGCTCCTGGTTACTCCTTTAAAACCGTAAAGCAAGTGCACCTATCGTTTTATAGTAAAGCTAAGCGAGTATCGAAAGTGTCATTCCCACGAGGACTATGATTACTAGTAATTACCGTCTTTTTATTATCTAGCCTACAAATTCGTCAAATAGTTTGTTGCAAAATAAAATAAAACAAAATCAAATAAAAGTGGAAGAGGCAACTAAGAACACGAAAGATATTAGATACACTCGGATTGGAAGATGTTGGATATAAATGTGCTTGAATGTGAATCCCTCTATGACGTCTTTGTGATTTTACCAAAATAAATACAACCATAACCCTTAAGTTTTAACCATCCCTTAACATATTTTCATGCTTCATGGACCGTAGGCATTCCTAAATTAAGTTAAACCCTTTCTCAAGGCGAAAAACTCCTAACCTCAAGTTGATTAACTGAAATCTCTTTCTAGTTAAAACCCCAAGATTGCATTAACGATTTGTGAATTCCCATATTAGGTTTGACCCTAATCAGGAAGATTTATGTCGTCTATATCTAGGATTGCATGCAACTCCTTTCACTTATGTTGGTTCTATTTCACCATGAATCTCTCGATTTCCGGTGAAAAATAAACTTCAAATCAATATTGCGCATATACCAATTCGAATAAACAAGCATAACATAAGTGACTCGCATAAAAACATAAGAAAATATATTAAAACATTCAAACCAATGATCACAAATAAGTTCTAGGGTTCATCACATTCAAACACTAGCGATTTAACTCATGATGGATTTGAGAATGAAAACAACAATTAAACAAGAAGTTTCTTTGAAATCAACATGAATACTTGAAGTTAAAACTTCCAAAACCAACATAAGACTCCTGTTGGAAGTATGATGATGAAGTGGTGGAGTTCATCTTCTTCTCCGAGCGATCTTCAATCCTTGTGCCTTAGCGCCTCCCCATGGTGATCCAAGCCTTCTAACTCTCTTCCTCACTACAATATGTGTTTCTCTCTCCAAAATATAAACTTTCATTCCTAAAATCTGATTTCCTTGTATACCAATGAATGAATTTTACATGAATGATTTTCCAACTCAAACTCTTGGCTTTTATAAGCACCATCTTGTGAAATACCATATTAACAAATGCCCCATTTCCATGCTTGTTAGTTGAATCATTGTGTGCACATTCATGGTTGAGTTGGTTGAATCATTGTATACACATGATGATTGAGGGAATATGGGGACATGTTGCAAAGCAAAATTGGGTGTTAAAGGTGTATAAAAGTGGTCAAAAGGCTTGGTAGGTGAGCTTTCCATAATTTTCACATGGAAAAGTTGCAAAAAGGGGTCCCGGACACGCCCGTGTCGCCCGACACGGCCAGGCCGTGCTGTTTAATTGTGCAGGCACTCCGTCTGACATGGCCGTGCTTCCCAACACGGCCAGGCCGTGTTCTGGACACGGCCGTGTTGGGGAACACGGCCTGGCCGTGTCGGGAGGCTGTTTTGTGCGAAAAAATCGAGTTTTTAGCTCCCGCGAACACGGCCGTGTTGCCGACACCCCTACCCGTGTTGGACCAAAAAGGCCCGAAATGACGCGTTTGGCTTGGAATTTCGAGCGTTTTGCATCCTTAAACTCCCGGTATGTTTTGACATGAATCCATGGTCCGAAATTCACCAAAATTAGCCCGAATGGTCAACCTACACCAATAAAAGCACCCACAAAGAGTATAAACAATGTACAATCAAAAACTAATGAAACTAACAACAAAATAACTCAATTTCTACTCAAATACACACATAAAACATGCATAAAAATACACTTATCAAACCACCTCCAACTTTGAACTTTGTTTGTCCTCAAGCAAAACATTATATCAAAAAGAGGGATTCAATAAATTACAACAAAAAAATTTTTTTTCTTTTTTTTTTTTTCAACACATTGAACACAAGCAGTCAAGTTCTTAGCCTTCTCAACCCGAATTAACCATTCAAGAAAAAAAAAAAAATTATTTTGCAAAGCGATCGATCGTCAAGAAAGACCGTAATATCAGTAGGCATTATTGAGACTTGAAATCATCACGCCACAAATATTGATAGTTATGAACAACTTCAATTCAATAATGCTATGAAAATACAAGAACTCAATGGATCATAGTAGTTAGCTTACTAGTCATATAACCAAGCTTCTTGAACTTTATTGGAATGAGAAGTCAAGGAGTATTCATTCTTTTTTTTTTTTTTTTTTTTTTTTTTTTTTTTTGGGACCTTTCGAGACATGCTTCCACTAGGTTTAAATTTTGAATTTCTGTTCAAACACTCCTAGGGTGGTTTCCCATACTCATATTTGTGTCGCCGTTTTTACGTAAAAAGACAAACATGGGGCTCATGAATGCTCCTAGTTACTAAGCAACAACAAATGAGGAGTATAACCTCGATTGGTCCGTTTTTTTTTTTTTCTTCTTTTTCTTTTTCTTTTTTTTTTATTCACAAGCTTGGTTTAACAACTAGTTAACCACTACTAAATCATGAGTTCTCGGAAGTTCATAGCACTAAGTACCGTCGTATATGCCTTAACACATCAAATATTTATGGTGTTGGAAATCTCGTCAAAATTTTGCCTGCATCCACGTTAATCTATCCTTGACAATCAATTGCTTCACATTGAAAACACAAATTAACAAGTTAATATAGGTATAATTGGGCCAAGTTATTGACTAGCAAATACTCAATTTGTTAAAAAAAAATCACATCTCTTGAAAACAAACACACAAGCATTCCGAAAATGTTATTGTACCCACCTCCAACTTTAAGATTCACATTGTCCTCAATGTGAAAGAAAGAAATGGACAAAACACACAAAACACTCAAAAAAAAAAAACAAAGAAATTAGAATGATATAAAAGAGGTGGAAAAAAAAAAATACGACCTTACTACAATAGTGGAATCGGTGTTGAGCGACCATTGGGTTGTTTTGCACGGGACCTTCAACGGCATCTTCATACCTAATCAAAGTTAAGCAACACACAACTCGAATACCGTGAAATCTCAAATATTCCCAATTAGGACAAGCAAGAAGAAGCTCAAGAGTTTTTTTTTTTTTTTTTTTATGATTTGAAGATGACTCTAAGGACTTGTGATTATTTTGAAAGAAAATAAAAAAAATAAAAATAAAAAAATGAAAACAATTGCACACAAACATCGGGTTGCCTCCCGGTTAGCGCTTCTTTAACGTCGTATAGCTGGACCATTTCACCTAAATGTGAAGATTTAATCGGGCGGAGCCTTGAACTTATGAAAAGTTTTATCTCTTTGAACAACATCGCCACCCGTATCGATTTTCGAACAATTGACCTTCATGGTCCTATTTTTCTGCATGTTATTCTCAAAATGGGATTTATACGTGGAAACTTTTGCACATTGAACATCACATACTTTCAAGGATTTATTAGAAGACATATCAAGCAAAGAATCATTTATTCTTGTCTCAATCAAGTTTATAGGAAAACAAGTATCATTTATAGGATTTCTCAAAGGAATTTTAAAGATAACTTGTTCACTCCCCTACTCTCAAAGTAAGTTTTCCATCATGCACATCAATGAGAGATTTAGCGGTAGCCAAAAAGGACGCCTAGAATTAAGGGAACTTTAAATTATCATGCATGTCAAGAATAACAAAATCGATCGAAACACGAATTTGTCAATCTTGACTAACACATCATTAATAATACCTCTAGGATGTTTAATCGATTTATCGGCTAATTGAATGTCCATCCTAATAGGTTTAAGTTCACCTAATCCCGCATGCTTAAATGTTTCATAAGACATCACATTGATACTAGCTCCCAAGTCGGCTAGTGCCCTATCAACAGGTAAATCATCAATTGTGCAAGGGATAATAAAGCTTCCTGGATCATTAAATTTTTGTGGTAGTTCATTGGAAGGACATTTATCATTCAATTGCACATTTGATAATTTGTTAAGCTTATTTTCACTAGGAATGATGTCATTAAGATCCCTAACATGCTTTGAAGGAGGGTCAACAAATGGAATATTGGCATGTAATTGTTTGAAAGAATTAAGGTACTTACCAAATTTGTCCTCCCTTCTATCTTCTTCGGTTAGACTCCGGTAAGGGATCTTGGGCTTGTATTCTGCAACCTCCTTTTTCATGAGATTTTCTTTGGGCATGTCATCCTCCACGTATTTCTGCATGGCGGCATTGGCATAATCATGCTCATGTGGAGAACTGATGGTGATTGCCTTTACGTGCTCCCTTGGGTTTGGCTCAGTATTACCCGGCAAACTACCTTGTGGCCTTTCGGAAATCATCTTCGTAATCCGCCTATTTGGTTTTCAGATTATGGATAGATGCCTCTTGATTTCTCAAGGATGTTTCCACCGCCTGGAATCGGGTATCTGTTGATTGCACAAATTTTGTTATAAGATCTTCCAAGTTAGGCTTACCTTGATTTGGCTGAAATCCGGGAGACATGTGTAGATCATGATTGGGATTAGGTCGTGGTTGACCTTGATTTCCCCAACCAAAATTAGGATGTTGTCGCCACCCAGGATTATATGTGTTGCTGTAAGGATTACTTGGGTAATTTTTGCCTTGATTCCCAACGTAATTAGCATGTTCAGTGTGAGGTATTGTGTGTGGGCAATCCTGATGATTATGCAATCCCCCACAAGTTTCACAAGATAAAACATGCGGTGGTGGTGGTTTAGGAGCTGCTAGATCGTCGATCTTTTGGGTCAATGCTTCGACCTGTGCGGCGAGCGTAACTACCGTGATCTCGCATTATACACACCAACCGACTGTTAGTTTTACCTCGTATGGATTGCCATTGGTAACCGTTCATGGCCATTCCTCAATCAAATCCTGGCGGCTTCCGGCGTTTTGTTATTAAGAGTTCCCCCGGCCATTTGCATCGATCATTTGTCTTGTTGCAGAAAGTAGCCCATTATAAAATGTTTGGACTTGCATCCAAATAGGTAGGCCATGGTGTGGGCATTTCGCAACAATTCTTTGAATCTCTCCCAAGTGTCGTATAAGGTCTCGTCATCTTCTTGAGTGAATGAAGAGATTTCATTCCTCAATCGTTTTTTTGGGTGGAAAATATTTCAAAAGGAACTTTTCGCCATGATGTTCCACGTTGTAATCGTTCCTTTGGCAAAGTATTTAGCCATTGTTTAGCCCGTCCCGAAGAGTAAATGGGAATAGGCGTAAACGGATGGCATCATCGTGAGACCCCATTTATTTTGAATGTATCGCAAATTTCAAGGAAATTCGCGATATGATTATTCGATCTTTCGTCCAAGAGGCCGTCGAATTGAACAAATTGTTGCACCATTTGAATGACATTCGGTTTGATTTCAAAATTATTGGCGGCAACGGCCCGGGCCTTACGATGCTAGATGATGTGCCGTCCATAGACGGCTTGGCATAGTCGTCATACATGGTTTCTTTTTGTTCATCCGCCATATTGGGATCCTTGCCTTCGTTAATATCCTCCTCGTGGTCTCATTAATACTTTCCTCCGTGTTGCTACCGGCGGTGTCGCTTCCAAATTCGGCGACGAGTAGGCATGCACTACGGTAAATAAAGAGGATAAGTGTAATCCAAGACTTACAAAGATAGATAAAAAGAAAGACAAATGATGAAATAAAATAAAAAAATGATTAAATTAACAAAAATAAGGTGTTCTTAATATTACAATCCCGACAGAACGGCGCCAAAAACTTGATGGCTCAAAAGCTACCTTTAAAACCGTAGGCAAGTGCACCTATCGTTTTATAGTAAAGCTAAGCGAGTATCGAGTGTCATTCCCACGAGGACTATGATTACTAGTAATTACCGTCTTTTTATTATCTAGCCTACAAATTCGTCAAATAGTTTGTTGCAAAATAAAATAAAACAAAATCAAATAAAAGTGGAAGAGGCAACTAAGAACACGAAAGATATCAGATACACTCGGATTGGAAGATGTTGGATATAAATGTGCTTGAATGTGAATCCCTCTAGAACGTCTTTGTGATTTTACCAAAATAAATACAACCATAACCCTTAAGTTTTAACCATCCCTTAACATATTTTCATGCTTCATGGACCGTAGGCATTCCTAAATTAAGTTAAACCCTTTCTCAAGGCGAAAAACTCCTAACCTCAAGTTGATTAATCGAAATCTCTTTCTAGTTAAAACCCCAAGATTTAAACTAGAAAGATGTTGGATATAAATGTGCTTGAATGTGAATCCCTCTAGAACGTCTTTGTGATTTTACCAAAATAAATACAACCATAACCCTTAAGTTTTAACCATCCCTTAACATATTTTCATGCTTCATGGACCGTAGGCATTCCTAAATTAAGTTAAACCCTTTCTCAAGGCGAAAAACTCCTAACCTCAAGTTGATTAATCGAAATCTCTTTCTAGTTAAAACCCCAAGATTACATTAACGATTTGTGAATTCCCATATTAGGTTTGACCCTAATCAGGAAGATTTATGTCGTCCCTATATCTAGGATTGCATGCAACTCCTTTCACTTACTTATGTTGGTTCTATTTCACCATGAATCTCTCGATTTCTCGGTGAAAAATAAACTTCAAATCAATATTGCGCATATACCAATTCGAATAAACAAGCATAACATAAGTGACTCGCATAAAAACATAAGAAAATATATTAAAACATTCAAACCAATGATCACAAATAAGTTCTAGGGTTCATCACATTCAAACACTAGCGATTTAACTCATGATGGATTTGAGAATGAAAACAACAATTAAACAAGAAGTTTCTTTCGAAATCAACATGAATACTTGAAGTTAAAACTTCCAAAACCAACATAAGACTCCCCTGTTGGAAGTATGATGATGAAGTGGTGGAGTTCATCTTCTTCTCCGAGCGATCTTCAATCCTTGTGCCTTAGCGCCTCCCCATGGTGATCCAAGCCTTCTAACTCTCTTCCTCACTACAATATGTGTTTCTCCTCTCCAAAATATGAACTTTCATTCCTAAAATCTGATTTCCTTGTATACCAATGAATGAATATTACATGAATGATTTTCCAACTCAAACTCTTGGCTTTTATAAGCACCATCTTGTGAAATACCATATTAACAAATGCCCCATTTCCATGCTTGTTAGTTGAATCATTGTGTGCACATTCATGGTTGAGTTGGTTGAATCATTGTATACACATGATGATTGAGGGAATATGGGGACATGTTGCAGCAAAATTGGGTGTTAAAGGTGTATAAAAGTGGTCAAAAGGCTTGGTAGGTGAGCTTTCCATAATTTTCACATGGAAAAGTTGCAAAAAGGGGTCCCGGACACGCCCGTGTCGCCCGACACGGCCAGGCCGCGTCTTTGTTTAAGTGCCTGCAGCACTCCGTCTGACATGGCGTGCTTCCCAACACGGCCAGGCCGTGTTCCTGGACACGGCCGTGTTGGGGAACACGGCCTGGCCGTGTCGGAGGCTGTTTTGTGCGAAAAAATCGAGTTTTTAGCTCCCGGCGGAACACGGCCGTGTTGCCCGACACCCCCTGCCCGTGTTGGACCAAAAAGGCCCCGAAATGACGCGTTTGGCTTGGAATTTCGAGCGTTTTTGCATCCTTAAACTCCCCGGTATGTTTTGACATGAATCCATGGTCCGAAATTCACCAAAATTAGCCCCGAATGGTCAACCTACACCAATAAAAGCACCCCACAGTAGTATAAACAATGTACAATCAAAAACTAATGAAACTAACAACAAAATAACTCAATTTCTACTCAAATACACACATAAAACATGCATAAAAATACACTTATCAAGCACATTGAAGTAGATGTTCACTACATTCGGGACAAGGTTAATCAGAAGGAAGTTGAAGTTCATTATGTTCCTTCCGAAGATCAAGTTGCTGACATACTCACTAAGCCCTTGTCTGCCAAACGTTTTCAGTTTCTTTGTACTAAATTTTCTTTAAGTACTCCCCAGGGTTTAGTTTGAAATAGGGGTGTATTGAAAGTAACAGACTAATCTTTTTAGCTTAGTTGTTAAGCTTGGAAGTTAGATTAGTTATCTTAACTATTTTCAGTTAGGGCAGTTAAGAAGTTGTTAGCTTTTACTGTATAAATACACATACTCTGTACTCTGGCTAATCAAGTTGAGTTGATATTTCAGATTTGTTAAGTTTAGGTTTTAGACTTATTTATGTAATTGCCATTATTTGTCAAAATAAATTATTATTGGTTTTAATTGTTTTCATTATCTCAATAGGAATGTTTTGGACATATATCTGTGGAGGAGATTTCCATGTGAATCAAGACATCAAGTTTGTTGGGTCTCTTTGGAAGCTTAATATACATAATGACTCAAGGAATTCTTATTCAAGGTGGAAACTTGGTTCAATTAAGAGTTAAATTATGAGTAGGAATACTTTATATTTTACGTTTAATTTATTTGAATCCTTTTCCTATTTTAGTAAGAATAGGTTTGTGATTTTTATTAGCCTATATAAAGAAGACAACGGATGACATATTTGGTATGCCTTGAAGAAAGAAACAATACAGACGAGAGAAAGTATTAAGATTGAAAGGCATCGACTTTTGTATGCTCTAGCATAGTCATACGTGTGTTCTTCAAAGTGCTGCTAGAGAGTTGTTCGAGTTGGATCAAATAATCGTTCTTGTACTCAAGTTACGCAATACATTCTTCGGGGGAGAAGGTGAGTCTTCGGGAGGAAGACGATTCACGATTTGGAGGCGTCCAACGGTGAAGGGAGTTCACCGAAGCGGATTATGGAAAGAATAATTTCCGTGAACGTAAAGGGAGTTCAAGAACGACGAGGATTCAAAGAGGGAGTCTTTAAATTGTTTAAGTCTAATTATTGTACTCTGGAACCTTTATTATTAGTGAAATTATTTTTATCTGGCGGTGGCCTCGTGGAGTAGGATTATTTAATAAGAACCACGTTAATATCGTTGTGTTTTTTATACAGCGCTGTGCATAAATATCGGTGTCAAAAACGGTGTTGCAACATCAATTACAACATCAGTTGTTCAGGTTGTTGGTATTGATTAATAATTTGGGGCAACAAATTATAACAAGATAAAATAAATGTTCTTTTCTATCTTTCTCTAAAATTTAACAGAGACCAAAATCGTATAAAATCAAAACTTGTAAGACCAAAATTACACAAATTATAACTCATGAGATTAAAATTGCACGGAATCAAAATTTCTACCTTATATGACCGAAATTCCTAGTCCCGTGTATTTACGAGACCAATTTTGCAATTAGGTGCTAAATTTGGTCAATGTTTCAAATTTTCTAATAAGATTTCATGTGTTCCTGTTGTTTGGAAGTCTCCTATCTTAGATTACTGCAAACTTAATGTTGCTCGTGGAGGTATTGGTGGGGTACTAAGAGATTGACCTGGTCACATTATTTGGTCTTTTTCAGACTTTGTTCCAAGTTCTTTGATAGTTTATTTGCAGAGATGGCTGCTCTTCATAAAGCAATCACTATTTTGGATGAGATTTTTTGATTTGTTTCCTATCATGTATCCAAAACAATTGTTCATATCAATAATATAGATTGAGGGAACCGATCAAAAAAAAAAAAAAAAATATAGGTTGAGGGAATCCTTAACCCTCCACCCCTTGGATGTTCAGGTAAAAAAAAAAGACCGAAATTACACAAATTAGAACTCATGACATCAAAATTGCACGGAATCAAAATTTCTACCAAAAATATTTATATGACCAAAATTCCTAGTCCCCAATAATTACGAGACTAACTTTGCAATTAGAGTGTTTGGTGAAAAAATTATAAAAGTATTTTTATATATTTCAAAATAAAACCAAAACTAAATCCAAGAACCAAAAATCTAAAACACCATTTTTAATATACATAACTAGAAACAAAAATTGATATTTGTTAACACTAAAAATTACTCACTTTTTTTTTTGTCCTGTCAAAAGTTGACAATCTCTTTTTTTAAGTGTTAGCAAAAACTTGAACAAAAGATTCTACTTATGTAATACCTGAAAATGGGATTGCCTTCAGACCACATGTGTCATAACCCAAAACTTTTGCATTTTTAATAATCAGGGTTAATCAATTAGAAGTATAATTACATGCATTTTAAATATCATATTAAAATTAGAATGGATGTAAAATCATGTTCTTTTTTATTTTTAGCATAATCACATTTGGTACCAATTTGTTTAATGTCGATAGAACACATGGTAAATTTAGAGGTGGGGTATTAATATAATATATGAAGGAGAGTCCAATATCAAGTTTGATTTATATAGGTGATAATTGAGATTTATTTATAATAATATTGATTAAAATTAGATAGTATCATAAATAGGATATAAGAGAGAACCTTGCAGGTAAATTTAAATATTCAAATTTATCTTATACATATAGTTTATATATATAGGTAGTATAGCATAACATAAATATGTGTAAGTAATATTATATTATATAATGGTATAATGCAAATTTACATGTTATAGTTGTCCGACATCATTGCCTAGAGTATATATACTACATATATTTAACTATTAGATCGCTTATGCTATAAACCCACTATATATATATATATATATAAAATAGATGGCTACTTTTTTAGTATGTAATGCACATCTATTCAGATTACATTATTTAGGTATAGTGGATAATGATGTAAATTTATATATTTAATTATGCGGATGCAAGTTATCTATGTGGACACTAAAGCCTTTTTTTAATATACATGGATAACTACTATATGGATATATAATTATACATACACCGACTTATACTGATAAAAGGATGATTAATATCTGTTTAACACCGCACGCATACAAAATAGGATGAGAAAGATAAGTTGCGAAGAGGTAAGACGGAAAAAGAGATAGGAGAGGAAAGATATTAGAGAAAGAAAGAGAGAGGAGAAAGTATAAACACAAAGAAAAAAAAAACGAATCTGGAAGCTGCAATCACTTCTGCAATTAAATTGGTGAGCTTCTGTATTTTACCAGTTTTGGTTAGTCTTATTACATATATCAAGTTTTTGTATGTGCATATGGGATTATGAATAATTTCAAGTACTTTTCCTAGTAGACTAGAACATATGTGTAATTGGACAAGAGTTTAAGATTTTGTAAAAGATTTAAATGGATTAATTTGTAGTTAATATTTTTTTCTTCTAAGTACTGAAAATAGAATAAATAAAAATAATGATTAAAATAAATAAAATAGAGATACGTGGGATGCTTATATTTATAATTGTATCAAATATAAATTTATTTAGAGTTATAATAATTAAGATAATTATATTGAATTGACATATGTAATTTATTGAGTTTAGAATCAATCTGATTAGGATTCCGATATATGCATGTTATAAATTGCATGCACACGACACCATTATTGTTAAATACACAATTTGGAATTTTATGTATATTTGACATGTTAATAGGTCAAAATCGCAATACAGGAGCAAGTAAAGCCGATTAGGTAATGTCATCGGGATAAGGACAACACTTGTGAGTATAATCTTTTAGCTTGTTATTTAATTGATGTGATTATATAATTTATATGTTCGAATTAATGAATTGCTTACTTGTTTGGCTTTGGTAATTAGAAGCTTGTTGCGCTCTAAAGTGAATTTTATGATTATCTTTAGTGATATTGCGATGAAATCGAGATATACGATCTCTATGTGATGACATTGAAATGGAATTGAGATATGTGATATTAACTATTGTTATTGATATAAAAATGAGATATGCGATCTCTACCGATGTTATTGATACGGAAATTAAATATGTGATTACAGAAAATGCATGCATCAGAGATTAATGGATTATGTTATGGCCACTAATGACCTTGAATCACAGAATTACAGATATCCAGAAATTCTGGATTACAGAGTACCGTACGGCCACCACGAGTTCATTGAACTCTACGTGAATTAAGAATTACATAGTGCCATGGCTATATTCGTGATCACGATTTATTCTTGGTATTAGTTTGCCCATAACAGTAAAATAATATGATCAAGCACGTGAATTTATGTGTTTATGAATATTATAAACCAAAAGTGTGAAATGGTTGTGATAATGTACTTGTGTGATGTTAAATAACTTGTTGTTGGATTATACTTGCTGAGCTTGCAACTCACCAAATGCAATGATGCCAATTTTTAGTTGATGTAGATAAAAGTTGATCTGTGAGGTGTGACAGAAGTCTAAAGCATGGATGAAAGATCGGCCGGCTAGATTTCCATCCTTCTCCCTCAGCTCATCATTTATATTTCATATAGGGAGTTTTATTTTGGATCTGTATATAAAAGGCACAGTCATTAAGAACATGTAATATGGATAAATGCATGTGTGTAATAAACGTTGTTAAATTTTTTTGAGTAAATGCTTTTGCTCGTGCAAAAAGGGTTACAGTTGATGACTATCATGTTAATTCATGTGCAATGCAGTTGCGCTTCCTATGAACTATACTGCTGTGCTATATGAATACATGTTATACGGGTAAGGGTGTTACAACATGTGATTGGTGAAGCTTTCGATATTTCTAGGGAAAAGGGTGTTCTCGATTCCCAAGCTTTCGTAGAATGGAATCGTCGGGTATTGTCCAATATAGCCATGGTATGGTTTGTTATTCTTGTTTCGTCGTTTTATTCAGCAATGGGAGATCAAAAAGTTGTTGTAATCCATCAATTGCTGATTTCCGGATATTAAGAGGTATTTCATCGAATATGGCCTCAAAACATACATATTCTTGTTGGGTTCGCTATACCACATGGGGTTCGCACAACGGAAATTTAAAATTTTTAATCTAATTAAAACAAGTGCATTCATCATAATAAATGTTAACTCCGTAGGTTCACGTAGAGATTATAACGATCGGCATTTTCGTTATCATGCGAGAATACAAATTTTGCTTCGTAAGTGAAAAAGAAAATTACCCTCGTAGAGTCATCTCCTTTTAGCAAAGATTGAGAGAGAATCGATTCCGAATATGTGGCAATCACCAAAACTCCAAATGCTCGCCAATAGGGATTCAGACGTCTCCCCTCTAATCGAGTCCACATTTTGATTGTAGACAAAGGAATAAATCTTTCGCTAGTAAATTTATTCCGATCTTGAAAAATGATAATTGGAATAGAACTTTTAATATCACAATCAATAGAATAATAATTTATCAGTTAATTATTATCCACAAACAAGAAAGATAATCACTTAAGAGAAAATTTTAGAAACCAAAAACTATTTTCTTTCTTTTTCCAAAAACTGAAAACTCACGGCCACTTTTTGATTTTTTTTGTCTCTGATCTTTACATTACTCTTTTAAGCATTTTTCTTTTCTTTATATGTAAACATGTTTAATAATATAATAAAAAGAAAAACTACCCATTTAATGATGTAGGTGGGTCGGGAGAAATTGTTGATACGGAGGGGGAGAGGAAGGCAAAGGGAGAAGGAGCCCTGGAGAATGCATGATAGGAGAAAGCCCGATGAAAGAAGATGTTAGTTGTCGTGATTTGGTTGCACAATCTGGAAACGTTGCAGAATCCGAAAACTTTGCAGAAGAGATTGAAAAGGATGAAGATAAGGTTGTTGATGGTCAAGGGGATGTTGTCGAAAAAACCTTTGGAAGAAGGAAATGTTGCTGAAGAGACTCAAAAGGCTGAGGATAATGTTGATGCAGAGGAAGATATTGCAGCGAAGGAAGTTGCTGAAGACAAAACTAGAAAGCTTGATGTAGTTGAACCTCGAAAGACTGTTGCAAAGCATAAATCTTCGGGTGAGGAAATTAGAAAGCAGGATTCTAAAAGTCCCCGAAAGAAAATCAAGCTGTCAGAGGAAGATACTAAGAGATTTGTGTACCTTTGTCCTGTTTCTTTTTAGTATCTGAACCATTCATTGTATTAGTCCATTTGGAATTGCCTTAAAAATATCATTTTTATGCTTTTAAGTATCAGAAATGGCCTTAAAAGTATCAGTTTTAATATCATGTTTTTATATCAGTACTAATATGGCATTATATTTCTATGCTTGAAAAAGTATCATTTATTTTTGAAAAAGTATTATATTTCATTGTTTGATATTATTATTTTCAATGCAAAAAGTATCCACTTTTAGCATAAAAGTATCCCTTTTTAGTTAAAAAGTATCACTTTTTAGCAAAAAATCACTTTTTATATTGCGGCAAAGAATTGATCTAAAAACTGTCACTTTTTTCTTTCAGGGTGATCTAAAAGTATCATTTTTATGCTTTTAAGTATCAGAAATGGCCTTAAAAGTATCAGTTTTTATATCATATTTTTTATATCAGTACTCATTGGCGTTATATTTCTTGCAGCAGTTTCTCTACGCAATGTAGACCTTAAGGTCTTTATGATATAGTTAATGATTTGACTGATAGACAGAGGGAGGATATCGAGAGCATCGGCTTTGGGGATCGTTGAAATTGTAGGTGAAACAATTTCTGCTCAAATGTTGCCGTGGCTCGTCAAGAAATTCAACGGGGTGATCCAGATTCTCAGCGTTGACGATAGGAGAAGGTTTGTCATAACTCCCGATGACATATGCGATGTATTTTTGTTGCCGAGGAACAATAAGGACGTAGCATTTTATAAGAAGGGTGAAACTTTGGATGAAGTTATCGAGTTTAAGAACAAAGTTGGTATTGATGGGAGTTCGACAGTTGGGTTTTTGAAACAAAAATTGATGAACGACTATTAAAAAGGAGGTGATGATTTCAAAAGGCTATTTGTGTTATATAGCCTATCTACACTTTTGACACCAAGTGCGAATCGCACTGTAGATGTTTCATGTTTTAAATCTTTAATTGATGTAGATGGAATCCGACATTTCGACTGGTGTTCGTTAGTGTTGGATAGGTTATGTAGATCAGTAGATAAGTTTAACAAAAAGTCCAAAACACACATAAGTGGTTGCCTTTTGGCCTTGCAAATCATATATTTTCATCGTATTAAATGGCAAGGTAAATCAACCTTCGAGCGCCAATTGTTCAACATCGACGATGGAGAAAATAAGAAAAAGAGCGAAAGATGAGAAAAAGGCTGGCGATTTTGGTCACGGTGATGTTAAAACATCTATCCTATTTCTGGTGGGGTTAATTTGAAAAATATTAGGAAAGGTGATGTGGAGAAAGGTGGTGATGGAAAGAATGTTGGAGAGAACCTTGATGTTGGGAAAAGCTCGATCGCAAGCAAGAAAAAAGAGGGAGACATCTGGGACTGAGAAAACAGGGAAAGATGATCAATCTTCAAGGTTGATCCAGTTTGAAATACCCTCGGGCTACCCAACCAATGCCGAGGTTGAAAGTCGGCAAAAGATGTAAGTATGTTCAAGTATCGTTTTACTATTTAAAAGTATCATTTTTGTTTGAAAAAGTATCATTTATTTTGGAAAAAGTATTATGTTTCATTGTTTGATATTATTATTTTCTATGCTAAAAAGTATCCCTTTTAGCATAAAAATATCCCTTTTAGTTAAAAAGTATCACTTTTTAGCAAAAAAGTATCACTTTTTATATTGCGCAAGTGATCTAAAAAGCGTCACTTTTTTCTTGCAGGTGTCGATAAAGTATGCTTGTTGCTCAAAAGGGACATGGAATTTATAATCGATTTCCACATGGAACGATTGCGTGCCTGGAAATGCATAACAAAGAAGCGATTCTTGATGAAGTTGTGAAGAACTTTCAAAAAATGAAAGAACGGAAGGATTCAATGCCAGGTTTGATCATTGACGCCCGAGCCAAAGTCGCAAGAAGCAATAATCGATAAACCGTTAGGTGACAATGCCCTGATAACGAAATGTTTGAAAGTCAAGTTGAAGGTAATTCAAGTGATATATTAGAAGTATCAGTTTTTCTTAGAAAAGTATCAAGTTTTCTTAGAAAAGTATCATTTTTCTCATAATAGTGATATTTTGTTTTTCTTTTGTCTGTTTTGAGAAGGATGATTGGCGAGTCAAGAAAACTAAATTTCATTGTGAATTTATGAAAAAGAACAATCGCTACTTGACTGGAATGACACGAAAACAGAGAGATGTTGTTGACTTCTGTTTTTCCGATCATAGTTATAAAAGAGAGTAAGTAACAATAGGATTATAGATTGAAAAATTATTATTTCATTGATTTCTTCTTACTCACATGCTATTATTATTTGCGTTTTAGCGAAAATATTTTTGCCCCATGGAGGGCATTCGTTTATTGCCTTTGGTGATGGAATTGATTCATTACATGATGCATATTTGATTTTTTCAAGTGTCATTGATGTATGGACACTTATTTTAAACAAATCAGTTGGTCGGGCAAATTCTGGACATTTTTATTTCAACACTCAACATTCTGTAAGTAATATTTTAAACAAATCTTTTCATGTTTATTTCAGTTTTTTCGATCTTTTTTGTTTTTCTTGCAACAGATGTATCTTGAAGATTGTTTTGATGGGAAAAACTCTGGAAGTAAACTTAGAGGCTGTTGGAGGATGTGGTTGAGTACCTTGAACAAACCGGACTTGAACATTGTTGACCGGATAAGATTTTTTTAGTATTTGCTTTCAAAAGTATATCATTTTATTTGATAAGTTTGTGATTTTGTTTGAAAATATATTGCATCATTTGGCATGTTAATCTTTTGTTGCTCAAAGTATCAGAAATTGCATCAAAAGTATCATAAATGATCCAAAAGTATCGCTTTATGTTTACATTTGAAAAATTGTTTGCACTCGCATGTTATATATCTCATGCTCAAAGTATCGAAATTGCATCAAAAGTATCGTAAATTATCCGAAAAGTATCAATTTTTGTGTTAACAAAACGATGAAGTCTCGTTATTTTAAAAATTTGTAGATCTTTGTACCATATTGCTACCAAGGCCATTATATTGCCACTGTCATCAATTTTGTTGACAAGAAAGTGCAATACCTCGACAATATGGTGCATGACGAAGAGGTTGTTGATCAGTATGTTGGTCTCTCGAAGTTGGTGGTAAAGCATCATATGTATTTGTTAACTTTTTATTATGTTTAATAACAATTACAAATCTATGACATTATATTGTCAGTTTTCACAAAGATAAGCAAATGTTTGTCTTCCTCAAGAGGAAAATCATTCAAAAGCTGGAGAAGTTAAATCATATATCTGGGAAAATGTGTCATTCAAATGGCAAACAAATGAGACCAACATTGATTGTAGTGTTTTCCTCATGCATCATATGGAAAATTTTGTTGGGAAAGTTTACTCATCTCCGGATTTGTCAAAGGTATGAGATTTTTTTTGTTTTTATAGCTGTTTTTTTATAATTATTTTATCTATTTTTATATCCATGTTTTTTAAGGTTGTGGAAAGACGCAAATTAAGAGCCAAATATTGTGCTGAAATCATTTTATCTGAGTTTAATGAATTGAGAGGAGATAGAGCAACAAGTGCTCAAATTCAAGGAAACGACCGCTGAACCTGTCAAAAAACCCTCCAAGAAAACCAGCAAGAAAGGCACGAAGAAACTGAAAAAGTGATGAGATAGTATATTTTATGAAATTTATAAATGTTGAGATTGCTTATGTTGGTAGTCATTTTGTGATTAGATGTTGAATAGTACCTGTTATTTTGTGAATGTTGGTGGTCATTTTGTTAATAGATGTTGAATAGTAGATGATATTTGTTAATGTTGGTAGTCGCTTTGTGATATTACATTGATTTTTGGCAGTGCAATGTTAGTTTTAAGCACTGAGTGCTGAATTTATTTGAATGTGTGTAGGTGATGTGTTTACTGAATTTTTTTTATCATGTATACTTCTAAACAGGTTATAAGTATCAGTAATTATTTACAAAGTATAAGTAATTACACGAAAAATATCAATATTCTGCATTTTGGATTTTTAAATTTTGGTAATCTAATTGCATACTTCTAAAAAGCCGAAAAGTATTAGTAATTATGTAAAAAATGTTGGGAAATTTATTGTTTACATTTTGATGAATGCCATGTAAAACTTAGAATAGGAAGTTGGCACCCCATTTTTGTTGTAAACCGCATTGTAATAAACATGGCTGGTCAAGATGAGTTAAGTCACTATGCCTAAATATGCAAGAAGACAACCGAGACTAGAAGGAAGACTCACGCGAGACAACCGAGTTTGGCAAAGAAGAGAAGATGGGAACTCGATCGAAGGTGCGGTGAGATGCGGTGAGTAAAGCATCATCAAGTCAACTCAAGATAGCCAAGTATCTAGTTGAAGTGATGAAGAGTCATCCAATGATTGGAAGTCGACTCTAAGTCACCTGGGGAAAGCAAGGAAATGCGGTCAAGTCGAGATAATCGAAAAGAGATCCGTTGTACGTAAATCAAGAGAATTACTTGAACAAGTAATATCTCCATGCTACCTTTCTCAAGTACTCAATCCTAAGCGTGCAAGAGGAATAAACCAATGGGAAGCACTACACCGTGTCGAACTCGAAAAGTCAAGAACAATTCATACGAGGAAGTGGCAATTTCAAAGACGCAACAAGACAAGCCAACGACCACAAGTGACTTTCAAAAATAAGCCTATCTCTTCAACGGGCGATTTTTGAAAGATCACTATAAAAGGCCGAGGAATGACAAAAAAAAAAAAAAAACTTTGATTACGAACCACGAACATTCAAGCTAACATCTAAACCGTAATCAACATATTCTCAAAATCATTCAAGATTAATCCTCAAGCCTACACTACGAAGAAAATCAATCCAACACTCACCGTGAAGGAAAGATAACTTCAATCAGTTGAAGAGGAAACTTTTGAAGAAAAGGGTCTACATTCCACGGAGGATTGCAGGGAAGGTTCAAGGTAGAACCGGTCTCGAGCTTTGGAGGGCTTCGTGATCAAATCCAAAGAGCTTGAGTAAGTGAGTTTGTAGTAGCAAAGCCGCCCTGTGAAGAAGTTTCGAGTCGCACGAGAAGCCAACCGAGTGACCAAGGCATCTCCAGATCGAGTCCCAAAGGATCAAGTCATTTGTGTGATCAAGACTTGTATTCTGGATCTGTTACACACTCAGATATCTTCGATCGATACTTAGTGGATTCCTCCAGGAGTTGGAGAAGAGAGGAGTAGAAGAATTACCCCATCTTCGAACCTCTATAAAATCTTATCGTGTCATTTATATTTCAAAGACTTTAATTCATGCATCTTATTTGTTTAACTCTGCTGATAAATTTTCTATCCACTTGATAATCTCTAAGTACTAAAACCAAACATTAAATCATAACTAAACCAAATTTAAGGGTGTTAAGTCTTCCAATAAAAACAAACTGCAGCTTGAGCTAATTGATTTTAATTTGAGTTATTCTATCAACAAGCTCAGTCGATTCTGTTGAGTGACTAACTCTCGATTAACTAAATTGGTTGTCCACTAAGGACACGGATGTGTAGTATGAACTCGAACTTTAAAAAGGATTAAATCGAAAAGTTGGTAAGGTTTATTCAACCCCCCTTCTAAACTTTACATTCACACCCCCTTGGGACCTACAAGTGGTGTTAGAGCGGTTGGTTCATTGAGCCTTCCGCACCGGTTCTTGAACTAGATCTCCAAATTTTTCAAAGTCTGTTTTAGTACTTAAGTTTTCAAAACTCCTTTTATCATTAAAAGTTATTATCATGGAAGCAAATTTGACATGCATCCCTATGTTCACAATTGAAGAATTTGATGATTGGAAAATTCGTATGCAGTGCTCTATCAAAGATTACATGATAAGACGTGGATAGTGATAGAGGATGGGCCACCGCAAATTTTAAAAGTGAACACAACTGTAAGAAGAGTGCATTTGAAGGTGAAGAGGATGTTGCTCCTAGACCAGCTATGGTTGAAAACCAAGAACCGAATGGACAAATGATGACAAAAAGATACAACCTGGACAATGTGGCCAAGGACATCCTTTACAAAACCTCGACAAAGCCATGTTCAATAAAGTCAAATCATGCAAAACGGCTAAAGAAATCGGGACAAGCTAACATTGATTTGTGAAGGCTCGTGAGCAAATCAAGGAAAATAAATTATCGGTGGTCATACGAGAAATTTGAAAATTTCAAAATGATCGCAGGAGAGAGAACTGGATCAACCGGATGCTCGCTTACGTAAATTACCAACGAGCTATATGCACTTGCAAAAGAATATACACAGAATGAAATGTGTATGAAGATCCTAAAAAGTCTCCCAAGTTTGAATGGGAAATGAAGGTCATGGCACTAAGACATTCCATGGACCTATCGAAGATATCCAACCATGAGCTATTCTCGATCTTAAAGCCTACTTAATTTGAGTTGAGAAGAAAAGACCAGAAGAGACAGATGTACCCAAAACAATTTTGCTCTAATTGTTAAGAATGTCAAGAGAGCCGAGGTCAAAGAAGTTATTGACCCAGAGGAAATAGCCCCGATGGTTAAAAGGTTCAACAAGTTCTTCAATAAGAACTACAAGAGAGGCAAGGGCGAATCCTCCGAGGAAGACACTCGGCTCCTCCAAGTCAAGGGAAGATAGGCCAACCAAGAGAACAGATCATCCAAAAGTCGAATATCAAAGGGCCGACAATCCAAGAATGGAAAGAGTTGATCAAAAGGTTGAATATCTATGTTGAACCGAGGCAACCAGGTCACTATGCCATTGATTGCCTATATCCTGTAGTCAACAAATACAGGAATGAAGAAGAAAGAAAGGTCTTCGAGAAAGAAGACAAGAAAAGAAAAAGGCAATGTTGGTCGCAGAGATCGCCGAGACAATGCAAGACAAGAGACATAGCCGATTCTGAGAGTAGTGAAGCCGACTACTCAAGTGACTCGAAGAAGAAGCCCCGATCCGTTTGATGGCCAAGGAACAAGATCAACTCCGACCAAGAAGATGAGGTACACTCTAACTCATCAAACTCGTATTCTAGTGATAGTAAGCTGTGACACACACACTTCATCACCCACTCCGATCTTTATGATTCATTAGGCAAAATGATGAAAGATTTTGAGCACATTAAATTCTCACACACACTACAAAATGAGGAAAACAACCTACTCAAGAGCTTAAAACTCACAAATGGTGACCAAGAAGCCGAGTACTCTAAGTCAAATAGTCGATGAGAATGAAAGTTTAAAGATCGAAAATGCAAAGCTAATAGCGTAAATAGCCGCTATAGAAAACAGGAAAATGACCTCAAAAATGTGATTGCTTCATTCACTAAGGTATCTAAATCATTGGATGATCTTATTATGAGTCAAAGAGAATGTGGAGACAAGACAAGCTTAGGATTTAATTCCTCTCGTGCTATGTCAAGCTCCAAAAGTGATTTTGGAAAAAGGATCTTCAAGCAATGAAGTATCTCAAAAATCCAAAACTCCAAATAGTGCACACACATTTAATCCAAAGCACAATTACAAGCAAACTGGCCTTGGTTATAAAGGAAAAGAAAAACGGCCGAGTTGAGTGCGTTGAGAGGACAACCGAGAAGAAATTCCGCCGAGTTCCTAAGCAAACTCCAAACAGAATTACTCAGAAAGAAGAAACAGAGTTACCAAAAACCCCAAAAGTTCTATAAAAGAAACACATATGATGGGAATGGTAGAAAATATCCAAGCCAAGCCGATTGGAATGATGTGAACTATCAAAGATAGACCTATGGAATATAAGCCCAAATGGCAAAGGCCTTGAACTCAAGCAGAGGCCATTCCAAAGGTATAAGAGCTTTCATCAAGACACACATATGCGCCTAGGCACTACACTCGAGAGATATCACAAATATCCGAAGAAGGCAATTGATAAAACACACATACAGCATACTGACAAAAGAGACAGATGTATGAACCTAGAATCCATAAGCAATTTGCCAAAAATAATTATGATTATGGCATCGATAGATGGCAACCCCTTAGAGTCAAATCATTTGGCTATAGTCTGGTTGGATCATCTTACAATACTAACCCCTCGGGACCGGACAAGTATGGGTACCTAAAACTTAATTTCTTAATTGCGTGCTCAAGGAAGGAATTGAGTGCCAAGGAACCCGATAGATGGATAGTGGTCATTTCCGGACATATGACAGAAACAAGAAAAATCACAAAATTCAAGGAAGTCAAAGGAGAAAAAGTCATATTTGAAGGAAACGAAGCTCCAGGAGAAATAAGAGGCATTGGATCCATCAAGAAAAATGGATTAGAAATCTCGGATGTTGCATATGTTGAAGGACTCAACTTCAACTTGCTAAGCATCAACCAACTTTGTGACAAGGGTTACAATGTTGGATTTAACATGGGTATATGTCAAATCAAGGATCTTGAATCAAATGAAGTTGTGTTGCAAGGATGCGAGACATAAAAGAACATGTATGTCGTGGATTGGTCAATCGCAACACCCAAAGACTGTCATAGCAAAGAGCACATTTGAATCAAGTTGGTTGTGGCACAAGAAGCCGAGTCACCGAGAATTTCAAAACAATTAACAAGCTTGCCGAAGTAATCTTGTGGAAGGACTTCCGATTCAAAAGATACAAGAAGGAGAGTATATGTGACGATGTCGAAGGGAAAACAAATCAAATCATCATTCAAAGAAAAGACATGCCCATCTTCAACAAGAATATTGCATCTGCTACATATGGATCTATTTGGTCCAGTTGAACCAAGCTAGCATAAGTGGGAACAAATACACCTTGGTGGTAGTAGATGACTACTCAAGATATACATGGACAATATTCATGTGTAAGAAGAAAGAAACTCTACAGAAACTACCATAGCCGATGAAGAGGATTCAAAATGAGAAGAGCAAACCATTATCAAAATAAGATCGACAGAGGAACCGAGTTTGTCAATGGTATAATAACTCATATTGTATTGAAAATGGCATTGGTCATGAATTATCTCAGCAAGAAAGACTCCACAAAGAGAATGGAGTTGCGAAAGAATGAATAGAACTCTCAAAGAAGCATCAAGGACCATGTTAGTCAAGCGGGATTACCAAAAAGATTTTTGGGTCAAGCAATAAACGCAACATACTACACTCAAAACAAATGCATGATAAAAACACCGGTGACAAAGACTCCTATGAGATTTGGACAGGGGAGAAAACCAAATGTTGCATATTTTAGAATATTTGGATGTAAATGCTTCATCCATAACAATGGCAAAGATAATCTAAAGGCTTTTGATGCTAAAGTCGATGAAGGTATCTTCTTGGGATACTCAAAAAAGCAAAGCCTACTGAGTACTCAACAAGAAGACTATGGTTACAGAGGAATCCATTCATGTGGTGTTCGATGAACCAAATGTTAATGGAGAAGACATTGAAGAATCAATCGATAAGTCAATCAACCAACCATGCGAAGAGTCCCTCTTTGTCTTTCAAGCCGAATTATAAACTCGATGAAGATGAGATAGCCGAGTCTCAAAAACATTTGGAAAATTTACAGACTAAGTGATTACGAGAGAGCGATCAAAGCAACACGCCTACAAGACGATCGAATCCAGCTAACTTACTCCAACCCGATGTAAGATGGTTGAGAGACCATCCACCGTAACTTGTCATTGGATATATAAGAGAAGGTGTCAAAACTAGATCAGAACTCAACAAGAAGCTATGTTCACATGCTTTATCTCACAAATAGAGCCTAAAGATGTGTCACAAGCATTAGATGACACACATTGGATTCAAGCTATGCAAGAAGAACTGGATCAGTTTGAAAGAAATAAAGTATGGGAATTAGTTCAAAGACCCACCCATCAAAATGTTATTGGCACTAAATGGGTGTGCGTAAAAACATGATGAACGAGGAAGGTTCGTGGTAAGAAACAAAGCAAGACTAGTAGACAAAGGATATTTCCAAGAAGAAGGGATAGATTTTGATGAAACATTTGCCCCCGTAGCAAGATTGGAAGCTATAAGGATGTTTCTTGCCTATGCACTCACAAGAATTTTATTGTATATCAAATGGATGTAAAAGTGCATTCCTAAATGGTTTATTAGAAGAAGAAGTATATGTTGAACAACCTCCAGGATTTGAGCAGTAAGACTCTTGGAGATAAGGTATACAAACTCAAGAAAGCTCTATATGGATTGAAACAGGCACCCGTGAGCATGGTATGATACTTTGTCACAATTCCTAATCGAGAATGGATTCACAAAAGGAAAAGTAGATAGAACACTTTTTTAATTCAAGACAAGAAGAGCATACCGCTTGTTCAAATATATGTGGATGACATCATTTTTGGATCCACAAACAAAGAGTGTGTGATAAATTTTCAAACCTCATGCAAAGCAAATTCGAAATGAGCATGATGGGAGAGCCGACATTCTTCCTTGGACTCCAAGTGAAACAAATTGAAGGATGGAACTTTCATAAGTCAAATAAAATACACCAGAGATTTAATGAAGAAATTTGGTATGGAAGAGAGGTCTTCTCGTGAAAATACAAATGAATACATCACCAAAATGGACATGGATGCAGATGGTAAGCCTCGTAGATCAAACAAGATATAGAGCACTTATTGGATCATTGCTTTATCTCACAACAAGCAGCCGACATCACCTTTTCTTTGTAGGTGTATGTGCAAGATTTCAATCGCTCCAAAAGAGAGCCATATGATCTAGCCTAAGAGGATCTTGAGATATTTGAAAGGAAGCCAAGAAGTTGGCTTATGGTGTCCAAAGGAAGGTGGATTCAAGCTAATTGGCTATTCGGACTGACTATCTTTGGATGCGAGTTGAAAGAAGAGCACCTCGGGCACATGTCAAATGCTTGGAAATAGGCTAATTTCCTGGTTTAGCAAAAAGCAAAATTCAATAGCCACTTTACAAAATTGGCGAGAATACATAGATGCGGGCATTTGTTGTAGCCCAAGTCCTATGGATGAGACAAAGAAAGTGAGAGACTATGAAGTTGAAGAAAAGGAAATTCCAATCATGTGTGATAACACAAGTGCAATTGCAATCACTCAAAATCCTCGTGTTGCACTCAAGAACAAAGCATATCGATGTCGATATCACTTCATACGAGATCATGTTGAAAAGAAGGACATTACCTTGAATATATTTCAACCGATAAACAGGTTGGTGACATATTCACAAAACCACTATGTGAGTCAAGATTTGAAGAACTCAAGCATGAGTTAGGGTTAATTGAGTTGAGTGACACTCGGAAGATTCAAAGAAAAGAAATGAAACACAAAAAAAATGGAAAAAGAGTTGAACTTTCAAATCACTAAGTGAATCACCAGATCGGAAAGATGACTATACCAGAATCAACCACGACAAATTTGAGTCACTAAGAGAACGTGTGTGAAGAAGGGTTAAATCGGCTAAGGGATAAGCTGAATCATTTATGAGCAAAGTGACAAAAACGCAATCGTTTTTACTAAGCGGGAATGTTTTTAAGAATGACGTCAAGATAATTATGACGCACAGGCAAAAGCCGCACACCAAGCTTATGATTGGATATAAATGTTGCCGCATTAAATACGAGACATCAAATACTAAATCGGGCGTGCAAAATCTAAGCCGTTGATTTCGATCACATTTCAAAAAACCACCCGCACGCCCTTTCATGAACCATACTTAAACCTTTTTTTCGTCCGCTTTCTCTCACACATTACCAAAACTGTTCATTTCTCTCTCAAAGCAAAGGCAAAACTCTCTCAAAACCCTATCAATCTTCAAATCAACAAGTTTCTTTCGGTGAAATACTAAAAAATGGCATCGACTTATGATTTCGTCAAAGTTAGGAAAGCAAATCCACACCGGGTCTCTTGTGGATTTCGAGGGTATGGTCAAACAGGGTCCGATGACGCCTCATAAAGAAGATTGCTGAAAAGCTCAAAACGTCAGGGCTAAAACCATTTCTCGACGATGGAGTTCTCGATGACCTATGTGTTAGAGGTCGCACGTTCTACGTGAATGCCGAGATTCACGATGAGGGATCAAATCCCTGTTCACGGGAAGGAGTTCATCATCTCTCGCCAAGGATTTGGCGTAACACCCGCTCATTACCGGCGGAAGGAGCACGAGTAAATCAATGAAGCGATGTAGACTTGGCTGATGCTTGGAAGGAAGTAGCCAAGACCGACTATCTTCGAAATGATAGTCTACACGACCAACAAGAGGTCTGGCCTGAAGGAGGACTACCACAAGCGTTGGACATAGTTGCCAAATGCATAGACATCAATTTGGCTTTGACCAACTGTCCAAAGCAAAATTGATCGTAATGGCTGCGATCATTGAAGAAAAGCAAGTAAACTGGGCTGAGTTTGTCTACAGCAGACTCTGCCAGAATGTAGGGAACAAATCCTTCAAGGAGAATGGTGCATTTGGAGGATCCCTGGGATATGGTCTGGTGATCGGCCGGCTGATGGAGGTCAAAGGAGTCCCTCTTAGACATGGAAAGGCGTTCCATGTAAACAAGAGGATGTTCAGATCAAACCTCTCTGGCGCACAGAAGAGAGCCTACGCCAAGAGAGCTGATACGAGTGAGGGGGAATCAGCTGACCCTGAAGATACAGCTGTCTCCTCTCCACCAAAGAAGAAGGTTGCCCCTGCAGCTGCTAAGAGAATGGCACGCCCCGCATCAAAGAAAAACAATCTGCTCATGCCCCTGCAGTCGAGTCACCTTCCCCGCAGCCGTGTCTCCCGCCCCAAGAGCGGCCGAGAAGGAATCTCAAATACCTTCTTCGGTCGTTAAAAAGAGGAGAACCGATAAGCTAAGACGGCCAGCTCCTCGTAAAGAAAACACAAAGACCGGCGCCCGCCGCCCAAGACTCGGAAGAAATCTCTCTCGAACAGTAAATCCCTCTGGTACAAACTAAGAGACGAAGAAGAATCATCAAGCGCTCCGAGCTTGAGAAACCGACTGAGTCAGCCACTCAGCTGAAACAGATACCGGAGACTGCTGGAGAAGTAGAGTCTCCAGATACTATTGATGAAACAGCTAAGTCTGCTGAAGGCGATCAGCAGAGGCAAACTGAAGACCCAGCTGTAGTTCGAACAGCTGAGACACAAGAAGTAGCTGAGAAAGCACACTCGCCTGTTGACAGGATCGTATCCCCTCCTGCAACAGACGCAGCTGACAGTATGGAACACCAGAGCTTGCTACCTTCTATCCCTGAGAATGAGGGACAGCAAGAAGAAGCTGATAGAGATGATGATGATGTGATGATCCTATCCCCACTTTATCCAGACATCCAAAATCGTCTGCGAGAGTGGAGGAAGTGGAAATTGAGTCGATCCAGGGAACAGTTCCAACGGCCTGAGTTTATCGAAGAAGAAGAGGAACTGATGAACTTTCTTGGAGTGACCACTGTGGTCCAAGCACTGGATGAAGAAAACGCACAGAGATATCTTACTGATCTTCAAGGACAAGGAGGAAGGAGAGACAGCAGAGGAAGCGAGGCACGTGAGAAGGCCAAAGATCTCCGCCTCTATCACCGGCACCACGTAACACACACATCATCTTCTCGACGTCTTATCGATAGTGATGAGGATCCGGACCCGTTGCCGCCACGAAGAATTGCAAATGCAGAAGCAATACACGAATCCGAATCCTTCACGAGCAAAGAATGATGGAGGGACCAGGAGAGTCCTCCAAAACACACCGAAATAGACCCAATGGGAGTGGTGCAAAGATATTGCCACTATTGTTGCCGCCACCACTTCCCCACTCACTTGGACGAAGGAAATAAGGAATTGGCGATGAAACTAGGTTAGTGGGGACCCCAGGTCGAGCCAACCCCTAATGAAGGTGTCTTACCACCGTCCCAACGGCTGAACACTCAAAAGAGAAACAGCCGGGAGTTTGGAGACGAGTGACCCCATTCAAGTCACTCACCGGTGCGCCACCGAGGGGGAAACTCCCTCCACCGCAGCAAGGTCGGAGGATGTCGCAGATGACTCCACAATGAATCTAGGAGGCGAAGTGGAGAAGGAACAAACACAAAATACACAAAGAAGTTGTCATCAACGAAGCTCGGGCGATTGAGACTGTCTCACCGAGGTGCCAATCGCTTCCGAAGGCTAATGACGCCGCGATGCGGTCGAGGCACGAGAAAGAACAACCCTGGGGGAGTTAACACTGGCGATGAAAGTGCAATCCATGGGGTTGAGACTCCAATGGATGCCACGCAGAAGACCCTAAGACGATTTGACACCGTCGAAAGGGATGTCCAGTGCCTCGCCGCAGCTTGAGATCGCAGAGGTAATGAAGGCCAACGGGAGGTTGAGACTTCCCGGAGGTTGAGCCACCCATGGAAATCTCATCATCGTCCGATGACGCTTCCGATAAGGCCGAGGACTACCAACTCAATTGGAGAAACCGGTGAGACCGACGAAGTTGTTGAGACACCGAGGCTCGGCCAAGTCGGGTCAACTTCACAACAGACCCCAAACAGAGTCCATCGCAAGCAGCTCCCCAAGCCGCAACGGGTTCGACTCCACAAGGAACTTCACGCGCACCACTCATCATTGACCAAATCCCGCTTGCCCATGATGATTCCTTTGTAGAATCATTTCCCTTTTCCGGAGGTACCCGACCTCCCCAAGAGTCGAAAAAAGAGATCTCGAGCGCTTCCACGCAGACCAAATCCCGTCATTCCATCGATACCATCGTTCACCTAACTATGATTTTGACGCTTGGCCGTCACCGAAACAGAGGGAACATCCAAGTTCGGGAAGTGTTCAAAGCATTATTTGCTGAAATTGAACAGATGGAGAGGCACCACCCCGATGGACATGAGATCTGGATAACAGAGATGCCAACCTCATCACGACTTGAGAGGCATAATAGTCGTAATCCGGAGTGGTGGCAACAAAGAAGAAACAATGCGTGTGGAACAAGCTAGATATTTCATAACATTGTTCAACAAGTTGTTTGTCTTGCGAGCCGAGAATGCCGATGCAAAGACGCAATTGAGAGAACACATTGAGCACATGCATGAATCTCACACTTTCCGAGATAAAGTCATTTGTGTGAGCAAAATAAGAATGAGCTCGCGTATGGCGTAAAAACATGGATAGAAAATTCACCTTCTCACGGCCGAGATGAAGTTGCTTAAAGCCGAATCCAATGCTACTCGCTCGAAGTTTCGTGAAGCATACTCCGCAGCAGACCAAAGGAATCCCCGGCCATCGCAGACTCGACTTCCCGCTTGCTAATATGTTTCAGGGTTCTCTCTCCTTTGATGATGCCAAAAAGGGGGAAGAGGAATACCTAAAAGCCAAGAGATCCGACGTTGAGAAGGAGGGAACACTGTGAAGGAAAAGACAGTGAGGAAGTGTCAAAACAAAAGAAAGGAAAGTCTCATTGAGGGGGAAGGATCGAGAGATGTAACCTTAATGACCGCACAAACCCCAACAAGGTCTAGTCACGGTGATATTATCAAAGAAAACTCCCAATGACTCGCCATTCCAACACTTTGTTGTATCAATGGTTGAAAAGAGAAAGACGATTGAAGCAGGGGATGGAGGAAGTGGAAGGAAGGATGAATGCCCGAGTAATGGATATCTTGAAACAACATAGAGGCATTCCAAAGAGACAGAGACACTTATGCCATCTCGTATGCCGGAACCGAGCCAAGATCGTTGATGAATTTAAAACGCCGCATCTCAAGGATACTTCGCAAACATGTCCAAGGCTCAAGCCCGGGACTTGTATCGGGAAAAGGGTCTCACGCTATGTGAAGAAGCCGACAGCAACAGACACCCGGCAATACTCTGCTGGTCACTCCGCTAGTCACTCGGTGGGAAGAAGAAGACCCCAAGACAATACACGCCAAGAGGAAGAGGTAGAGGAAGAAACAAAGTGGTGGAGGAAGAGGATTCAGACTAGACCTCTCGCCCAAAAACATTGAGTACATAGATCCGTGCAAGAAAGAAGGGATCTATCGGGTGAGTTTTGACGAAGTAGCCAATGCAAGTGGCTAAAAACAATGTTGAGTATGTGAAAAGAATTGAAGAAGAAAATAAAAGACAAACTCAGTTATGGGATGAGAGACAAGAGAGACTAAGAAGAGATGAAGTCGCCGGAAGGCATATGAAAAGAAGAAGAAGGCGGCCAAGATGACAAAAAGAGGAGAAGAGAGTAAGATGACAGAATCGAAAAAGAAGAAAGAAGGAGGCAGCGAAGGAGATGAAGTGTTGTGTCACCCCTTCATGTATCTTACTATGTAAATACATTTCAAGTAAGTCTTCGTAATAAATCAGTAAATTCTCTATTTTTTGCGTAGACATAAATGTTTGCTCGATACACCTTGTAAACAGTTGTGTAAAAGAACAAGAATGTTATGATCAATAAAGGATTGATTCTACGCATACATTCTCTCGTGAATGCACTATCTGTATGTATCTTTGCTATTTACATTTTGAATGTTTTAAGTTTTAGCATCATCAAAAAGGGGAAATTGTTGGGAAATTTATTGTTTAGATTTTGATGAATGCCATGTAAAACTTAGAATAGGAAGTTGGCACCCCATTTTTGTTGTAAACTCGCATTGTAATAAACAGGCTGGTCAAGCCGAGT
This sequence comes from Rehmannia glutinosa, assembly GCA_016081115.2. Lineage (NCBI taxonomy): Eukaryota > Viridiplantae > Streptophyta > Magnoliopsida > Lamiales > Orobanchaceae > Rehmannia > Rehmannia glutinosa. Next base: position 348,248 of record JABTTQ020002283.1, read on the forward strand.
TAAGTCGCCTATGCCTAAATATGCAAGAAGACAATCGAGACTAGAAAGAAGACTCCGCTACGAGACAACCGAGTTTGGCAAAGAAGAGAAGACGGAACTCGATCAAGGTGCACTGGGATGCAACGAGTAAAGCATCGTCAAGTCAACTCAAGATAGCCAAGTATCTAGTTGAAGTGACAGAAGAGTCATCCAATGATTGGAAGTTCGACTCTAAGTCACCTCGGAAAGCAAGGAAATGCGATCAAGTCGAGATAATCGAAAGAGATCTCATTTGCACGTAAATAAAGAGAATTACTTAAACAAGTAATATCTCCATGCTACCTTTCTCGAAGTGCTCAGTCCCGAGAAGCGTGCAAGAGGAATAAACCAATGGGAAGCACTACACCGTGTCGAACTCGAAAAGTCAAGAACAATTCATACGAGGAAGTGGCAATTTCAAGGATCGCAACAAGACAAGCCAACGACCACAAGTGACTTTCAAAAATAAGCCTATCTCTTCAACGGCGATTTTTGAAAGATCACTATAAAAGGCCGAGGAATGACTGAAAAAAAAAACTTTGATTTACCTGAACCACGAACATTCAAGCTAACATCTAAATTGTAATCAACATATTCTCAAAATCATTCAAGATTAATCCTCAAGCCTACACTATGAAGAAAATCAATCCAACACTCACCTGTGAAGGAAAGATAACTTCAATCAGTTGAAGAGAAAACTTTTGAAGAAAAGGGGTCTACATTCCACGGAGGATTGTAGGAAGGTTCAAGGTCGAACCAGTCTCGAGCTTTGGAGGGCTTCGTGATCAAATCCAAAGAGCTTGAGCAAGTGAGTCAGTAGTAGCAAGGCACGCCTGAAGAAGAAGGTTCGAGTCGCACGAGAAGCCACCGAGTGACCAAGGCATCTCCAGATCGAGTCCCAAAGGATCAAGTCATTTGTGTGATCAAGACTTGTATCCGGATCGTTACCACTCAGATACGGATCAATACTTAGTGGATTCCTCCGAGAAGTTGGAGAAGAGAGGAGTAGAAGAATTACCCCATCTTCGAACCTCTATAAAATCTTATCGTGTCATTTATATTTCAAAGACTTTAATTCCCCGCATCTTATTTGTTTAACTCACTTTGATAAATTTGCTATCCACTTGATAATCTCTAAGTACTAAAACCAAGCATTAAATCATAACTAAACCAAATTTAAGGGTGTTAAGTCTTCCAATAAAAACAAACTACAGTTGAGCTAATTCGGTCTTAACAAATGAGTTATTCTATCAACGGCTTCAATGAGTCTGTTGAGTGACTAACTCTCTTGATTAACTAAATTGGTTGTCCACTAAGGACACAACGTGTAGTATCAACTATGAACTTTAAAAAGAATTAAATCGAAAAGTTGGTAAGGTTTATTCAACCCCCCCTTCTAAACCTTACATTCACACCCCTTGGGACCTACAAAAAGTATCAGTAATTACATGAAAAGTATCAGTATTCTGCATTTGCAATTTTAAATTTTGGAAACCTAATTGCATAATTCTAAACAGCTGAAAAGTATTAGTAATTATGTTAAAAGTATTAGTAATTATACAAAAAGTATCAGTATCCTGATAGATACTAAGAAGTGATAGATTTAAGAATCTAACATTTAAAACTTTGAAAACCGATAGATTTCAGAAAAATGCATCTAAAATCACACGTGTATAAAAAATTGCATCATTACAACTGACAAATTTAACTAGAATATCTCTAAAATAACCGAGGACTCGGAGTCTTTGAACCAAACTCCTTTGCTTGAGAATAATCAGAGATGTTACTTGTTTTCTTCTTGCTCTATTCCAAACTTCCCTTTATTCTTTTTCTTCTCCCCTTTGTTTCAGATCGTGTAGGATCTTGCAATGTGTTAGTTGTACTTGAAACAACAGATGATTCGTTTTGCCCGGTAGAATTTTGCACATTTGTCAAGGCACTAATAGCAAGAAAATCCCTTTCGTAACCTTCTTCAATGATTCTCTTTGCTTCTTCATTTCCTTGGCATTTCAACACAAGATCATAATATCTTCGAGCCATTTCATGACGCCAAGGAATGCAATCATTAAAGCTTGTCGCTTCTCAACTCTCTTATTTAAGATGTCCCATACTTGAGATTTTGCCATTCTTGTCTATCTCTTAAGAATATATATTTTCGGTATCTTGACATGAGAATGAAGATGGAGGACCCGTAATGAATGGAAACACAAAATACCACATTCTTCAAATTTCTTACAAGTGCACGTTACCATGTTTCGCAATGGATAAAACATCACCTTACTTACACTTCCATCCCCAATATGAGAAGAAACATCATAAACATTCAATATCTCATCATTATGAACTAGAGTGCAAGTAGTAGAAATTGATGCGATAAACTCACTCTCAAGTCTTTAAACATTGTTAGAGTGTATACCTCGGAAGCATGCTTTAACAACCCAGTCAATGGTATGGAAGTCGATGGTATTGATCTTGATGATTGGAACTCATCATTTTGTTCTTTCATTCTCCAATTCTTCCATAGTTCCTTAAAAATTCCATAAAAATCAGTCAAACTTGTCGTCTTCTTTGCATTAAATACCATGGCGTTGTTAGTACTTTCACTCCTTTGTGATGAAAGTATTCCAGCAGAAAAGAAATCTTTGCTAAAGGTTGTGCACCATTTTTCCTTTATCTCATACAATCTTTTAACCATGTTTGATCCTCCAATCCGTACGTTGAAATCATGGTACTCCAAGAGTTCTCAAAATCAACTTCATCCGTACAACCCGAAAAGCATTTCCTAAATGCATTCTTAAAGGAATTGTTACTTTTCAGTTGTCTAAACCTGCTTATTGCATTTTGGTAAAGATGCCATTGACATAACCTATGTTTTGTCCCAGGGAATACCTGCATGAATAATTCACTGTTAAAGTAACACTTTTTCGAGTAAAAGTATCTGTTTTATGCGATAAAGTACCATTTGTTGAATTCAGTCACAAAATAGGGGATCAAGAACTCGGATGAAAAAGAAAAATAATATAGTCAAAGTATCAGTTTTGCAAGTAAAAATATCTATTTTATGTGTTAAAGTATTATATTTTCAATTCAGTTACGTACCTTTTCTATCGCGTTAGAAATCTCTTGGTCTTGGTCAGTGAATATAGTTATTGGAAACTTTCCTCCCATGGCTTTTTGAAGAACCTCAAAAAGCCATTTGAATGTTTCAGTCTTTCCATTTGATAAGAACGCACAACCAAACATCAAATTTTTCCAATGATGGTTGATGCCAACTATTGGAGCACATATCAAATCATATTTGTTTGTGCGATATGTTGTGTCAAAAATGACAACATCCCAAAATATTTCATAATCTTCTGTTATCATCGAATCTCTCCAAAAAACATTGCTCAATTTTGCCATCTCATCCAACTTAACTCTGAAATAGAAGTCCTCCTCATAGGATTATTGTTGGTACAACATTTCAACAAGTGTTTGTGCATCCCCACCTTCTAATTCTTTCAATTTCATACGATTCACAAAATTTAGATGATCTTTTATAGTGTGTCCAACACTATAATCTCCTCCAGCTTCATGTGCCATATAACAGTAAGAATCTATCGGTCTCATTCCGAAAGAGACCACATCTTCTATCACTTTGCCCTTTTCACTAGTAATCTTTCTCTCGGAACGATGAAGGTGGTTCCACTCTTTTCTTTTAAATGGATGATTATGCTCTGTGACATGGCTCAAGACTTCATAAAGACCTTCGTCATTTAATTTCACCCTCAATGAAGCATTACATCCGGTACGTGTGATAGGGAAATTTTTCTTTTTTTTCTTTTTTGGAATTTATTTCCAAATTTCCCGATCTCATAAATCCTTCACAAGAGCATACAAAATATTTCTCTGTCACAACTCCATTAGCTCGAGTTCGAGTTGTTGCTTTTACGAATGTTAAACCCGAGTGCACGACTATGGTCCCTATACAAACTATGCATGTCATTAATTGTCTTCATTTTCAACCCAACAAGGGAACCCGATACATCCACACGTTCATTGGAGTAGTCTAGAAACATTTAAAAAATCACAGTTAGATTAATAGATGTTGGTACTTTTGGAGAAAATAGTAATACTAATGTTGTAAAATGTGATACCTTCGCATCCGCTCCGTGTTTTGATCCAGTATCTCTTGTTTCCGATTTTCACCTTCAATGACTTCTATATCATCTTCATCACTAGAAACAATAAGTACAAAATCCAAGTTTTCACCTATATGTATAAATGAAGTAAATTATTACATCAAAATATCGGTAAAATATCATTTTTATTCGGTAAATATAAATTTGTAAAATTTAAATCCCTATCGTAAAAATATCATTTTTTCCATAAAAAGATCACTATTTTCAAAGAAAAGTATCATATATAATATCAATATTATCACTATTTTCAATAAAAAGTATCATAATTAAATACAAAAATATTAGTATTTCCAAAGAAAAGTATCATATTTAAATACAAAAGTATCCATATTTACAACAAAAGTATCATTTTTTCAATGTATGAGTACATTACATTCCTTCATCAATGAGATGTGTTCATCGTCATTCTCCATTGAAGATATTATTTAAATCGCACAACAAGGTCGAAAGTGCAATGTAAGGATGACAATGAAGCTTTTTCAAAGAACAATGGAGATTCTTTCTTACAGATTTCAAATTTTTTGTACAAAATAGTTGAATGTCGACTTACCAGTGGAGGTTTTGTTGTTAGGAGATGGTGAGCTGAGCTTTTGGAGCAGGAGATGGCGAGCTGAGGTTTTGAAGAAGGAGGTCCTGTTTGATTCTCAGCAGCTGCGGGTTTTGTTTTCAAATTAGGTTTTTAATTTTTTTTTATTTTTATTTTGAGCTGGGTTATTGGGCCAACTGCCAGGCGGATCATTAGGTCCAGTGCGGGACTACGGATCATGAGGCGGGCCGCGCGTGCTTGGTTATTCTTTTTTTAAAAAAAAAATTGACAGTTGGGGCGGGTTGCGGGTCGCGCTACTTTTCTTTTTCCAGCAATGCGCTAATGTTATGCCCTATTTTAGGTTTTGTACAGTACAATGCTAGTAACTGTTTGTGCGCTATTTTAATTTCTTTTTTTATGTTTTTGATTTGTTTTTTTTTAAAATTTTAATTTCATCTAAAACAATATTTTTATTAATCCAAAATTAGTAGAAAATAATATTAAAATTAATTCAGTTACATGTTATAAGTTTTTTTTAAATAATACGGTGCGTAATTAAATAATACTATGAGATTTAAAATACTGCACACAAAATTATAAGTCTTATATGAAATACATTATAAATTACTGAAACATAAAATTACAACAACAATAAAAACTGCATAAAATAGGTAAAATTACATAAAATAACTAAAAATAAAATTCTTTAAAACACAAATAAAAGCAAATATAATATTTTTTTCTAATAATCTGGAAGACCACTCCCAGACCATCCAAGATCTGGAAATCAATCTCCAAACATATTATTGCTTGAGTTTGGTTCTTGTGTTTGTCTCATCTTCTGCATAATTTGTTGTTGCTCCATTCGGAAGAGTTCACGTCATTCGGGATCCGAAATGATATCCAAATTCATCATTAAAATATTATGTTCTCTCATCAATTCATTTATTTTAGATTTACGATTTTGCGCTTCAATTTTTTTCATTTCCGACTCAACAACGCGATCTTTTTTTTTGTTTTTGTAATTGAACTTAATAATAGTTCCCGAATTTTTTCATTCTCTTCTTTGACCATGTTTCTTCTTTGACGCCCTCAGGCCGATGTGATGAAGAACCCCTACTATTTTTTTCATCACTTATATTGTAGGGTTGAGATTTACAGATAATGTGATCTAACGGCTAGGAACGAAAACACAAGGATTGTGTTTTCTAAATTGTCTTTGTCCATTTCAGATATATATTGTAGGGTTGAGGTTTAAAGATAACGTGATCTAACCGCTATGAATGAAAACACAAGGATTATGCTTTGTAAAGTAGTGTAGTACCAAAAAATTATATAATAAGCACATACTCCAATCATTTCTTCACTTGACCTTTGTGTATGTATTATTTCTCCCATAAGGAAAATGAATTTCTATTCTATTGGCCCTTCTACCATATATTCTTCTTCAAGCTCATCCGATGATGAGTTACAAGAATTCCTAGATAGTTATGATGCAGAAAACCATTTGATTGTTCAACAAGTATAAAATAACAATCTTATGCTAGTTGAATTTCTTAGGCAACAAAATGCTGAGTCGGCCCGTGGAGGTTCTATTCCGGGTCACAGAATAATTTTTCGTGACCGAGAAGTAGCGGCTTCAAACCTCTTCAACGGCTAATTTTCTGAAAATCCAATATATAATGAAGAACAATTTAATTGAAGGTATCGAATGTCACAAAGTTTATTCTGCGTATTGTTAATGCTATAAAAAAATCATGATCGTTACTTTGTGCAACGTAGAAATGCAGCGGGAAAACTTGGTTTGTCTACACTTAAAAAAGTAACAGTTGTATTTTGAATATTAGCATATGCAGTTCCCAGATGCACCTGATGAGTACATGAAAATTGGAGAGTCTACAACAACTGAATGCGTCGATCAAAAGGTTTTGCCGTGCTATCCGAGAGATATTTGTGGAGCAATATCTAAGATCGCCCACTGTTAATTACATTGCAAGACTACTTTATATTGGTAAGCAACGAGGTTTTCCGAGAATGTTAGGTAGTTTGGATTGTATGCACTGGAAGTGAAATAATTGTCCAATAGCTTGGGAGGGATAATATGCAGGCCAAAGTGAGCATCCAACAATTATTTTTGAAGCGGTATCTGATTATGATATATTTTGTGATGACATGATCTAACAATGATATTAATATGTTAGAGACATCTTATAACATATATCCCAAGTGGACAACTCTTGTGTAAACTATCCGTGCACCAAGTGGTCCCAAAAAAATATATTTTGCAAAGAAACAAGAAGCATGTAGAAAGGACATGGAACGTGCATTTGGAGTTCTCTAACAAGGCCGATTTGCAATTGTGGCAAATGCGTGAACGTCAAATTTGTTGAAAATGAACATACTCGTTTTCAAATTTTTCTTGATCGGTTTATGCAAATCCAAGATGCAGAGGCTCATTTTAACCTTTGGAATCCATTAATTGATCATTTGTGGGAAGAGTATGTTAGGATTAATCAAATAGTAAAGCCATCCGGTATTGTAACATCATAATGGTGCACCTAGTTTCATCACAATATTCCTCTCAATTATGCCGTTGCAATTGCACACAATTGTACACCTTTGTACCAGCAATCATTTTTGAATTATTCCCTGATTTAGCAGATGCTATAGGATGCTTACAAGTGTAACAATCCTAGACTATGTATAGGGCTATATATATGCTTAGCAACCAGGTCTCCAAATATAAAAATGAATACATTTAGCCTTATGCCTAATAGCTCTTCTGCTGCAATGTTTAAACCTTTGTTCATAATTCTTGATACCTAACATGGTATCAGAGCAGGGATCCAAACCTGTCTCTGGTACTTTCAAACCTTTTTTCATTCAGTAGCTCATCATGACCTCCTTAAGCTCAACATCCACAGTTGATTCAAGTTTTTCCCAAATCATCCAACCTCAAACTCGATTATTACTACAAAACTCACGAAAAACAAACTATCCGGTATGGAAGCAACAGATTCTTGTCTTTGTCAAGAGATGTGGTCTTGAAGGATATTTAACTAGTAGCACAACAGCCCCATAAAAATTTGTGAAAAACATCGCAAAGGATACCGTTAGTATCAATCCCGAGTTCCTTATTTTTGAGAGGCAAGATCAACTTCTTGCCTCATGGCTGCTATCCACCTTATTAGAGGGTCTTCTTTTCCTTATGGTTGGCTTGGAGACCTCTTATGATATGTGGCAAGCCCCGAAAACAAACTACTCGATTAATCCTTGCCATACAAATGCAATACAAATTGCAACTTTCAACTTTAAAGAAGGGCAACCTCACCATGAGGGAGTATCTCAACAAATTAAATTGTGTTGTGATGCTCTTGCCTCTACAGTGAAAAAAATAAAGGAAGTTGATCAAGTGATGCACATTCTAGCTGGATTAGGTAGTGAATATGATCCAGTCATGGTTAGTGTGGCATCAAGAATAGATGCTTTCTCAGTTAATGAGCTAAGTGCCTTACTCCTCAGTTTTGAAACTAGACTTGAGAATGCTCATGCTGTGGTTAGTCAAAAAACTAACACTCTTTTTGCCAATGTGGCTATGCAAAGTAACCGAAGAGATAACACTGTCAGTTCTCAAAACTACAGAGGAAGAGGAAATCAGTCCTTTTGAGGTGGAAGAAATGGCAGAGGTAGGGGAATAGGCAGGAATTTTAACAATAAGATTGCCTGTCAAATATGCCATTACACAAATCATACGGCTGATAAGTGTTACTATAGGTGTGATATGAACTTTACACCTAACAGTAACACAAACTCTTTTCAAGGGAATCCAAATCAGAGGAATCAATTTCGAAAATACTACCCTCATTGCTATATGACAAAGATCTCAAGACTCGCTTCCGGTGGTTTCGACGCTAGTTGGTTCCCCGACCGTGCCACTAATCATGTTACCTTTGACATGGCCAATCTTAACACAGCCTCAGAATATCAGGGAAGCAACAAACTTCACATTGGAAATGGTACAGGTTTGTGTACAACTCATGTTGGAAATTCAACAATCCACTGTCAGTCCTTCTGTTTTTCATCTAAAAAAATTTGCTTCTTGTTCCAAGTATAACAAAAAAATCTTATGAGTGTGTCTCAATTTGCTCAAGATAATTCTGTTTACTTTGAATTTCATCCACTTTTTTGTTTGATTAAGGATCAAGTCACGGGGGCTGTTCTTCTACAAGGGAGAGTTAAGCAAGGACTCTATCAGTTTGATTTTAGCTGTGTCAAAGCTCCTGCCAATGCATCTATGAAGAAGTCTATCAAACACTACAAGAAAACTGCAGATAGACACCACCAAAAAGACACCGGTTTTATGACTTTATGGTGTCTTTTCCTTTTTAACACCGGTTTTGTAAGAAATCGTGTCTTATTAGTGTCTTTGTCGTTTGATAAACAACACCGGTTTCCTAGAACCGGTGTCTATTGTAAAACAAAATCCCAAAGAGACACCGGTTTTTGCATCGGATTTCAAAACCGGTGTATATTTATATAAATTATTTTAGATTAGACATCGGATCTTTCGACACCGGTTATAGAACCGGTGTCTATAATATTTTTGAAACCAGATTTTTTGACAGGTTCTAAAATCGGTGTCTTTATTTTTCTTTATAGTGAAAAGAGTCTTTAAGCTAATTATTTCCAAACCCTAGCTAGCTGAACTGGGTTTCAAACTCAAAGTCCATCCCGTCGCACATTCAAACTCCAAACATCATCATCTTCCCCAAGCTCCTAAATACACTCATCTCCGTCGCACGAGCCGCCAACTACCGCAAGTTTCCCGCTTTAAGATCGTTAGCCTCACGCGATTTCAACCGGCATTTTTGATAATTTCCCATTTCTCGGAGGACGAATCACGATTTCAATGGCGGCGAAAATTGACGCGAGACGAAGATTATATCCACACAATACCGGGAGAAGGGAAAGAGGAGATTAAGGTGAGGGTTGATGTTATGGTGTACGAGAATCAGAAGGAGGCTGTTGTGGCAGAGGCTAATGCGGAGCTTGCGAAAAAGAAGGCTGGGTGGGCTAAGGAGGAGCATGTGGCGGAGGTGGAGGCGAATAAGGCGGTGGTGCTTAGGGTTTCGAGTTGCGAAGGAGGTGTAGCGGATGAATGCGTTGGCGGAGGTGGCGAGCGAATAGTGCGCCACCGCGTGGATCCTCGAGTTCGCATCGTAGTTGTTCGACGAATTGTGCGTAACACATAGTCGGATTGTCGTTTCATCGTAGGTATAATTTAAATTTTGCATTGTTATTAATTTGATTTGATTCCAAAACAAAGATGTCCCATAGCAGTACAAAGTGAGTACCATCATGATCGCACCTATTGATATGGTTAAAACCCGGACTTATGTTGCAAAGAGAGTCTAAAATAGTTGGAAGCTACAAAAATGGGCTCCATTGTGCATACCAGGTTGTTATTTTTTTCTACTTCTTATTTAGCCCACGATTCAAGATATTTTAGATTATTCCGTCTCGGTGAGCATTTTTTTCTCATTTGGTTTGGTTTTTCAATTAGTAGAACGATATTGGTGTTGTAAATTTGTCGAATCATTTGATTTGATTTGATGTTGAAAGAGTTAGAAATCATGAAAAGAGCCTCGCAAGGGGAATTGCATGTTCACTCATTATTTTTTGCCATTACAATGGGCTTGTTGCAAGAGATTATAAATTCTAGGTAGTTTTACGGCTATGAGAGCTTAGCTGCGGTCGTTTATGGTCATATGTATACTATTTTTCCATGTATAGGAACTCCGGTCAGTACATTTTCTTGAGTCATGCTTTTCATCGATAAGTTTATGGAAATAGTAGAGAAGTCTTGCTCCTTTTTCCTTTCCTTGTTTCCTTTGTTTTGTTGGAGATTTGTGCCAACAATATTTAATTCCTCTTGTGGACTCTATGAATCAATCAAAAATGCTGAATCTGAACTCGGATTGAGTTGACTCAGAGCAATTAGAGTTTGCGCACCAGTTTCTCTAGATTTAGCGATGATTTCGAGTATTGGTGCTCGGTTCATTATGTTTGTGTCATTTGTTTGAAGGTGAAATGATCAAGCTCTATACATGAAAAATAGCAAATATTGATTTGAACAAAAAGTTGTTTCTTTTCCGATTCTCATGGTGTTTTTCTTTTTCACGGGGTTATATTATCACTAAGCTCGAGGTTATGTTGATCGATGGTTATGGAAGTCGAGGTATACTCATATTGTTTCATTTGTTTTTATGTCTTATACGCAGGCAAGTGTATTGTCCTTTCAAATGCTATGATTTTAATTTCCGGTATATACCGTGTTTTGGATAGTTGCCTCGGGCCGCTTAACTGCTTTCCTTTATCGCTCATGTTGTTTTCAATATCAATTTGAATGATATAACAGGGACATGTGAGTGTATTTGATTTTGATAGTACAAGTGTGAAATAATTGTCGCTATGATTCTTTCTAGTGGGATCTTGTGCTTCTTGAATGAATGCATGTGAGTGTATTTGTTTCAAGTTGTCAATATGCGATTCTTATTGGTTTCATTTTCTTTCATTTATTTGTATGACAAAGAAATGGAAGTCGCTCATCCAATCCCGAGGAAGGTCTTTTATATTTTCAACTTCCACAAATAATAATTTTGCTTTGTAAGTATGATTTTGCTACCCTTTTTGATTGTTATATGTAATATAACAATCAACACCATGCATATGGTTGGTGACTACTTTAGTCAACCCGAGGTATTATCAAATGAAGAAATTTTATTAATATTTATTTTAAGCTCATAGAATTAGTTCTCATTTTGCTTGATTTTGTTATCACTCTAAGTTATATAAAAGGTGAATGCCGTAAATTAAAATAGATCCTTTGTCCATGCATATGTTATAAGTAATCTAGATATAAAAAGAGTTGTTTGAATCAATGAAGGTGGCATACTTCTTTCAAGATCTTGGCCCCGCTTGTGATCATAATCTTTACTTGGATTCATATTGTCCTGTTCATAGAATCAATTTTTTTCAAATTGAATGTTGAAATTTTTGCTATTTTCTCATGTCATAGAATTAGTAAGTAATATGATTCAAGAAAGAAAGTGGCTAGAATTACTAGGGGTTGTTCTGGAATGTGAAAATCCAACTGTTAAAAGGAAAAAAAATGATCAATGTGAAGAAACAATTCCTATATCCCATACTTTAAATTTTATGCCATCTTTCAAGCCAAATCAGACTTTACCCGAAGAGAGTATCTGCAGTTTCAAATTGATCCAAGTCTTAAATTATTGAATTTGTGCATGTACACTCCTAGATGTACTGGCATACATAAACCCTGCACGCATTGTCGCATACATATATACCGCATGCAGATGTGCGAGTGCACGCACACACACACTATGCATCTTAGGTATTGTTAAGTTGATTCCTGCAATAGAAGAATTCCTGATGTTAATTTTAGGGGTAATTACAAAAAATACCCTTGAGGTTTCAGGCTAATTACAACTAAACCTAGTTAGCTTTCAAAATTACAAATACTCCGTTGATCTTTGTTTCTATTTTAAAAACAAATCGACCCTCAAGAGGGGTATATGTTGTCCACAACAAATATTGATTCGTCCAACCTTAGTTCTGTAGATGTCAGTTTGTAGGTTAAATTCTTGCACATTTTCAGTTTGAACTTTGTTGTGAGGAATTTCATCTAGTAATTATCTTACTTCTTACATTGTCTATTCTAATAAAGTTTCTAGTTTTATCTGAAGTTAATTGAGTTTTTGGTATTTAATATTATATTGAAATTATTGTTTTTTTTTTTAATTTGGGTTGATATTATTGATTGAATGAATGCATTTTGGTGTTGATATTGTTGGGTAAATATTGATATCATTTAGGTAAATTTTGATATTAATATTGATATAAATATTTTTGTGACAACATGTTGTCGCAAAAGTATTATTTGCGACGACAAAGATGCTTTTGCGATGAAAAATTGTTGTCACAAAAACGTGCTTTTCTAGCAGTGAAAATATTATTTTTATTTTTGCTTATTTATTTATTTTCATGTGAATGGGTGGATATGATGGAGTTTGTGATTAGTTGGGTTTTGGTGTAGGTATTCTTATGTTACAAGTACCTTAGTGGTTGGCATCAAGTACAAAGATGGCATTCTGTTGGCTGCCGATATCAGAGGTTTGATTCTGAAATATGCATCTTATTTTGCTTTCAAGATCATTTAATTGTTAAAGAAATTTAAGTATTGTTGACATCTTATTTTGTTTCTTTTTCATTTTTGCTACCCTTTTTGATTGTTATATGTAATATTGTGCAGGGAAGTTGTTGGAAATGGCATGTACGATGCTTGGGGCAGTTGGAAAATCGTAGGCTTAATGATCAAGTATAGGATCAAAAGGGTATAATTATTGTTTCTTATTTTTTTTTTTTGTAATGATAGGAGCTGGAATGACAGGAGCAATATTGATCATGCCTTTAGTTGAATGTATATAGCCTTTTTGTTGATGATAGAATTGGGTTATGAATTTGTAGTAGCTTTATCGAAAGGAAACTTCGCGACAAGTACTTTTTGTTGGATTATGGATCTTTGTGATTTTAGTATTAATTCATTTTTTGTTGATTGGTGGAATTGGATTTCATAATGAATTGCTTATTAATATAGAATTTTTGCTGCTTTAATTTGTATAATATCGAGAGCTTACAAATTTTATTTCATACAAAAGACACCAGTTTAAAACTGGTGTGTAAAACCAATGTGTATTCCTTCAAAGACAGCGGTTCTAAACCGGTGTCAAATACAAAAACTTTTAACATCAGAGCCTTAGAAAGCGGATATTTTATCTCTACGACACCGGTTTAAAACCGGTGTCGTTGAAGAAAAAGACACCGGTTTAAAACCGGTGTCAAAAAGTTCAGACTTTTAACACCAGTGGCTTTAACACCGGTTATTTTTACTATCAGACAGGTTTAAAACCGGTGTCGTTGAAGGAAACGACACGGTTTTAAACCGTGTCAAAAGGTCCAGACTTTTAACACCAAAGGGCTTTAACACCGGTTGGTTTATTAATAGACACCGGTTTAAAACGGTGTCTATCGCCTTTTTGTAGTAGTGAAACCAACCAATAATCCTTTTTCTCGTTAGGAATCCTCGTAGTTAACCTTTCTGTTTTACCTAAAAGAAATGATGCAAATGTTTGGCATCAAAGACTAGGACACTCCTCTATGGAAATTGTATCTCAAGTTCTCAAAAAATGTAATAAATATGTTGATTCTAATGAGAAACTTCGACTTTATGTGATGCATGTTGCAAAGCTAAAATTCATAAATTTCCTTTTCCTGATTCTTCTACCAGTTATAAGAATGTTCTTGATGTAATTCATTGTGATTTATGGGGTCCCTCCCCTATTCATTCTTATACAAATCACAAATATTACATAAGTTTTGTTGATCAACTCACAAGGTACACTGGATATATTTGCTTAAAAATAAAGTGAAGCCCTTTCACCTTTATTTCTTTCAAAGCCCTTGTTGAAACCGTTTCACTCCAAGATAAAAATATTCCAAAGTGATGGAGGGGGAGAATTCATCAAATTTAATCAATTTCTCCAAAGAAATGGAATAAGTCACGTAAAAATCTTGCCCATACACCCCTGAACAAAATGGCTTGGTAGAACGGAAGCATAGACACATTGTGGAGGTAGCTTTGGCACTACTAGCTCATTCTGGAGTTTCTCATTATTATTGGACAGATGCATTTCAAACTATAGTGTTCATTATTAATCGCTTACCCTCTAAAACTCTCAAAGGCAAATCTCCATTTGAAATGCTTTACTCCACTACTCCGCATTACTCTCAATTAAGAGTTTTTGGTTGCCTATGTTATCCCTACATACGCCCCTCTTAACAAACACAAGTTGCAATTTAGATCCACTCCTTCCACATTTCTTGGTTATAGTGAAGGTTACAAAGGTTTTAAAGTTCTATTTCCTCTCGGAAAAATGTTTATCGTCGTCATGTATTGTTTGAAGAATCTCAATTTCCCCACTTATCCAAAAATTCCAGCCCTACACCTGTCTCCAGTCCAACCTTTTCATCTTTCTCTATGCCCCCTCTAATTCAAATTCCATCCTTGTCTTTATCTCATGATCAGTTGTTTCAATTCCCGAGAATACGAACAAAATTCCTCAAGTCCTCAACCATCTCATGTCTCTTCTTCTTCTACCACAACCCCTAACCCCACCTCACCTTCTTCTTATGACACTATTCCTCTTGTTGTTGAGTTACCAATAGAGCATAATACACAACCCTGTTACATCGACAATGTGAATCAAAGATCCTATGGTCACACAAAACCCAAAAGAGGCATTTTCAAACCTAAGGCTCTCACTTGTGATGTGTTATCCGACATCGAACCTTCCTCTGATTTTGAGGCTCTTCAATCTGTTCATTGTAAATAGGCCATGGAAGCTGAATACAATGCTCTTATTAACAACCACACTTGGTCATTGGTTCCTTGTCCTGTCAATAAACCAGTGGTGGGTTGCAAATGGATGTATAATGTAAAACGGAACTCGGATGGTAGCTTAGCTAGACACAAGGCTCGTTTGGTTGTAAAAGGCTACACTCAAAGTCCTGGCATTGATTATCAGGAGTTGTAAAACCTGTGACAATCCGAACCATTCTTGCTCTTGCAGTTAGCTTTGGATAAAATAAAACAACTTGATGTTCATAATGCCTTTCTTCATGGAGAATTAGAACAAGAGATTTATATGCAACAACCTCCAGGGTTTGAGAAAAATCAGGAACTCAATTATGTGTGTAAGCTGTCCAAAGCGATCTATGGTCTGAAACAAGCTCCAAGAACTTGGTATACTAAGCTAAAAAATGAGCTTCTCAGACTTCAGTTCAACTTCTCAAGAGCTGATAATTCTCTCTTTTTCAGACACACAGCACATTCTTGCATATTTATACTTGTGTATGTTGATGACATCTTAGTGGTTGGTAACAATTCAAGTGAAATAGAGGATCTGATTCATGGATTAAGTCACAAATTCGCTCTTAAAGATTTGGGAGATCTTCATCATTTCTTGGGAATTCAAGTCACAAAATCTGCCTCAGGGGATTTACATTTGTGTCAAGAGCAGTATGTGAAAAAATTACTTCAGAAAGTCAACATGGATAAAGCAAAAGGGGCTCCTACTCCTATGGTCTCTTATTCTCATCTGTCTAAATATATTGGTGCTGCTTCTGTAGATGGTACACTCTATAGAAGTGTCATTGGAGCACTTCAATACATTACTATCACTAGACCGGAAATCAGCTTCAGTGTCAATAAATTAAGCCAATTCATGCAAGACCTTTTGGATTCTCACTGGAAAGCAGTAAAAAGACTTCTCCGTTATCTTGCTGGCTCTTCCACCTTTGGGTTACACTTTACCAAGTCCTCTACATTGAATATATCAGAATATTCAGACTCAGATTGGGCTACGGACATAGATGATAGAAAGTCTATCACTGGTTTTTGCATTTATTTGGGAGATAATCTTGCGTCTTGGTGTTCAAAAAAGCAACAATCCATATCTAGATCCAAAGCACTGAGGCTGAATTCAGAAGTCTTGCCAATTGTTCGACTGACATCTTGTGGTTAACTTCTCTACTTCATGAAATCCGCATTCCTCTGGCTCACACTCCTATCATCAGGACTGATAATATTGGGGCTGAGGCTCTTGCTGCCAACCCGGTTCTTCACTCGAAGGCTAAACATATTGAATTGGATATCTACTTTGTTCGAGATAAAGTGAGTCAACAACTTCTTCGCGTGCAGCATGTTCCTTCAATCGATCAAACCGCAGACATTCTTACTAAACCTTTAACTGGACAATCTTTCACGCGGCTTCGGACCAAACTCAAAGTTGTTCCTTCTCCACGTTCAGATTGAGGGGGGATGTTAGGATTAATCGAATAGTAAAGCCAGCTAGTATTGTAACATCATAATGGTGCACCTGGTTTCATCACAATATTCCTCGAATTATGCCGTTGCAATTCGTACACAATTGTACACCTTTGTACCAACAATCATTTTCGAATTATTCCCCGATTTAGCGAGATGCTTTATAGGATGCTTACAAGTGTAACAATCCTAGACTATGTATAAGGCTATATATATGCTTAGCAACCAGGTCTCCAAATATAAAAATGAATACATTTAAATTTTTATGCCTAATAGCTCTTCACACGCAATGTTTAAACCTTTGTTCATAATTCTTGATACCTAACAGAGTATTCTAATTCACAGAACTAGTCAATATCATATTGTAATTATGTTTATGTATTGTTATGAATTTTAGTTTTAATTTTTTGCATTATTTTTCTTAAATTTACATTTTTTAATTTGATTATTTTGAAGATAAATTTGTAATAAATATTATATTAAATAAAATTACTTATATAATATTTTTATCAATTATAAAGTAATAAAAATCAATATTAAATTAATAAAAGAAGGAATCTTATGGAATATCCCTTTTTAGTACATAAAATAATGCAAACTGTTGGAGATGAAGTTATGTTTTGCATCAAAGTAGTAAAGACTATGCACTAAAGTAATACAAACTACTAGAAATGGTCTTACATATTACAAAATAGTGAAATTTAAAAATCCAGTCTTTGCCATTTTCTTTTTCGTAACTGAAAAAGGATTGAGGGGGACTTCCGAACAAATATGACGTCTTTTACATTGATAATTAATTATTGATTATGTGGCCATCATTTATTTTTCAAACTGACAACCAAACAACACTTGAGGAATTTTAATTTCATTTGCACCTAACCATAATTAAGAATATGCTATCAGCTAAAATTTCTGCCTGCTAAAACAAATTCGAGAACTTAAATAGTACTCAAACGCCAAATAAAATATGTATCTGACGATTTTTTAAATTTATATTTCAGGCCCCGTTGTTCATTTATTGATGTTATTGTCCTTCCCACAACAATTCTAACAAAAAGAACCCATCATGCTAATGTATTTGACGATTTTTTAAGTTTATATTTCAAGCCCCGTTCATTTATTGACGTTATTGTCCTTTCCCACAACAATTCTAACAAAAAGAACCCATCATGCTAGCTTAAAGTTTGATACTACTACTTTTTCTTGATGATGACATTTTCATTTCAATACTCCACTAGCGAAAAAAAACATAATAGCTGAAGGTTTCACTTAATTAGCATCTCAGCTTCACATAATTATGTGGACTAATTAGACTGGTTTAAACAATGATTAAATTATTGTGGATTAAGCCTGCCAACAACCAAATCCAATGTGTCCTAGCTATCTAGTGCAAATTGGAAAGAACATTATTTCTCCAATTAGTATCATAATTGATGACAAAGTTATATTACAGCACATTAGAGGTAACACTAAAAAGCAAATAGTTAAATCAAAATTAAGCTATATATATATGTTGCTTCCTCAGTGATTTAGGCCTCTAAATGAATATATGCTTTTCCAAATGTACGTATTTGTATAATTTATGCGTAATTGTTAGTATTGGAGAGCCATATGAATTAAACAACACTAGAATAAAATCTGTAATGTGTATCTTAGCAAAAAGTGATTTTACATAAGGATAGAAGTCCCTTTATATACAAGAGAAATACAAGTCAACTGACTTAACGATAACTTCTAGTTACATCTAAACTAATTTAACTAACTTTATAAACTATATTTTGATTTATATCTTGACGCCCCCGCAAGTGGAGCATGGATATCAATCATGCCCAGCTTAGATGTGAAACAGTGGAATAAAACAGGAGATAGTGGGTTAGTCATGAGATCAGCCTTTTGTTGTGAAGATGAAATATGAAAGAGATTGATAAGTCCTTCTTGAATCTTCTCTCGAACGAAGTGGCAATCCAATTGAATGTTCTTTGTCCTTTCGTGATGGCATGCATTCTGATATATGTTATAAGAAGATTTGCTATCTGTATATATGGTGGCAGGAATTGTGGAAGAGATTTGTAGATCATTCAACAAATAAACAAGTCATTGAATTTCACAAGTTGTTAATGCAATGACTCTGTATTCCTATTCAACGGATGAGCGGCTAACTGTAAGTTGTTTCTTCGATTTCCATGAGATTAAGGAGTCTCATAGGTATATAGCAAAGCCACTGACACTCCGTAAAAAAAGTATCCGGACACTTGGCCTAATCGCATCACACGTACAATAACAAGTTAATTGTAATCATGAATTTCATGAATAAAATATACTTTTTCCTGGATTTGTTTGAATATATTTTAAGACTCTGAGCAACTGAAAGGTGATAATTACTAGGATTAGCCATAAATTCAGATAGTGTTTGTGTGCAATAAGATAATTCAGGCCTTGTAATGGTAAAATATAATAATATTCCTACAAGTCTTCTCAGATATGGATGGATCGAGTGAGGTGTTTGATCTTTTGCTAATGTAAGTCCGATTTTGCATCCATAGGAGAGAAGAAGGCTTGGATCCCAAGTATCCTGCTTCATTGAGAACATCCAAGGCATACTTCATTTGGCATAAACTGATACCTTTGGATGATCTAGCCACTTCTATGCCCAAAATGTATTTCAAAGTGCCAAGGTCTTTGATTGTGGAGATGGCATCTAAATGATCTCTGATTTTACCGATTTCTTGTATATTATTACCTGCAAAAATAATGTCATCAACATATACACATAAAACAATTATGAAATCAAATTTTGTTTGGATAAAGAAAGAATGATATGATTTTGATTGCACAAAACCATAAGCAAGTAAACAAGAGGTTAGTTTGTGAAACCACTGTTTAAATGCCTATTTTAAGCCATATAGACTTTTATTGAGTTTGTATACTCTAGAATCTGATCCAACACAATAGCCAGGACGAGGTTTCATATACACTTCTTCATTGAGATCACTGTTGTCACTTTATTTTTAGCTTCACCGCAAGTGTACGGTGTAGTTTATAGAATAGGGTAGCAAGGTCGTATCCACGGAGACTAATAAATTATTATGCTAAGTATTGAACCAAAATAGTCTTATTTTTATTTAGACGATCGAAATTTGATGATTGTTGTATTGAGATTAAGACAATTTAAATCACTAAAACACAAGATTGAGATAATACAAATGATAGAAGTATCAAGATAATGGAATGGATTTCGAGTTAAGGTTTCGATTAATAATCCTCTTGTTGTCCGATTAAATCAAAGCCACGCTTATTATCAATATTCCTATAAGACGATCACAAAGCTATTTTATCCCCTCTCGAGATGTATATAAAATGTAGATTGAAATATCTATGCTAGCATCTCTACTCAACAATAGATACACAACTCCCAAAAGCATCAAAGATCAAATGTCCTCACAATATTCGCAAACCTCTCGATTCATGCAAATATTTGTGTCGAGTATTCAAGATCTAATATTGAAACTCATCTCTCGAATTATGAATCAATATATCAAACAAGTTAAATCATTGATCAAGTGATAAAACAAGAATAAGCTCAAAATACTCAAATAGGCTTTAAGATAATAACTTCAACTAAGATTAAAACATCCAACAAGAGTTCATTAATCTACTTCCAAAACCCGAAATCTCAAGAGTTTAGCTACACATGATTTCTAAACAACTCATAAACAAATTGTTCAAAGCCATTGCAACTAAATGAAAGATTGAAACTAAAAAGAAGCAAGAAAAACTTAGGAAAGTCGACAATCTCTCGATATATCTCCGTTCCTTAAGCTCCGATGCAACCCGATTGTCTCCTTGGTGTCTTCTTCCAAGAATAGACCCTTGTCTTGTGTTGTAGATCCCAAAATATGTCGATCCCCCTTGTGTGCCCCCAAAAAGCCTTCTTATACTCCCCATCATGTTTAAGGCTTAATGCAAAGCAGATTGGGATTCCAGACAGACAAGACGGTCGTGTGCCCACGCACGGGTTACCCGTGCACCACCGCCGGAATACCCCAACTCTCCGTAGGGCGCACGGTGGTGCGTCGCTGAGCACGCCTACCCGTGCGCCACTCGGTGAGAAATCGACTCTCTGTAGGGCGCACGGGTGGTGCGCCCATGCATGGGCTACCCGTGCGCCATGTGCAGCCTTCAATTAACCTTGTACAGGGGTGCACGGGTGGTGTCTTGAGGCACGCCCAACCCGTGTGCCCCTGTTTCTTCCGTGAACGCTCAACTTTCGCTCTTTTAGGCTTCACTTTCGTATATCCACTCAATTCTCCGTGTTTCCACTTTGCTTTCCTCGTATTCTTATTCAATTAGCTTCAAATATCATGAAATTCCTACAAAATAAGCAAAGTGTAATATCTTTTCCACAAGGAGTGAATATGTAACGTTTAACGCGAGTATATGCATGTTTACTTATCATTATAGCTCGAAATACACATCAAAACACATGCAAAATTCACGCTTATCAATCACCATGAAGGAAAGCATTGATGACATCCAAATGATGGAGATGCCAACCTTTTGTCAGCAAAGAATAAACTAAAAAACCTCGGTTGTTATTTTTGTACCGGAGAAAATGTGTCAAATTAGTCAAGTCTTTCCTCTTGAGTATATCCCTTTGCAACAATCCATGCGTTATACCTCTCTATAGAGCTATTAGCTTTTTATTTGATTTTGTATACCAATTTGCTGTCAATACAATTATGTTTGGGAGGCAATTCTATTAAGGTCCATGTATTATTTTTCTCCAATGCTTTGAGCTCAGTATTCATAGCATCAACCCATTCACTAACTTTGCTTGCTTGAGCAAATATTTTAGCTAGGCTCAGTAATTTGAGTGATGTTGGCTGTGAAAACCTTGTGTGTGCTAGACAATTGATCAAGGGAAAGTGAATGAGCAATATCATATTGTCTACCTGATCTTACCAGCTGAGTAGAAGATGAAGGCTGCAATGATTAGGGTTAAGCACAATTGTATACATCAAGATAGTGAAGAGTAGTTCGATGCCTGTTAGACCTTCGAAGATCAGCTGATGTTGCTCTTGAGCTTGTTGCTCCTCTTGAGTCAGTTGTTTCTCTTGAGTCAGTTGTTGATCTTGACTTAGTTGTTGCTCTTGAGTCAACTGTTGATCTAGAGTTAGCTGCAGGAACAAGTATAGGAGCAGAGTTTGGGCTCTCAGCAGTCTGTGTAGTGACATTAGTAGGCTGAACATTTATAAAACCAATATGTGGAAATGATTGTGAGTTAAACTCATTAGAATGCTCAGTTGTACGTGTAGTTGGAAATAAAGGATCTACAATGTTAGAATTATCATTAGCAATAGACTATAAATGATAAATATGTTCACAAAATTCCACATGTCTAGAAACAAAAACACTGTTGTTTTTTATATCAAACAATTTATAACCTTTCATATTTAATGGATAACCTATAAAACAGACTTGATAACTCTAGGTTGAAACTTATCTCTTTGCCTTGATAAAAGAGATGCAAAAGCCAAACAACCAAATATTTTGAAGTAAGAAAA
Organism: Rehmannia glutinosa; assembly: GCA_016081115.2. Lineage (NCBI taxonomy): Eukaryota > Viridiplantae > Streptophyta > Magnoliopsida > Lamiales > Orobanchaceae > Rehmannia > Rehmannia glutinosa. The sequence goes on from JABTTQ020002283.1 coordinate 370,505, forward strand.
ATCAGGTTGTTGTTTAAAAAACACCTCCAAAAGGTGATTTATTTTCTAAAACAGGAGTTAGAAGTCTATTACTTATATGTGCAGTTGTTAAAATGCACTCATCCCAAAAGGTAACAGGGACTTTAGAATGAAAACAAATATTGGTACTTTCTTTATACCAATCCATTTTGCTGTGGGGTTTCCACACAAGAAGTTTGATATATCATACCAGTTGAAGCATAGAAGGAAGTCAATAAAAATTCACGGCCATTGTCAGTCCTAAGGATTTTGATTTTCTTATGAAATTGAGTGTTAACCATATGATAAAAGGCCTCTAAATGAGTTTTAGTATCAGATTTTTATTTTAACAAACAAATCCAAGTTGCATCTGGAGAAATCATCAACAATAGTAAGAAAATATCTAAAACCCATATGTGAAGTAGTACCAAATTGTCCCCAAATGTCACAATGTAGTAAATTCAAGATACCTTGAGTTACAAAGGTTCTGTTATTAAAAGACAACTTATTTTCTTTAGCCAGATGGCAAATGTCACAAGAATCAAAATTTTTGTTACATTTGGAATCAATATATGGTAACAATTTTAAAGCCTTTGAAGAAGCATGACCCAGCCTTCCATGCCATAAAGCTAGAGGAGCTGCAGAAGAAGCAGAATTACATGTCACGGTATTAATTTTGCAATGATATAGACCACCATGTTCCTTAGCAAAACCAATCATCTTCTTGTTTCTCCAATCCTGTAAAAAATAGTGTGCGAAGCAAAAATCCAAACTATATTTTGAATCCTTAACTAATTGAGAGACAAAAATTAGATTAAAAGAGAAAGAATGAATATATAAAGTGTTAAGCAGAACCAAAGTATCCGTAAGTTGAACCTTTCCAATGAATGTGGCCAATATAGATTGTCCATTTGGTAAATGAATTGAAATTGAAACAGAGGTGGGATTGTTTGGAAATAAAGAGAGATCGCATATAATATGATCTATAGCACTTGTGTCCAGTATCCATTTTGAAGTCTTATTTGTGCTTGTGGAAGAAACAGAGAATATACGAAATAGATGTTGCAAATTTGTGTGAATAATGCCTTCCTTAGAGTTAGGAACATGAGGTCTTTGATGTTGGTCCTTTGCAAGAATCGCTAGAAATTGTTGAAACTTGACTCAGGAGTGAAAAGAGAATTATCGGCTTTCTTAACTCTCGGGAGAATGTACCACCGCATTTGTAGCATGATCCTAGAGAGCTCTTGAACCATTTGGACCTTTCCCTAGGGGATATCTTATGAGCTGGAAACACTTGTCAACCTGTGTGTCTAGTAAAACCACAATGAGAACATTTAGACCTCTTCTTATCCTTTTGATATTGAAATCTTGGAATGTCGAATGATTAGCTAGCATATAGCCATAGACTTATCTGTAGTTGGCATAACAGATGAATTCTAAAGCCCCCTTCGGGACTCTTCTTGCAACAAACAATAGTAAACTTTTGCAAGAGAAGGAAGAGGGGGAGATAGCAACAATTGAGTCCTGATTTGTGCATAAGACTCATGCAAACCTACCAAGAACTTAATGACAGAGTCTGATTGCTGAGTAGCAACCATGAGAGCAACTATGTTACAAGAACAATGTCCACAAGAACATTTGGTTATGGGCCTGAAACTAACATTTTCATCCCATAATCCCTTAAACTGGTTATAATAGGTGGTAATTGAATTAGAACCTTGAAAGATGGAACTCAATGACTTTTTCAAATGAAAGACTCTTGGTCCATCACTTCAAACATAACGAATCTTAAGCTCATTCCAAACCTCTTGCCCAAAATTGAAATAAAGAGACTTTATCTAATCTCCTTCGATATGGAGTTTAAGATCCAAGACAAAACTAGATTGTTGGCCCTTGTCCAACAAGAAAACAATAACCATCAGACGAATCAGGCAAAAATATGGAACCATCAACAAAACCATGCTTGTTTTTCACATTGAGCATGAGGACAGCCCCTGCTCCAAGAATTGTAATTCTCTCCATTAAAAGACTCATACACAATCACTACACCGGATTGTCACTAGGATGTAAAACAATGGAGAAGTATGATCATCGACTTAGGAGAAGTGATTAGTTGAGCAAAGAATACAAAGAAAATGAATCATGATCTCCCGTAACTGGTTAAATTCTTAATGAAGATGAAAGCAGATTCTTGTTAATCTCAATTAACAAGATGTTTTTATGAAAAAGAATTGAAAACCTTGAGCGGAAGATGAAGATCACAAAACTGATACCATGTAAGTATTGGAAAACCATATATATGAATTAAAGAACAAGAGAATAAAATATGTTATGTGTATCTTAGCAAAAAGTGATTTTACATAAGGATAGAAGTCCCTTCGTATAGAAGGGAAATACAAGTCAACTGACTTAACTAACTTCTAGTTACATCTAAACTAACTTAACTAACTTTATAAACTATATTTTAATTTATATCTTGACAGTAATTAAGCAAACTACCCTAAGGTTTATTTTAATTAAAAAATCTCCAGTTTGTATTCAAAACTTCATATAGAGAAAATTACAGTAAATGCCCTTGCGTGTTTACACGTTACCATAAACTATTGTTTTGTTATACTTTTTCATATAAACTATGCAAATTTTCGCACTTTGTCCTTTATGGACAACCCCCCCCCCAAAAAAAAAAAAGGTTTTGAATTTCCTAAAAGAAGAAATTACACTAAACACCTTGTATTATACATGTTATTACACTTTACCATATGACTGTTATACTTTATCATATAAACTATGTAAAATTTTCCGTTTTGCCACATATAGAAATAGTCTATTATGACTGCTCCTTACGCCCATCCATATAGGCCTGACGGAGCTATAGGGGGCCAACTTGGGCCCCAATACTCCCTTTTTATAAAAAAATAATCTACTATATATGTAATTTTTTAAGACAAATTATTTAATATTTATATGGTTTATTTTTATTTTTATCTGACCCATCCCAATTTCAAGTATTGACCCACCTCGACTTTTTTTCTAGCTACGCCATTGTCGATAGGCGTCACGATAGTTCGTGCCAACATTAAAAAAACAAGTGAAAAGTACAGCGAAAAAGACTTTTCGCCGTTAACTTTTGGCATTTGCGACGAGTATTTATATATTTTTTTTTCTAACCGATTAAACTAACAATATATTTTTAGTCAATTAGCGATGAAAACTAATAATATGTAAATTTGCGACTAATAAATACTTTTATTTGGTAATGATAAATTTAAAAAAAATAAATTTAATAATATAAATGAAAATTTGGTAAAGTTTGCAGCCAACACTTTACTTTCTATCGCTAAAGTTTAAATAAAATAAAAGATAATTAAATAGTTATCGCTATATATAATATTAGCAATGAATGTTTGTTGTTTTGCTGCAAAAGTTACAAAATAATATCCATATTTCGTAAAATAAAGATACACCATTGTTTTAGGGCAGAATAGCCTCCCGAGTGTGTTTTTCCCTTTCAATTTCTGAGGTAATGTAAAAACTTCTGCTACAATTTTCCGTTTTTCTTTGTAGTGTTGGTACGAACCATATCGATGATTGTTAAGGTTCGCTGTGAGGAGTAGCCATAAAACAGCGTGTGGTTGAGCTATGAGGAACAATCTGAAAATCGGCCAGCTATACCTGACTACATTTTGGTATGAACTTAAGCTATTATTAGTATTTTATACGGAAGCATGATGAGTTTGATGAACTATTAATTTAATTATTTTAAGAAAAACTAAACCTTAGGGTAAATTGTCCATATTGGGCAAAGTATAAAAATTACATACTTCGTATAGTGAAGTGTAACATAAATAGTTTGTATGGTAAACTATAAAACACTAATGGTTTAAAAACGGTAATAATTTTTTCTTGCAAATATATCATTAAGGTTTGTATTTACCTATCAAATATCCCCCATATTAATTATGTACGTCATAAAATACCAATTATACTCCAATGCAAATATTAGTGAAACAAGATCATCAATCCTGAGATACATAACATAGCCTCATGCACACACACTGACACAACACACACATTCACCCATGGCTAAAACATTGTGACTATTTATAGAGTTTAGGCTCCACAATATATAATCCTTTATAGCAGCTTGCCTGGAGAAATCTGATCTTTACTTCATAATAGTAAAAATCAAGAAATTTATTATGATCTTAGGGCTTTAAGAGTATGGGGTGATCTTCCTCAACCATCTCTTCTGGGGCCTTCATTATATACCCTGATTTTGGAATCGAAAATAATCCGATTGAGAACCTAGCTTCATCCCCGGTCACCATTACCCTGTGATATGGAGCATGCACCCGCCCATTTGTCCATGCCTGCAAATGGAAGTTGTCTAGCTATATCATCTTGAAAGTAATTTAGACTCTATTTACATGCTTGGTGAGTTTATAAGCTCTTCAAAATATCTTATAAGCTGTTTGGGAACTTATTTTTAAAAGTATTTTGTAATTGTTTTTAAAGATCATATAAGCTCCAAAATTAAGATATTATTACGAGCTTATTAATTATTTTAAAAAAGGCAAGGACACAAATTTTATCTGCTATATTATTTAGTATGGCAATTGAAAAAGGAAAAATTAAAATTAAATTAATATTAAGTGGGCTTAATTGCTAAATTGGCTCTGTCACTTTGGGGTGGTGGATTTTAGGACTTTAGTTTTTTTTAATCTTGAATAAAGGACTTTAATTTAAAAAATATGGCACACTGAGAACAATTTCGGCCAGAAAATTGAAAAATTTGTTGGATTGTTGGCTTGATCGCCACATTACCACCCCACCCAAATTGGGGATTTTCAAAATTTGATACTGATTATGAAACATACGATGTGCATTTTTATATGTTTATTAATAATATAATTAAATTAAAAATAACTTAATTAAAAGTTTCACTAGAAAATTAAAAACTCCCAATTTGGGGTGGTGTGGTGGCAACCATGTCAGCAATCCAGTAAATTTCATAATTTTTGGACCAAAAATGTCCTCAATGTGCTGAATTTTTTAAATTAAATTTCTAATTTTCAAATTAAAAAAACAAAAGTCCTAAAATGCTACCACTCCAAAGTTACCGGACTAATTTTGCAATTAATTCAAAAAAAGGGGATAATAAAAGTTGAAGCACTTACATGGAAGGATTCTCCAATCACGACAATGAAAGAATTCTTAGAGGGCTCAGCATCGATCCAATATTTTCCATCTTTTGTCAGCACTTCCAATCCTTTCACTTCATTACCATACAATATGGTGACAACAATTTTCTTGTCTTTGTGGGAATCCAATCCAAGCTTAGTATCATTGCTCTTAGGCGCATCATATTTCTGAAATCTAATAAGGTAATCTGTCACACCCATATGCTCATCCAAGAACTTTTCCAGTCCAAGGCTTTCCAAAACCATCCTCCTCACTATCTTGTCCAATTCTGACAATTGCCCCGAATATGACTCTACGTTCTTGCTGCAGAAAATAATTGATTATTATAGAAGCCGCAAAACATTTATTTGATTAATAAAAAGTGTTTAATTAATAAGTTGTAACCATATTTTTACTTATTTCAAAATGAAATCAGAAGTAGAACCAGAAATTTGTAACATCTCTTCCCTACTTTTAAGTTTATGTTTAAATTATTCAGAATTATTAGCAAAAGTCAACCTTTGGGAAAAATACGGCAAAATTGCAAAAATAGTCCTCAGTAACTAAATGGCATGTTGCAAAAAGTCCTATAAAATGCTTAAATTGCAAAATAGTCCTATAACTATATGGATGATTTTACAAAATAGTACTACAAATTACTAAAATTGATACTCAAGTATAAGTTACGTGACTATTTTGCAAACTGTACAATTTGCTGGACTATTTTGTAAAATCATCCATAGTTATAGGACTATTTTGCAATTTGAGCATTTTACAGGACCTTTTCGCAACCGCCATTTAGTTACAGGACTAATTTTGTAATTTTGCGAAAAAATACCAACAGCTGACATTAATCACTTTGCAAAAACACTTCCTTAGTGTTATTCAACGAAAAAATTTACATATGTAATACCTGAAATTGGGACTGCCTTGGGACCACATGAGATTGATGAAGTTTTCGATATTTCCAGGGGAAAGTGCGTCCTCGATCCCCAAGCTTTCGTAGAGTGGAAGCGTCGGATATTGTCCAATGTAGCCATAGTATGGAGTATCGGACTTGTTAAGTCGTTTGATATGCAAAGGGAGATCAAAAAGTTGTTGTGATCCGTCAATTATTGATTTCCGGAGATTAAGAGGCACTTGATCGAATATGGCCCGAAAACAACCGTATTCTTCCAGGGCTTTTAGGACTTGGATTTTCACGGATTCCCACGTTGGAGTTTGTTGTTTGAGGTTGGAGAAATCTATAACAGGAAGCTTCATGGTTTCAGAACCCATATTTTTTTTGTTGAAGAAGTTGTTGTTAGAAAATGTAGAATGCTGTGATGACCTTTTGTGTTACGGTTTCAATTTTCTAAACTGTTTTTGAGGTTATTAAAGGTACTAATGGTTTAGTGTTAGTTCAATATAAGCAGTATTAACATTTCACAATTGTTTTAATATCGGATCTAACCGCACCAGCGTGGGCCCAGTTCAAATAGTTTTTTTCTTTTATTGTCGACTTAGAGTATACCTATTCCAGTTGAGGGTACAAACTTCTTTGGGAGAGGAGGGGCAAACCCAACCCCAATACTTCGCGTTAATCAGAAGTCGAACCTCGAACCTCCGGGTTGCAATTGTAACCCCTCAACCACCAGGCCAAGCCCTGGAGTTAGTCCAAATAGCCTTAAAAACCTTTCTTTTTTTTTTTTGGATCGAACCAGTTTAAATCAGCCAAAAATCGTTTAAACAAGACATAATTGGCCAAAATCGATTCAAACAGTCAAAACCGGTCTTTTGTTATTTTTTAAACTTTTCTAGACGTGTTGTTGATTGGATCGATAATTGAATAATCCAATTAAATAAATCAACAACTGACAACAAGATCGATTTAGTATTAATTAGTGCAACTAGTTCCATAATATGGACAAGATCAGATTAGGTAGTGATTACATTGAAATAGATATTAAACATATTACAAAACAGAAATTTAAAAATCCAAATTTTGCCATTTTTTTCATGTTTGACGATTTTGTCCTTGTCCATAAATATTTTAACAACAAGATCACGTCCTCCTAAATAAATTTTTTATAAAACAAACGTTTCTTGACGATGACCCGATTCTTGTGGACAAGTCCTGACGAAAACTATCTTGAAACAACAAAACAACATTAAAAACAGTATAATATAACTCAGAAATAATTTAAATAATAAAAAAAACACCATATAAAGTAAAAAGAGCCTAAAAATAGCTAAAAATTACATTGAGGCATTGAAAACTATATGAAAACAAAAAAAAATCATAACAACATTAAAAATATTATTGAACAACACATGAACAACAAAAATAATATATAAAACAACAAACGAACAAAAAAAAGCATAAAAAATAAGTAAAAGTTGTATTGAAACTTCGAAACAACAACGAAACAACCAAGAAATAGATATAAACAACATCGAAACAACAAAAATAAATATAAAGTAATGCAGAAGCAAAAAAACGTAAAAAAGTAAAAATAACCAAAAAAAAATGAAGGAACGTAAAAAATTCAACCGAGAGGGTATAAAAGGGAGTTTAGCGTAAATTGTGTCCTTTTTCAAAAAAGGAAGATACTTTCGGCAATTTTTCTTTTATATATATATATATATATGTGATTGAACCGGTTTAAATCAGTCAAAAACCGGTTGAACTGGACATAACTGGCTAAAATCTGTTCAAGTAGTCAAACCGGTCTTTTGTTATTTATTTTTATCTTTTGGTTACTTTATTAGTTTACTGAAATTTAAATTTGATATTTTGTTAAATTTATGTGATATTTGAGTTTTGGACTACACTATATAATTTCTAAGTCGGTTATGTATGTGTTTTCTATCAATAAAATGTGTTACATAATAATTATTAATATGTGCATTGCATATAGTATGACGGGTCAGAGTACTGGTCGGCCGACATATTGAACCACAAATTGACGAGCTGATAATTTGCTCACCAGTTTGGAATTTAAAACATTGCATTTCACCAATTGATTCTTATATATACAGTACTATTTCACGGTCAAATGTAGAGTTGTCAATTTCGGCCTGACCCGGTAAAATGACCAAAATGGTCTCTAATTTTAGAGGCTCGAAATGAGATGGGATTTTTTCGGCCCAGTCCGTCTGGCCCAATTTTTTAGTATAATTTGTAGAATGGGTCGTACTGGATTCCCAAAATAGCGACTCGAGTATTATTTGGCCCGACCTAATTTTTTCCTTTTGGCCATCGGCGCGGCCCATTTGACACCTCGCTATCTTGTACGAAGGATCTGGGGGGTTTATTTGGAATTTTTATAGCATATTTTTGTCGATGATGTTGGTTATATATTGTTGGATATTAAATTTTTTAGTATTTTGTTGTTATTTTTTTCTAGTTAGAAATAGTTTTGTACGTGTTGTACACATTGATGGATATGAAGTTGGTTATATGGTTATATCTATTTGTTATTGTACCAGGAATTTTCGATTTCCAGGGGGCATGCTGCTGATTTTTTTGTGATGTGGTGGTTGTTGATATTGTACATGTTGATGAATAATTTTATCTAATTGTTATTGCACCAGGTATTGTCAATTTTTAGGGAAAATGTTGCCAATTTTTCTTTTTCCTTTTTGTTTTGGGGGTGATTGTTGATGATGTTATTTTTGTGTTTGTTTTGATATATTATATCTATTAATTAAATTTATTTATTGTTTGCAGATATACTTTTCGTGGGATCTGGCCAGCGAGCGACAGATTGATGACATGTTCATGAAGCAAAGGCTGCGGAGCGCTATAGTGATGTGATTTGCAAGTTCAAAAGTAAGAGAGCCCGCGGCAAGCCAAGTTGTGTTTCTGAAGATGCCTTGAAGATATGGTTGGCCTATAGCCTATTGGGGGTTGTTGCTCTATCTGAAAAATAGAGCAACAATAGGATGTCCGAGGGTGGGATCCCTGGTTCAGATTGTTCTCGCCACGCTGGAGGCTCACGCTCGTACATTGAGTATACTAATGTTCTCGTAAGTAAATTTTCATTTGCTTGAAGTTTCTTTCAGAACAATTATAAGTTATTTTTAATACTTGTTTATGGATGCAGCGAATTGAGAAAGGGCGAGAACCTAATGCGTACGAAATATTTTTGCTTATGCATATGAAGAATGATGGTACATATGTCCATGAAAAGGCTAGGCAAATAGGTGTAAGTATAACTTTAAAATGCTTTCCGTTTTCACTATATACTTTTATTCATAGAGTCAATTGTAATTTATATTAATCGTTTTTGCGGGAGGATGTCGAGGCACGTATAGGCAAATCACCAATATAAATACTACCAACAATTTTAGATTTTATTTGTAAATATTTACCGACAATAATTTTAGCTATAAGGAGTTTACGTATACTTTATAGTCATCGTAATGGTTACCTACAAATTTTTGTACACATAAACTGATTTTTTTCTTGTAGTGAGTGACAAGACCAGTCCAATAATATATCAAGAAATCAAGACAAGCACAGTGATATTTCCAGGCAAACCATGAAACACTGCACAATTCTTATTTATTACAGCACCAGCTAGGAATTAAGCAAATATCAACATGAGAATATCCACAAATTACATATATTGAAAACACATGATAAACTTAATTGGCGTATATATAGAACAACATTTAATGGACTCAAAATAACATAATATATCTAAGGACATTGTATTGTACTCAAATTCCACAGTATGTTTGGATTGCTCCTTTCATCTTCGGCCCTCTTTCATTGCAGTACTCAAGAAATTCCAAATTACTGAAAGATTTGAATTTCAATGGATTTTCATCATCAACTAGCTCCTCTGGTACTTGCAGAATCCCACGAACGAAAGAGAAAAGGCCGATTGAATACTTTTCTTTACTTCCTATTGCAGTGACTTTGTGGAGTGGACAATATATTCTGCCATTGCTCCATGCCTAAACAATTTTTCACTTCAGTCCATGCACATTAATATTCAAATTTACAATAAATTGTTATAAAAGTTACCCCAAGAGTTGGCCTAATTATAAAAAAAAATCAGTTATAATAAAGGATTTGGAACATCTTACCATGAATGGTTCACCTACAATGACTATGAATTTTCCAGGAGATGGCTCAAAATCAATCCAATCGCCATCACAAGTTTCAATCGGCAAACCTTTCACTTCATTTGAACCAATTATAGCCATAAAACTCTTGTCTCTATGAGGTAGAATATCAATATCGCTCTTGTTTTCGCCTGGCGAGTGGTATTTCATCACTCTTGTCATGTAAAACGACGACTGAATTAAAGGGTCGATGTATTTTTCCAAATTGTAACTGCTACCCACCATTTTCATCACCGTGTGATCCAATTCCAATAACAGCTTACAGTATGAGTATATAGTCTCACTATTATAAGTGGAAAACCAGGGCCGATAAACACAGAGAAATTTGTAATCAGTTAACTAGCAAAATCATGCATATTGTGTGGGGTAAAGTTGCAGTGTAACTATATGATGGTAGTAAAAGAGCCCTGTAAAAATCTCATGTTGCAAAAAAATCCTATAACTATATAAACATTTTAACTGTGGTCTTGCAAAATGTAAGGTTTGCCAATAGCCTTGCAACTGCACGAAATCAACTGCACAAAAATCTCAATTTTGGTCCTAGTTTCACCTGGAAGTTGGGAACTATATATGCCGTTCTTGTGATTGCAATCCGGTGAAATGAGGACCTTAATTGAGATTTTCATACAGTTCTAGGACTATTTTGCAAATTGTGCATCTTACAAGATCAAAATAAAGAATTTTCTATAGTTAAAAACCTTTTTTGCAACACGTAATTTTTCCTAGAATTTTTCCTACCGCCTTATAGATATATACATGACCAATTGTGTAATTTTCCCTATGCTGTAATAGGTCAAATTGGTTGTGGAAACGAAGAATACCATGTTTTTCAAAATCTTCTTTTTCAGTCATTTTGACTAAAAATTGACGGTTATAACTTTCGTGTATTATCTGGTGAAATACTTACCCAACTTTCGAAAAACTGATGTGGCATATAACTTGATAGCCAATTTTGATAGCTCGGCACCATATCATGTTTTTGAAAAACATGCCCAAAAAATATTTTAATTATGGAGAAAATGCTAAAAATCCGATTGAATCTATGTACGGTTACCAGAATTTATCATGTCCATGAGGCCACATGAGGCTGGTGAACTTTTTGGCAGCTTCAAAAATTCCGCCATTTTCAAACCCCAAGTACTCCAAGTGAGGCATGAAAGAAAAACTCCCACTATACCCAAACCCTGGAATTTCGGAAGTGTTTCTCCTTTTAGTTTCCATGGGGAGACCAAACAATTCCTCCATCAGATCGAGCGTTTCCTCGTACAGCTCCGAACTGATGTTATTGTCGTAAGCCACCACAAAGCATCCGTACAATTCCAGGGCCTGGACTGAATCCGATGTCGATTTCCAGGAATTTGTGCCTGGATTCATGTTTTTTTCATTGAATTCTATTACGGGGAGTGTAGATTGTGCGTGATGGGAACCCATATTAGTGATTGATTTTTTGAGGGGTTATTTTCAAGTAATTTTATTCAACTCAGTGTCTACACAAATTATAATGCTCACTGGTTAGGTACCTGCTGGTTAATTTTCACAGGTTTTATAGATACAAGTAATTTGTGCCAATTTCTAATTAGGCCATATTTTTATTTGATGGTAATGACATTTGGGGACCATGCAAAATTGAAAATTCATATATATATATATATATATATAAAGGGGAGGTTAAAATGAGACCACATATTATAGTGAGACAATGTGGACTCATCTCAACCCTCCTTTAGTTATATCAATGGCTAAGATAAATAGGGGTTATAATTACATTAAATATTTAATCAAATCGAAATAAGGGTATAGTAATCAAATTACCTAAGTGGGGGACCATCTAAATATGGAATCATTTATTATAAGAGAGAAAATCACGTGGGGAGAGAGAAAATCGCTACTGCAGAGAGAAAATCACACGCATGTGCTCTTTCTACGTAAAAGATGTTTATAACTTATCATATATTTGATGTATATTTAACACTATCTTATTGTATGTTTAGCATAATTTTCTGCATATTAAAATGGTCAAACAAAAATATGTGGGGACCTTGAATCAAGGAATCGATTATATATAGAGAGAGAATCACACTCATTAAAATGTGGGGGACCAGTGGATTAAGTAAATCAATTATAGAGAGAGAGAGAGAGAAAAAAATCACGCTCGTTGTTGTGTTGTATATTTAGCATATATTTGATGTACACTTAACACTATTTTGCTGTATGTTTAACATAATTTTACTACATAATAAAATGGTCAAACAAAAATATGTGGGGACCGTGGATTAAGTAAATCAATTATAGAGAGAGAAAATCACGCTCATTAGTGATGTATATTTAGATATATTTGATGTATACTTAACACTATTTTGTTGTATGTTTAACATAATTTTACTGCATATTACAATTGTCAAACAAAAATATAAGTATACAACAAAACACATATAAGTATACAACGAACCACATATAAATATCCAACAAAAAAACATAAGTATACAACAACATAAATACATACATAAAAAAATAACTACTTATACAACAAAACACATCTAAGTATACATCGAAAAACATCTAAGTGTACAGTAATTCTAACTGCCTCCTTGTAGGCCCTCTTTTCTCCACGTCAACATCGTCTTCTTCACTAATCCTCCAATCATGTCCTTTATTTCAAACCCCAAAAATATCTCTCGAACTCCGCACTCCGACGCTTTCTTCAACAAAATACTCGGCTAACTCCACCATCCCCGAATCAAGCATATCGTCGACTCGATTTATATTGAGGTTTTCTGAGTTATGATTCAAATCCAGATTCGTCAAGCTCTTCGGAAACTCCAATTCCGAGAAATTAAACTCCAACATATTCCTTGAAAAATCGGCATCTAAAATGCTCTTATTTTTTCCAAACAAAAACGATCATGTGGCGTCGTTTGCTTTGTTTCTAGAAACGTCGATGGTCGATCAAAGTGAAATTCATGTGATCTAATTTTCTCAGACAACCTCGGAAAACCAAACCAATAATATGGTTTGCTGCAATCATGTGTATGATATTTAGCATACTCATCATCCTCTTTGGAATAGCAACCTTAATCATATTTCTCGCTGTCCAACCAAGCTGCAATGATTGAGCTTGTGGAGGCCATGGAGGAGTGAGGAGAGAGAAGGGAACCATTGGAGAGGAGAGTGAAGATTGGGGGGAATAAGGATCGATTGAACAATTACCAAGTTGATTGAAAGTGTCTAATTATACAATTACAATATTGCCCCTTATAGATTTAAAATAAATTAAAAAAGGTCATTAAATTGGGTAAATCTCAACCATCTAAAATTACAGATTTGTGGACATGATTAGTCCACACTGTCTCACTCTAATAATGTTGTCTCATTTGATCATATTCCTATATATATATATATTGATATTTTCTTTGTGTTAACCGAAATTATATTGAAAAAAACTATTTCAAATTCCAATCGCAAAAGTTCAGTTTTGGATGATGTCATCGGCATTAAAATCGTCAATATTGTAGTTATATTACTAATTTAGTCACCAATTGTAACTAATTAAATTTCGATGAATATGATGCTTAACCTATCGAGAAAATCTTTGATTGAAATGTTGATGTAATTCTTACTTAAGCATTGATTTGATTTTTTCTTGAAAATAAATTAAAGGAATAATTTCACTTTTAGTACCTAATGTTTACCACCTTTTGCACGTAATGATTTACTTAATCAATTATATTAACCAACGTTTCCTATATTCACCATTCCCACTATAATCCGTTAAGACCATCTCCAAACGATAGTTGGATTTTAAATTGGGAAAAGGACACAAATACCCGATTTTGGATGCCCAATACCAGCAAAATGCCCACCCGGCCCGGATGTTTCACAAAAATGCCCGATTTGGCCAAATTGTTCCCAAATATACCCAACTCAAACAGATTAGGACAAAACTACCCAATCTTAAGATCTTGGTGAATGCGCGTTTCCCCTCCAAAATCACTTGGTCGATCACAAGAAGATCTCTGATCAAAAATACAATCCCAAAATATTAACGAAAAACAGAGGAAATGCACAGATTCGAGGAAACACAGATCGAAGGGGAAAAAAACTGGACTGTTAGAGATCACAATTCAAGATCAATATCGAGGAAGAAGAAGACCAAAACAGGTAAAAAAGCGATCTGTTTATATTGTTCTGAGAATACCTTATTTAGATATATTTCATGATTTTCTGATGAAATTTAGAATTCAATGTGTATTATGAGATTGACATTGAATTGAACCAAGTAATTTTGCATGCATATCCAAAACCCGAAGTTGTAAGCTTCAAAATACTTATTTAGTTCGAATTATGATCCAAAATCCTACAAACATTGCTTTCGTGATTATCTAAGAATAAAATGTGTCAATCTGGAAAAATCGAACGCAGACATTACGTGATTGTTTCACATATGTTTTTTCTTGTTTCACATATGTTTCTTTTATGTTTCACAATTGTTTCGTTCGCCTTTGCTTCTTGACGTACATGAACATTGTTTCATTTATGTTTCTTTTATGTTTCACTTAGCCAACTATTCATTGAAATCCACAGTTGAATGGAGCAATCCCGTTTGTAGTATAACATTTATGTTTCTTTTATGTTTCATCGTCATCACCATTTTGCAGCTTTAACTTAACATGATTGTGAAGCAGATGACTGATCCTTACTTGTTCATTCTCTGTCTCCAACGCTTCGACGTCCATAGCCTTCCCAACAATAAGGTGCTTGGCATAACAAGCAACAAAAAAATCCCACATTCACTACAAAAGAAATAAAAAAAATATACACAGTCAGATAGATAACACAACAAATCAAAAACAATAAAAAAACAAAATAAATGAAAAATACATAAATTAGAACAAAAGAAACATAAAAGAAACAACTTTGAAACAACATCGAAACAAACGAAAACTTCAAACCATAAAATAATAAAAGAACACAGAAAAATCATGCATCAGCAACACAAAATCAACAAATCATTCAAATTTGCATTCAACACACACACAAAAAAAAAAAAAGAAAACCAGGAGTCAAAATCGCTGAAGGAGATTTTCGTCCTCACTTCGGAATCCTAAAAGCCAAGAAAACTAGTCTCAAATCTCAATTATTCAATTTTCCTGTTTCCCCATTATTTCCTCCCTCGATTTCAATTAGGTTAGGGTTTTCGAAATTCATTGAATCAAAAACTCATCGATGTCATCTGCAAAGCAAAGATGATCGTTCGAGGAGCTCCAACGGCGAGGCGTTTGAGGTGGAGGGCGATATGAAGGCAATCGATGCGAGTTCCAAAGCATGAAGTTCACATCCATGTTATTAAACGTAAATTCTCGGCGGAGAAGGAGGTGATGAAACGAAAGGAGGGGTAAAAGCTGGATAGCGACCCTAAATCTGGCGGGTATTTTTGAAAAAAACAAATGGATCGGGTATATTTGGAATAGGGTGACATTTTTGTCTTTTTTGAAAAATGAGGGCATTTTGTGTAATTTTCTCTTTTAAATTTGATTCGAGTCCAATTAATATTGGGCTTAGAAGAATAGTTTTGAGATAAAAGAAAAAAATAAGAGCACAAGCCCAAATGGCCCAAATTCTAGAATATATCTAGAAAACTCTTATGAATATATCTTAGATATTATTTGAAGGAGACAAAAACTTCTGTCAGACGGTCTAACGGGCCAAAAACTGTTAGACGGATCCAAAACCGACCCGGTGGCATTTTCGTAATATTAGCAGTGGTGTTTTAGTAGTTTTCATGGACCACCGGTATTAACCTTCCTTCTGAAAAGTATTAGCCATCCTTCTAAAAAGTATTAGCAATTCTTCTGAAATGTATTAGTTCCCTGGAGAGTATTTTAGTAGTTTTACTGAATATAATTAACATTTTCTCCCGAAAATTATTAGTAGTCCATCGAAAAAAGTATTAAGTCCCCGAAAAAGTATTAATAGTTACTTGAACAATATTTTATTAGTCCTTCTAAACGTATTAGTTTTTTCGTAAAAAGTATTAGTAGTCCAAAGTGAAATATATTAGTAGTTCCCCCGAAAAATATTAGTTTTGTCCCCTGAAATGTTTTTAGTAATTTTCTGAATAGTATTATTTTTCCAATAAAAAGTATTGGTAGTCCCCTGAAAAGTATTAGTTGTTACCCTGAAAAGTATTAGTTTTCATGGTATTATTTATATACATAAACAAGAACAACCGTATAAGTTTATGAAAGCCAGTATATATACAAAACCTTGCTCCTCCATTTTTCTCATTGGATGATATATTTGTTAGCTTACTTTCATCCTTGTCAAATAGAGAAAATGTTTCCTTAAATTTGAAGATCTAATCTGATCCACCATATTTTTTCTCGAAGCATTTCCTCTTCAGCAATGCTACAACTCTGTGTGAATTTTTTGTTGAAATCAATGGTTTGGATTTTGTAGCTTCTGGAGGGGGTGAGAAAGATGAGATCGATCTTTGAGAAGATTGAGCATGCAACAGATCTGATAGGAAACATCAATGGTGGATCGAAGCAGTTGGATAGATCTAATAAAAGACGCAGGGAGAGAGAGAGAGTGGGATTTGCGTGTTATTTTTTTCACTAATTGTACAGGATCTAGGAGTGGGTCGCTGGGTTGGATTAAAATTAGATTCGTCTAACGGATTTGATCTGTTAGACCGTCTGATAGGAGACCTCCTATTTGAAGGAAAGCTTGTAGAATATTCTAGGAAAGTAGATATTTTGGAGGATGATTCTAGTAGATGAATTATTACCATTAGATCAAATAAATCCTAGCCATTGGTTAGAAAGTTTTCTTAGTATAAATCGAGGTGTCTTGATCATTTTATAACAAGCCAAATTTGAGAAGAATCAATACAAGCAAATATTTTCCCACCAAAAACTCTCTTATATTTCTTAGCATAAATAAACTCCTCTTCCTATCTAGAAAATAATCCCTCTTCCAACTTCCAATTTCTAAATAACCCTTTTTTTCTTCTAAACTTGAGATAACCCTCCTCTAACAAAGTGGTATCAGAGCCACAAGATTCTTGTGGTTTACATAAAATATGGCAAACAGTGTGGTTTCCTTTCAAGTCCATATGCTCAACACAAGTAACTATGACAATTGGAGTATCAAGATGAAGGCCCTTTTGGTGCACATGAAGTTTGGCATATTGTAGAAAAAATATATGCGGAGCCACAAGATGAGACTACACTATCCCAAACTCAAAAGGATAATTTAAAAGATTCAAGAAAGAGAGACAAGAAAGCTATCTATCTCATCTACCAAGCTTTTTCTTTTTAATAAATGCAAAATATTATTAAAATAAATATAGTGCACTGCTTACAAGCCAAGCAACTAGCTTTTTAAAAAAAGGGGTCTCCTTAAAACCTACCAAAGTAAAACCCATTGGGAAAAACCTTTGATAGGAAAAAGAGTACCCCATAAAAGAAACAACATAAATAACTTAAAATCTCAATCGAAATGATGTACGTTGATTTCTAGAGGATTTTCGAAGAACATTGGCATGTGTTTGTTTTGCACGTACTTGAGTATCCTCCTGATGGTCTGATGTATCCTGTGGAATATCGACCCAGGATCCTCCAGTCACAATTGCCAGAGCGTTCATAGCTTCTGATGAATCACTTGAGTGAAGGACAATCGGAGCAGATAAAGAGTCGCCTAACTTGGTCTTTAAAGCTTCCAATTTATCTGCATCATCTTGATCGTCTTCATCTGCCATATCTAACCAACGTTTTTGGGCAGCAACGACCATAGCCTTGAACCCCTCGGAAGGATCATTGGAGCTATGGACATAATCATTAAAAGGAAGGCAATTTGAACCTATTTTCATTCCACGTTGCAAATTAACCTGTCCATGTTCTTCCAAATTTGTTGCCTGCGATTGATAAGGAACCATGGCTCTATCTGTGTTGCTAGTATTATATTCCAAAGCCATAATCCGATTCTCATTATCAGATTTGTGCTCTAAATTCGTATTATCACATGGCACATCATCTGAATCAGCACCCAGAACATCAAAAGAATTCTTAGTGTGAATACGTGAAGGAGAAGGTTCACTCTTCTTAACACGAGC
This sequence comes from Rehmannia glutinosa, assembly GCA_016081115.2. NCBI lineage: Eukaryota > Viridiplantae > Streptophyta > Magnoliopsida > Lamiales > Orobanchaceae > Rehmannia > Rehmannia glutinosa. The sequence goes on from JABTTQ020002283.1 coordinate 388,914, forward strand.
TTGATGACTCATATTTCCCATGGAGTCAACAACGGCCTTGCCCTTGTCCTGCTGCACTGGACGGTAAACTTTACGGACCCTGGAATGACCCCGTTGCATAGAATTCGGACGTGCCGCTAAAGTCCTGGGACGTCCCTGGTCATGAGAGACGTGTCTTTCAGTGGTTGAGTTCCCTGCGGGAGTAATACGGTAAAAAACCATCGAATGTCTGCTACACTGCACTTTGAACAAAATTCCAGTAATTTCTCATAAGTAACTGACACAAGGAACATTGGCCAACCCGTTCTACCATGATGTGCTCCTCCAACGTTTTCGACAGAACAATATCCACTAACACCCGGATGAAATGTCCTAGAGAACCATCAAGCGAATCTTTGGTCAATTTGTATCGGATTCCCAATCGCAATTGGTGATCCCCAAGATGTTATTAGGATCCTAGTACTCCAAACCGAGCTCAAGATTCAGACCAAACACTTTCCACCGACGTATGTACCTTGTATGGATTGAAGTCCTGGACCCATGGGAGAGCCGAATAGTACCTTGGGATTAAGCGTCAATTAATACGTAATTGAGCTCGTGCCCGATCTTGCGTATTAAAAAACTTGACACAAAAATCCCTTACCCAAGGGATTAGTTTCCAATTATTCTTAATTCCTCATATTTCCGATAGGCGTTTATGCGTAAAACATAGTCGCCCATGGTTTATTACCCTTCCTAAAATCACCCTACCAATCAAAGAATAGGAAAATTCAATGAGGCATTGTTGATAAACGTTCTCATCAATAGTAACGAAATAATAATTTCCCTTTCTAATAGGTTTAGGGATAGAATGGGATTTACCAACAACAACATGCGAAAATGTTATAAAATTACCTTGGAGTCTGCATAGTTGAATCCATATCATGGTGAATACCTGAAACAATTTTAGCAAAAGAATGGCCAAAATTGGATTGAGCATTACTATTATGAGTCGAATGTCGAGGATTCGATTCATAATCGGATGACATTGAGGTAGAGGTCCCAGCACTAGGGCATACATGGGGCATCATTACACCAGATGAATCCAAAGATATAACATGATACTTTGTAGAGGGGACCACTGTTGCCTGAGTGTTGACCTTTGAAGGAGAGGAGGGGACCACTGTTGTAATCACATTGGGAGGGACCATAGTTGAAACCACCTTAGGAGGGGGATCGCCGCAAGGGACCACCTTTGATGAGTTCATGGCAGCCCCAAGTAAGAGATTCGAAGGATCCATAGAATTAACCCTTGCCGCAAAATCCACATAAGATATAGGAGAACTCGTGGAGGAGAAAACCAACGGAGAACAAGATGTAGCAAGAGAGCAAACATCATAACGGCCCGGTTTTGTATCCTAACGGGAAAACAAATTAGGAAAAGACATGGAGGCACGACCCTAGGGTTTGGGAGAAGAGAGCATCCTAGCTCTCATCTACCAAGCTTTGGATGATGATGGTTTCGAAAAGATCTCAAGTGCAACTACCGCCAATGATGCATGGGAGAAGCTTCAAACGTCTCACAAAGGAGCCGAGCAAGTAAAGAAGGCACGTCTCCAAACATTAAGAGGTGAATTTGAAGCTTTACATATGAAAGAGTCCGAATCTATTTCTGACTATTTTTCAAGAGTTTTGGCGGTTTCTAATCAAATGAAAAGAAATGGTGAAAAGTTAAGTGATGTGAGAATTATGGAAAAGATAGTCCGTTCTTTAAGTCCTAAATTGAGCATATTGTCGTAATAATTGAGGAAACAAAGAATTTGGAGGAGATGACTATTGATCAATTATTGGGGTCTTTACAACCATATGAAGAAAAACATAAAAAGAAGCAAGATATTGTAGAACAACTTTTTAAAATGCAAGTTAAGGATAAAGAAGAAAGTATGGGCAATGAACGAGGTCAACATGAAAGAGGTCGTGTCCAAGGACGAGGTCGTGGTCGTGGACGTGCACGAGGAGGTTTCAATAATAATGAAGATAGAAGAGAATACCCAACCAGTGGACGCAGGAGGAGCAATCCAAGAACAAGGTACGAAAAATCACAAACTAAGTGTTATAATTGTCAAAAATTTGGACATTATGCTTCCGAGTGTAGAGCTCCCAAAATCAAGGTTGAAGAAAAGGCGCACTATGTGGAAAATAAAATGAAGAAGATGTCAATTTGTTACTAGCATACAAGGGTGGTGATGGAAGACAAGACAACACTTGGTACCTCGATATTGGTGCAAGCAACCATATGTGTGGAAGAAGAAGCATGTTTGTGGAGCTTGATGAATCGGTGAGTGGCAATGTTTCTTTTGGAGATGAGTCTAAAGTTCCGGTGAAAGGAAAAGGTAAAATTCTAATCCGCTTGAAGAATGTGAGTCATCAATTTATTTCTAATGTCTATTACGTTCCAAATATGAAAGGTAATATCTTGTGTTTGGAACAACTCTTAGAGAAAGGCTATGACATTCACATGAAAGATCGTAGTCTTTTTTAGAAGAGATAATAGAAATAATTTAATCACTAAAGTGACAATGTCTAGAAATAGAATGTTCTTATTAAATATCCAGAATAATGTAGCAAAATGTCTCAAAGCTTGCTACAAAGATATATCTTGGCTTTGGCATCTACGATTTGGGCACTCAAATTTTGGCGGATTAGAATTTCTATCAAAGAAAGAGATGGTAAGAGGATTACCTTCCATCAGCCATCCCGATCAACTATGCGAAGGATGTCTATTGGGAAAATAATTCAGAAAGAGTTTTCCAAAGGAATCAAGCTCAAGATCACAGAAGCCACTGGAGCTCATACACATTGATGTTTATGGACCAATCAAGCCAAGTTCTCTCGGTAAAAATAATTATTTCCTCCTCTTTATTGATGATTTCTCTAGAAAGACTTGGGTATATTTTTTGAAATAGAAGCCTGAAGTGTTCGAAGCATTCAAGAAGTTCAAAGCTATGGTGGAAAATGAAAGTGGATGCAAAATCAAGGCAATACGATCAGATCGTGAAGGAGAATTCACATCTAAGGAGTTCCAAGAATTTTGCGAAGCAAACGGAATCCAGCGTCTCTTGTGATCCCAAGATCTCCTCAAAAAAATGGCGTAGCTGAGAGAAATAATAGAACAATTCTTGAAATGGCAAGGTGCATGCTCAAAAGCAAAAGGCTGCCAAAGGAGTTTTGGGCTGAAGCAGTGGCGTGTGCAGTGTACCTGTCAAATCGCTCACCAACCAGAAGTGTGTGGAAAAACACCACAAGAAGCTTGTAGTGGAAGAAAATCAGGTATCTCTCATCTAAAAGTATTTGGAAGCAAAGCATATGCACACGTACCTAACTAGAGAAGAAGTAAGCTTGATAACAAAAGCGAGGCATTCATCTTCATCGGGTATGACTCAAATTCTAATGGTTATAACTTATATAATCCAAATACTAAGAAGCTTGTGATAAGTCATGGTGTAGAGTTTGATGAAGAATCAGATTGAGATTTTGGCTCCTAAAACAACTTCAATTTCTTTAGGATTTTGAAGAAAATGAGTCAAGACCAATCGACCCAACAATAGAAGTTCAAAGAAGAGCCAACTACTCCATCCACTTCACAATCACGGTGAAGGAGACTCGCCACCATCATTTCTAAATGAAAGAGGCATAACACGTGCCAGAAGTTTAGAAGATCTTTATGAGAATACCGAGAGGATAGATGATATCACACTATTCTGTCTATTTGCAGATTGTGAACCAGTGACTTTTGAAGAAGCAGTCCAAAACAAATGCAGAGATGCTATGAATGAGTAGATACAAACAATCATGAAGAACGACATGTGGGAGCTGACCTCACTTCCAAAAGGACATAAGGCTATCAGTCAAGTGGGTGTACAAAGAAAAGAAGAACGCTAAAAGAGAAACTGAAAGATATAAAGCAAGACTAGTCGCAAAAGGTTATAGTCAAAAAGCTGGAATCGACTATGACGAGGTGTTTACTCCAGTCGCTCCCGTGGAAACAATAAGGCTTATCATTTCTTTAGCAGCTCGAAACAGATGGAAGATTCACCTAGATGGACGTAAAGTCAGCTTTCTTAAATGGAGTTCTCGAGGAGGAAGTCTACATTGAACAGCCAAAGGGCTATATGGTGAAGAATGAAGAAGATAAAGTCTTGAAGCTGAAGAAGGCTCTATACAGATTAAAGCAAGAACCACGAGCATGGAATAGCATGATCAATAAATACTTGCAAGAGAATCGGTTCACTAAGTGCCCGCACGAACATGAACTTTATGTCAAGGTCAGAAAAGATGATGTTTTGATCGTGTATTTATATGTGGATGACTTGATCTTCACAGGAAATAATCCAGACATGTTTGAAGAGTTCAAGAAAGCAATGACCAGAGAATTTAAGATGACTGATATCGGGCTTATGGCATATTACCTTGGCGTTGAAGTTAAACAACAAGAAGATGGGATTTTCATCTCGCAAGAAGGTTACGCGAAGGAGATTCTCAAGAAGTTCAAGATGGATAACTGCAAGCCTATTAACACACCAGTGGAGTGCGGGATTAAGCTATCGAAGTATGATGGAGAAGAAAAAGTGGATCCAACATTATAGAAGAGTTTGGTTGGAAGTTTGCGGTATTTGACATGCACAAGACCAGACATTCTCTATGCCACCGGTCTAATAAGTCGTTACATGGAAAATCCAATCACTACTCACATGAAGGCTGCTAAAAGGATTCTTCGCTATCTCAAAGGTACGATCAATTTCGGCTTATTTTATTCAACATCTAATGATTATAAACTTGTTGGTTATAGTGATAGCGATTGGTCTGGAGATGTGGATGATCGAAAAAGTACTACTGGCTTTGTGTTCTTCATGGGAGATACCACATTCACTTGGATGTCAAAGAAGCAGCTGATAGTGACTCTCTCAACCTGTGAAACTGAGTACGTAGCTGCGACAGCTTGTATTTGCCATGCGATTTATCGATAAATTTTTCAAGAAACGGGAATGACAGAAGAAGAGCCAACTAAAATTTGTGTCGACAGAAAGTCAGTTATGGCATTGGCAAAGAATCCAGTGTTTCATGATCAAAGCAAGCACATTGACACTCGTTACCACTACATAAGAGAATGCATATCGAGAAAGGATGTACAAGTGGAGTATGTGAAGTCTCAAGATCAAATTGCGGACATCTTCACCAAACCACTCAAGCATGAAGACTTCATACGACTTAGAAGTTTTTTCGGAATGACAAATCAAGTTTAAGGAGGGGTGTTGGATTTTAAACTTGATTTGAGTCCAATTAATATTGGGCTTGGAAGAATGGTTTTGAGATAAAAGAAAAAAATAAGAGCCCAAGCCCAAATGGCCAAGTTCTAGAATATATCTAGAAAAGTCTTATGAAAATATCTTAGATGTTATTCGAAGGAAAGCTTGTAGAATATTCTAGGAAAGTAGATACTTTGGAGGATGATTCTAGTAGATGAATTATAACCATTAGATCAAATAAATCCTAGCCATTGGTTAGGAAGTTGTCTTAGTATAAATAGGGGTGTCTTGATCATTTTGTAACAAGCCAACTTTGAGAAGAATCAATACAAGCAAATATTTTCCCACCAAAAACTCTCTTACATTTCTTAGCATAAATAACCTCCTCTTCCTATCTAGAAGATAATCCCTCTTCCAACTTCCAATTTCTAAATAACCCATTTTTTCTTCTAAACTTGAGATAACCATCCTCCAACATACTTACGCATTGATTTGATTTTTTCTTGAAAATAAATTAAAGGAATAATTTCACTTTTGATACCTAATGTGTACCACCTTTGGTACCTAATGATTTACTTAATCAATTATGTTAACCACCGTTTCCTATATTCATCATTCCCACTATAATCCGTTAAGACCATCTCCAAAGGAGTACTATCCTAATGCGTCAACTTTGGTAGTGCAAAATCCCCTTCCTGTCCTGTGCCATCCACAATGCTATTTTAAAGTTTGCTACAGTGATGTGCCAGAATTGGCGCAACACTGTTTATGCGCTATAACTTTTATTTTTGTTTCTGTTTTTTTTCCATTTTTTTTTAAATTGAAACATGTTTTGGTTTATCTTTGTTTATTTAAAAATTTAAAAAGTATTATTTATTATCCAAATTGTATATTTAATTTATATGAATAATTTTAACTAAATTTAATTATTTAAATTTATAATATAGTATAGATTAAAGATAATAATAAAATATATTCTTTAATTTACTAAATATGTATTTACAATAAATAAGTAGTTTTAATAAAATGGTTTTATTTTTTTTCATTAATTTCATTAAATTTTCTATTTTTTTTTTCAATTTGATAAATTTTGAAGATAAAAAATTACTAAATATTAAATTAACTAAAATTACTTATAATATTTTTATCAATTATAAAGTAATAAAAATCAAAGTAAAAGAAAAAATCTTATGAAATATTCTTTTTAGTGCAGAAAATAGCGCAAACTGCTGGAGATAAAGTACAAATTTTGCGGCAAAGTGGTGCAGACTCTCCGCCAAAATAGTGCGGATCATTTGGATATAATCAAAATGGCCATCCAAAACTAATGGGAGACGGAAACCACTTGCGGTGACTAAAAGTTAAAAGCAATGTGTTTATTTAATTCCAAAATTATTAATTTCCTAATATATATTTATTTTTATTATTGGCTCATAGATATAATCAGCCACGCTATCCATTTTATCACAATAAACTCATGCGATCCACCAACCCAGGTATAAAAAGTTCATTCTTGTTCATTATAAATTAATTTGTAAGTATTTTTTATTACTTGCTCTTAGTTGTTGTCCTTTATTCTGAAATTATTCTCCTACACGTGCTGACTTGAGCGTCAGATGGGTCTCGCCGAGACAACCTCATGGCCCGTGTTGGAAAATTAATTTTTAGATTTTGATGAATGCCATGTAAAACTTAGAATAGAAAGTTGGCACCCCATTTTCCTTGTAATTTACATCTTTGTAATAGATAGGGTTGGTCGAGCCGAGTTAAGTCGGCTATGCCTCGAACATGCAAGAAGTCAACCGGAGACTAGAAGGAAGACTCCGTGAGGCGGTGAGTGTAGCAAGGAAGAATTTGACAGAACTCGATCAAGGTGCGGTGAGATGCAGTTGAGTAAAGTGTCGGTCAAGTCAACTCAAGATAGCCAAGTCTCAAGTTGATGTGATGGATGAGTCATCCAATGATTGGCCGACTCGAAGTCATGCGGGAAATCAAGGAAATGCGGTCAAGTCGAGACAATGAAAGAGATCATTTGCCTGTAGTCAAGTCGAAAATTACTTAAACAAGTAATACTCCCATCTTGCGCTTTCTTAAATGTTCGATCCCGAAGCGTGCAAAAGGAATAAACCAATGGGAAGCATCGCACTGTGTCGAACTCGAAAAGTCAAGACTCATTCAATACGAGGAAATGTCAATTCCAAGGATCGCAACAAGACAAGCCAGCGACCACAAGTGTCTTTTGAAAATTAACCTATCTCTTCAACGGGCAAATTTTTAAAAGAACACTATAAAAGGCTGAGGAATCACCTTGAGAAAAAGGGTTACCTTGATTACCTGAGAAAACCTTTACAAGCAAGAAAGCAATATCTCAGAACTCGAAATATTCTCAAGTCATTTAAGCTCAATCCTCAAGCCTATATTACGGAGGAAATCAATCCAACACTCATTTGTGAAGGAAAGACAACTTCAATCAGTTGAAGAGGAAACATTTGAAGAATCAATGGGTCTACATTCCACAAAGGATTGTAGAAAGGTTCAAGGTCGAACCAGTCTCAAGTTTTTGGAGGGCTCCATGATCAAATCCAAGAAGCTTGAGAAAGTGGGTCTGTAGTAGCAAAGCGTTTTGCCATGTGAAGAAGTTTAGTCGCACGAGAAGCCTTTTGTGTGACTAAGGCATCTCCGGACCGAGTCCCAAAGGATTAAGTCGGTTGTGTGATCAAGACTTGCATCCGGGTGATAACCACTTTGTACATTGATCATTACTTAGTGGATTCCTCCAGGAGTTGGAGAAGAGAGGAGTAGAAGAATTACCCCATCTTGAACCACTATAAAATTTATTGTGTCATTTACATTTCAAAGACTTTAATTATCGCATATTATTTTGATATCTCACGATAAATCTTTGTCCATCCGATAATTAACAAAGTGCTATAATCATGTATTAAAACAAACTTAAACCAAGATTCAAGGGTGTTAAGTCTTCCGCTAAAAACATATCACGATCGAGTTAAGTTTTAGTCAAAATAGTTGAGTTACTCTATCAACGGCTCAATCGAAAGTACGTTGAGTGGCTAACTCACGATCAAATAACTTAGTTTGTCCATCAAGGACTTAGCTTTGAAGTATTAACTCGGAATGTCTTAAAAGGACTAAATCGAAAAGTTGGTAAGGTTTATTCAACCCCCTTCTAAACCTTACACTCACACCCCTTGGGACCAACAAGTGGTATCATAGCGGTTGGGTCATTGAGTCTTCCGCACCAGTTTCTTGAACTAGATCTCCAATCTCTCAAAGCTTGCTTTAGCACTTGATCTTTCAAAACTCTTTTATTCAAAGAAAGTTATTATCATGGAAGCAAAATTTGACACGCATCCCTATGTTCACAATTGAGGAATTTGATGATTGGAAAATTCGTATGCGGTGCTCATCTATCAAAGATTACACGATGAAATGTGGATAGTAATAGAAGATGGGCCACTGCAAATTTTAAAGTGAACACAATTTCAAGGAGGAGGCTGCTGCGGTGAAGGAGAAGAGGATGTGTTTCCCGCACTGACCTATGGTTGAAAAACCAAGAGTGAATGGACAAATGATGACAAAAAAGATACAACTTGGACAACGTGGCGAAGGACTTTCTTTACAAAACTCGGACAAAGCCATGTTCAACAAAGTAAAATCATGCAAGATCGAAAAGAAATGCAGGATAAGCTAACCCGATTTGTGAAGGCTCGAGCAAATCAAGGAAAATAAACTATTTATTCTTTGTACAAAAATTTAAAAACTTTAAGATGCTTGCGGGAGAAACCTTGGATCAAGCGGATGCTCGGTTCACGTAAATTACCAATGAGTCATCGCACTTGGAAAAGAATATACATAGAAGGAAATGTGTATGAAGATTCTAAGAAGTCTCACCTAAATGGAAAATGAAAGTCATGGCCCCGAGACACTCCATGGACCTATCAAAAACATCCAACCATGAGCTATTCTCGGATCTCAAAGCCTACGAATTTGAGCTGAGAAGAAAAGACCTAGAAGAGACAGTTGTGCCCAAAACAGCTGCTCTAATAGCTAAGGATGGTAAAAGAGCTGAGGTCAAGGAAGTCATTGACCAAGAGGAGATTGCCCTGATGGTTAAAAGGTTTAACAAATTCTTCAACAAGAATCACAAAAGAGGCAAAGGTGAATCCTCCAGAAGACACTCAGCTCCCTCCAAGTCAAGGGAAGATAGGCCACCCAAAAGAACAGAGCATCAAAAGGTTGAGTATCAAAGAGCTGACAATCCAAGGATGGAAAGAACTGATCAAAAAGTTGAAAATCTATCTTTGGAGGCTGAACCGCAGGCAACCCGGTCACTATGCCATTGATTGCCCATATCCTGTAGTCAACAAATACAAGAATGAAGAGGAAAGAAAAGTCTTCAGAGAAAGAAGACAAGAGAAGAAAAAGGCAATGTTAGCTGCAGAGATCACGAGAGGCCCAAGTCAAAGACACAGCAGGACTCGAGAGAGTAGTGAATCGACTACTCAAGTGACTCTCGAAGAAGAAGCCTTGATATGTTCAATGGCCAAAGAACAAGACCAACTGACCAAGAAGATGAGGTACACTCTAACTCATCTCACTCGGACCTAGTGATAGTGATCGTGACACACACACCTCATCCCCCACTAATCTTTATGATTCATTAGGCAAAATGATGAAAGACTTTGAGCACATTAAATCCTCACACACTTTGCTAAATAAGGAAAACACCTGCTCAAAGCCAAAACTCACGGTGACTAAGGAGCCGAGTACTACTGAGTCACATAGCGATGAGAATAAAGAAATAAAGGCTGAAAATGCTAAGTTAATAGCGAGAGATAATTGCTATAGAAAAGAGGGAAAATGACCTCAAAAATATGATTGCCTCATTCACTAAGGCATCTAAATCTTTGGATGATCTTATTATGAGCCAAAGAGAATGTGGAGATAAGACAGGCTTAGGATTTAATTCTTCTATGCTAAGTCAAGCAATGAAGCATCTCAAAAAACCAAAATTGGCCTTGGTTATAAAGGAAAAGGAAAACGGCCCGACTTAGTATGCTAAAAGGGCGGTGAGAAGAAATCCCGAGTTCCGGCAAACTCCAACGAGAAAGTACTCTGTAAAGAAGAAACAGAGCTACCAAAAACCCCAGAAATTCTATAAATGGAACACATATGATGGGAATGGTAGAAATTATCCAAGCCAACTGATTGGAATAATGTGAACTATCGCAAAGACCTATGGAATACATGCCAGATGGCAAAGGCCAGAACTCAGCAAAGGCCATTCCAAAGGCAAAAGAGCTATCCTCAGCACACATATGCACCCAAATACTACACACAGAGGTATCACAACTACCCAAGGAAGGCAATTGCTAAAACACATGCACCAAAGATAAAGACAAAAGAGACAATTTGTATGAACCTAGAACCCCAAGCAATTTGCCAAAATTAATTATGATTATGGCAATCGATAGATGGCAACCTCTTAGAGTTAAATCATTTGGCTATAGGTTGGTTGGATCATCTTACAATACTAACCCCTCGGGACCCGGACAAGTATGGGTACCTAAAACCTAATTTCCTTGATTGCGGGTTCAAGGAACAAGCGAGTGCCAAGGAACCTGGTACATGGATAGTGGTTGTTCGGACACATGACAGGAAACAAGAAAAATCTGTCAAAATTTAAGGAAGTTAGAGGTGCAAAAGTCATATTTCGAGGAAATGAAGCTCCAGGAGAAATAAGAGGCATTGGATCCATCAAGAAAAATGGATTAAAATTACGGATGTTGCATATGTTGAAGGCCTCAATTTCAACTTACTAAGCATAAGTCAACTTTGTGACAAGGGCTATAATGTTGGATTCAATATGGGAGTGTGCCAAATCAAGAACACGGAATCTAATGAAGTAGTGCTACAAGGATGCGAGACAAAAGAACATGTATGTGGTGGATTGGTCAACCGCAACACCAAGCACTTGTCTACTAGCAAAGAGCACAAATAGAATCAAGTTGGTTTGTGGGCACAAGAAGTGAGTCACTGAATTTCAAAACTATTAACAAACTTGCAAGAAGTAATCTTGTAGAAGGACTTCACGGACTCGAGTATACAAGAAGGAGAGTGTATGTGATGCATGCGGATGGGAAAGCAAATTAAATCATCATTCAAAGAAAAGACATGTCCATCTTCAACAAGAATATTACACCTAAGAAGAGTCAAACCATTATCAAAATAAGATCGTGGAGAGGAACCGAGTTTGTCAATGGTATAATAACTCGATATTGTGTTGAAAATGGTATTGGTCATGAATTATCTGCGACAAGGACTCCACGTGAGAATGGAGTTGCGAGAAAGAAGGAACATAACTCTCAAAGAAGCAGCAAGGACCATGTTAGGTGAGGCAGGGCGCCTAAAAGATTCCGGGGTCAAGCAATAAACACAACATGCTATACTCAAAATAGATGCATGATAAGCAGACAAACGGTGACAAAGACTCCTATGAGATTTGGACGGGGAGAAAGCCAAATGTTGCATATTTTAAAATATTTGGATGCAAATTCTTCATTCATAACAATGGCAAAGATAATTTAAAGGCTTTTGATGCTAAAGTCGATGAAGATATCTTCTTAGGATACTCGGTGAAAGAAAAGCCTCAGAGTGCTCAACAAAGGGACAATGGTTACGAAGAGTCTATTCATGTAGTGTTTGATGAACCCAATGTAAATGGAGAAGACATTGAAGAGTCGGTGATAATTTGAATCACCCAACCATGCGAGAAGAGTCCCTATGTTGAAGTCAAGTGGAATTATGAAGATGAGATAGTGAGTCTCAAAGACAGTGGGAAATATGCAACTCAGTGATGATGAGAGAGAGTGATCAAAATAACACATCGCAAGACGATCGAATCAGCTAACTTACTCCAACTGATGTAAGGCGGTGAGAGATCATCCACCGTAACTAATCATTGGAGATGTAAGAGAAGGTGTGAAAACCAGATCGAACTCAACAAGAAGCTATGTTCACTTGTTTTATCTCACAAATAGAGCCAAAAGATGTGTCACAAGCATTGGATGACACACATTGGATTCAAGCCATGCAAGGAGAGAGCTGAATCGGTTTGAAAGGAACAATGTGTGGGAATTGGTTCAAAAACCTACCCATCAAAATGTTATTGGCACTAAATGGGTGTTCGAAACAAGATGAATGAGGAAGGTTCGTGGTAAGAAACAAAGCAAGATTGGTAGCCAAAGTGTATTGCCAAGAAGAATGAATAGATTTTGATGAAACTTTTGCTCTGTGGCAAGATTGGAAGCCATAAGAATGTTTCTTGCCTATGATGCTCACAAGAACTTCATTGTATATCAAATGGATATAAAGAGTGCATTCCTTAATGGTTTATTAGAGGAAGAAGTGTATGTTGAACAACCTCCGAGGATTTGAGTAAGACTCTTGGAGATAAAGTATACATACTCAAGAAAGCTTTATATGGATTGAAACAGGCACCAAGAGCATGGAATGATACATTATCACAATTCTGATCGAGAACGGATTCACAAAAGGCAAAGTGGATAGAACCCTCTTCAAAATTCAAGATGGGAAGAGTATCTTGCTTGTCCAAATATATGTGGATGACATCATCTTTGGATCCACAAACAAAGAGTTGTGCGATAAATTCTCAAATCTCATGCAAAGCAAATTTGAAATGAGCATGATGGGAGAGCTGACATTCTTCCTTGGACTCCAAGTAAAACAGCTGAAGGATGGAACCTTCATAAGTCGGACAAAATACACGGAGATTTAATGAAGAAATTTGGTATGGAAGAGAAGTCTTACGTGAAAATACCAATGAATACATCGATCAAAATGGATATGGATACGGATGGCAAGCTGTGGATCAAACAAGATCTGAGCACTTATTGGATCATTGCTCTATCTCATAGCAAGCGGGCGGACATCACCTTTCTTTGTAGGTGTATGTGCAAGATTTCAATCGCTCCAAAAGAAAGCCACATGATCTGACCAAGAGAATCTTGAGATATTTGAAAGGAAGCAAGAAGTTGGCTTATGGTATCCGAAGGAAGGTGGATTCAAGCTAATTGGTTACTCGGACTCGACTATCTTTGGATGTAGAGTTGAGAAAAAGTACCTCGGTACATGTCAAATGCTTGGAAATAGGCTAATTTCTGGTTTAGCAAGAAGCAAAATTCAATAGCCACCTCCACGGTGACGAGAATACATAGATGTGGGCATTTGTTGTGCCCAAGTCTTATGGATGAGACAAGTGAGAGACCATGAAGTTGAAGAAAAGGAAATTCCAATTATGTGTGATAACACAAGTGCTATTGCAATCACTCGAGAATCTGTCTTTGCACTCAAGAACAAAGCACATTGATGTCGGATATCACTTCTTAAGAGATCATGTAGAAAGGAAGGACATCACCTTGGAATATATCTCAACCGATAAGCGGTTAGGTGATATATTCACAAAACCATTATGTGAATCAAGATTTGAAGAACTCAAACATGAATTAGGGTTAATTGAGTTTTGACACTCGAGAAGATTCAAAGAAAAGAGATGGAACATGAAAAGATGAAAAGCGAGTGAACTCTCTGAATCGCCTAAGTGAATCACCAGATGTCGGAGAATCAGTGCATCGAGTTAGGCGACAAACGGTGAGTGCCTATGTGCAAATAGGGAAGAGTTAAATCGGCTAAGGAGTAAGTGAAATATTTATGAGTAAAGTGACAAAAACGCGATCGTTTTACTAAGCGGGAATGTTTTTAAGAATGACGTCAAAGATAATTATGGCGTGTCTGATCAAAAGTTGCACACCAAGCTTATGATTGGATATAAATGTTGCCGCATTAAATGCGAGAAATTAAATGTTAATCGTGCAAAAATTTGAGCCGTTGATCTTGATCAAATTTCAAAAACCACCCACACGTCCTTTCATAACCCATACATATACCATTTCGTCCGATTTTATCTCACTTTACCAAAATTGTTCATCTCTCTCAAGAGCAAAGAAAGCATTTTTACTCTCAAAACCCTACAAATCTTCAAAGCTTATTTTCAAAGTTTCATTCGGTAAATCTTCGAGAAATGGAAGCCTACGTGCGACTTGTCGCCGAGTTGGGAAAGCAAATCCACACGGGATCTCTTGTGGATTTGAAGGCATGATCAAACAAGGGTCGACGAAACCCTTGTGAAGAAAATAGCAGAGAGAAGATGGAGAAATCGGGATGAAACCCTTTTTGTCGATGGTGTTTGAGATGACCTACGTGGGAGGAGGTCGCACAGTTCTATGTGAACGCTGAAGTTCACGATGAGGGCATCAAGTCCTCTGTTCACGGGAAAGATTTCACCATCACGCCAAGGATCCGCGAACACATTCGTTCTTGGCGGAAGAGAGTCGAGATTTATGAAGTGGTGTTAACTGGCCGCTGCATGGAAGGAGGTAGCCAAACCTGATTGTCTTTTGCAAAGGTTGTCTACACGGTGATAAGATAAAAGTCTTTGAAGGAGGATTACCACAAATTTGTTAGACATTGTTGCCAAATGCATAGATATCAAGTTTAGAAGCTTTAATCACCTGTCCAAAACCAAGTTGATTGTGATGGCTGCGATCATGGAGGAGAAAAAGGTGAATGAGTGCGAGTTTGTATACAACGGACTCTACGAGAATATTGGGAATAAATCCTCAAGGAGGATGGTTCGTTTGGAGGATCTTTGGGATATGGCCTGGTGATTGGCCGGATGATGGAAGTGAAGGAGTCCCTCTTCGACATGGAAAGGTGTTCCATGTAAACAAGAAAATGTTCGATCGAACCTTTCCGGACACGGACATTGGATCGATTTCAGTGTGTTCGAGGACTCTCTCCGGTCCCTCCATCAATCTTTGCTCGTGAAGGATTACGGACTCGTGCAATGCTTGCTGCATTTGTAACTCTTACGCGGGCGGCAACATTCTCACGATCCTCATCTTTGTCGAGAGAAGACATCAAGGAGAGGATGTGTGTGTTCGTGGTGCCGGAGATAGGGCGGATGCTTGCCTTCTCACGTCTTCGGCTTCCTCAACTTGCTTTTCTCTCTCATTGTCCTTGAAAATCTGGCAGGATGTCTAAGCGATTGTCTTTATCAAGTCTTTGGGAGCACGATCTTTAGTACAAGGAAATTTAGTAGTTCCTCTTCTTCTTCTATAAACTCGAGGCCGTTGGAACTGTTCCTTGACTTACTCAACTTCCATTTTCTCCACTCACGCAGACGATTTTGGATGTCGGGTAAGGTGGGAGATAGGATCATTACATCACTATCCGCTCCAAGTTGGTTCTTCTTGTGTTTCAATTTGTGTGAACTACGTTTGTGTCTTGAGTTGCCTCTGCTGATCGCCGGCGAGACTTGGTCGTTTCATCAATTACATCGGAGACTCTACTTCTCCGGCCCAGATCTCCGTATCTGCTCTAGGCGAGTGGTCGACTCATTTGGTTTCTCAAGCTACGAGTGCTTGATGATTCTTCTTCGTCTCCTGGTTTGTACTGGGAATTTCAGTTCGAGACGGTGTCCTCTCGAGTCTTGAGCGGGGGCAGTCTTTGGTGTCTTTTTTCGAGGAGCGCCGTCTTGGCTTCTCAATTCTCCTCTTTTTGACGATCGGAGAAGGTATTTGTGAGTCCTTCTCGACCGCTGCTGCGGGCGGGGAGACACGGCTGGCTTGGGGCGGTGACTTCTGCTGCGGCGGGGAGCATGTTTGGTTTTCTTTCTTTGCAGGGCGTGAGTCTTCTTAGTAGCTGCAGGCTTTCTTTCTTGGAGAGAAAAACAATCGTATCTTGGGGTCGGTGATTCCCCCTCCAGTGTCGCTCTCTTGGCGTAAGCTCTCTTCGTGCGCCGAGAGAGGTTTGCTCGAACATCCTCTTGTTAACATGGAATGCCTTCCCATGTCTAAGAGGGACTCCTTTCACCTCCAATATCCGGCCAATCACTAGGCCATATCCTAGGGATCCTCCAAATGAGCCATCTTCCTTGAAGGACTTGTTCCCCACGTTCGGGCGAGTCTGCCGAGACAAACTCGGCTCTTGAGTTTATCTTCTTTTTCTTCGATGATTGCGGCCATTACAATCAGCTTTGCCTTTGTGATTGGTCAAAGTCGCCAAATTTGATGTCGATACATTTGGCAACTATATCCAACAACTTGTGATAATCCTCCTTCCGATCTCTTGTTTTCTTTGTGTATATTATTTTATCAAAGCATAGTCGGACTTGGCTATTTCTTTCCACGCGTCGGCCCAAGTTTACATCGGCTTCTTTAATCTCGGATGCTCCTTCTGGCGGTAGTGAGCAATGTTCACCAAATCCTTGGCAAAGATAGTCATTTGCTTTAAAGTGAGCAGATGACTTCATTCCTTCATCGTGAATTTCAACATTCACGTAGAATTGTGCGACCTCCTCCACACGGGTTATCGAGATATTCTAGCATTAGAAACGGTTTTAGTCCGGACGTTTCCAACTTCTCGGCCGATTTTCTTCACTAGGGTGTCGTTGGACCCCTGTTTCATCATTCCGTCAAAATCCACCGTAGAGCGGTGTGGATTTGCTTTCCCAACTTGGTGAAATCATAAGTTGGTGCCATTTCTCGGGATTATATCAAGGAAAAACTTAGAAATTGATTTGGAGATAGATAGGGCTTTGAGAGTATTTTGCCTTTGCTTTTGAAAGAAAGAGATGAACAATTTTAGAAGTGTGAGAGAGAAACGGATTTAAAAATGGTTTAAATATGGTTTATGAAAGGGCGTGCGGGTGGTTTTTTAAATGTGATCGAAATCAACGGCTTGGATTTTGCACGCCTATTGAGCATTTAATGTCTCGTATTTAATGCGGCAAAGCATTTATATCCAATCATAAGCTTGGTGTGCGGCTTTATGTCCGTACACATCATCATTATCGACGTATTCCTTAAAACATTCCCGCTTAGTCAAACGATTGCGTTTTTGTCACTTTGCTCATAAGTTATTCAAAGCTTATCCCTTAGCCGATTTAACTCTACTTACTTCTTGATTCTCTTAGTGACTCGGCTATCTATCGGTGACTAATAGTAGTGTCTTTCCGATACATCGATTCTTGGTGATTTTTTGTTTTCAGCTCTTTTTCACCCCTTTTCTGTTCCATTTCTCTTCTTTGATTCGTCAGTGTCATTTCAGTTCAATTAACCCCAACTCATGCTTGAGTTCTTCAAATCTTGATTCACATAGTGGTTTTGTGAAGATGTCGGCTAGTTGTTTATCGTTGAGATATATTCCAGGATGATGTCCTTCTTTTCAACATGATCTCTTATGAAGTGATATCGACATCAATATGTTTTGTTCTTGAGTGCAACAGAGGGTTTTGAGTGATTGCAATCGCACTTGTGTTGTCACACATGATTGGAATTTCTTTTTCTTCAACTTCATAGTCTCTCATTCTTTGTCTCATCCATAGGACTTGGGCACAATGACTTTGCCCGACTATGTATTCTCGCCCTCATTTGTAGAGGTGGCTATTGAGTTTTTCTTGCTAAACCAGGAAAATCGATCTGTTTCCTAGCATTTGACATGTGCCGAAGTGCTCTTCATGTCCACTCGCATCCAAAGATAGTCGAATCGAATAGCCAATTAGCTTGAATCCACCTTCCTTTGGATACCATAGGCCTACTTCTTGGCTTCCTTTCAAGTATCTCAATATTCTCTTCTTTGTCATATGGCTCTCTTTTGGAGCAGATTGAAATCTTGCACATACACCTACAACAAAGGTGATGTCGGCCCGCTTCTTTGTGAGATAGAGCAATGATCCAATAAGTGCTCGTATCTTGTTTGATCTACGGGCTTACCATCCGCATCCATGTCCATTTTGTTGATGTGTTCATTGGTATTTTTACGAGAGAAGACTTCTCCTCCATACCAAACTTCTTCATTAGATCTCTGGTGTATTTTGTTTGACTTATGAAGGTTCCATCCTTCAATTTTGTTTCACTTGGAGTCAAGGAAGAATGTCGACTCTCCCATCATGCTCATTTCAAATTTACTTTGCATGAGGTTTGAAAACTTTTCACACAGCTCTTTGTTTGTGGATCCAAAGATGATGTCATCGACATATATTTGAACAAGTAGAATGCTCTTCTTGTCTTGAATTCTGAAAAGTGTTCTATCTACTTTTCCTTTTGTGAATCCATTTTCAGTTAAGAATTGTGACAAGGTATCATACCAAGCTCTGGGTGCCTGCTTCAATCCATACAGGGCTTTCTTAAGTTTGTATACCTTATCTCCAAGAATTTTCTGCTCAAATCCTGGAGGTTGTTCAACATACACTTCTTCTTCCAATAAACCATTTAGGAATGCACTTTTTACATCCATCTGATATACAATGAAATTCTTGTGAGTGCATAGGCAAGAAACATCCTTATAGCTTCCAATCTTGCTACGAGGGCAAATGTTTCATCAAAATCTATCCCTTCTTCTTGGCAATATCCTTTGGCTACCGTCTTGCTTTGTTTCTTACCACAGTAACCTTCCTCGTTCATCTTATTTCGAACACCCATTTGGTTCCAATAACATTTTGATGTATGGGTCTTTGCACTAATTCCCATACTTTATTTCTCTCAAAGCTGATTGACTCTTCTTGCATAGCCTGAATCCATTGTGTGTCATCCAATGCTTGTGACACATCTTTGGGCTCTATTTGCGAGATGAAGCATGTGAACATGGCTTCTTGTTGAGTTCGGATCTTGTTTTGACACCTTCTCTTATATCTCCAATGACGAGTTCCCGGTGGATGGTCTCGGCCATCTTACATCGAGGTTGGAGTAAGTTAGTTTGAGTTGATCGACTTGTGTGTTCTTTGTGGTCAGCTCTCTCGTATTCACTTACCGCAAATTTTTCGATTGTTTTTGAGATTCAGCTATCTCATCTTCTTCGAATTGATAATTCCGGCCAACTTCAAAGATAGGGACTCTTCGTATGGTTGGATGATTGACTTATCGGTGACTCTTCAATGTCTTCTCCATTTACATTTGGCTCATCAAATACCACATGAATGGATTCTTCGCAACCATAGTCCTTTTGTTGAGTATTCGTAGGCTTTACTTTGGTGAGTATCCTACAAAGATACCTTCATCGACTTTAGCATCAAAAGCCTTTAGATTGTCTTTGCCATTGTTGTGGATGAAGCATTTGCATCCAAATATTACGAAATATGCAACATTTGGTTTTCTTCGATCCGGATCTCATAGGAGTCTTTTGTCATTTGTCTATTTATCATACATCTGTTTTGAGTGTAGCAGTGTGTTGATTGCTTTCACCCAAAATCTTTTTGCTAACTCGCTTGACTAACATGGTCCTTGTCGCTTCTTTGAGGGTTCTATTTCTTCTTTCGCAACTCCATTTCTATTTGTGGAGTCCTTGTTCTTGATAGTTCATGACCAATACCATTCTCAATACAATATTGAGTTATTATTCCATTGACAAACTCGGTTCCTCATGCGATCTTATTTTGATAATGGTTTGACTCTTCTCGTTTTGAATCCTCTTCATTAGTTGTGGTAGTTTTTGTAGAGTTTCTTTCTTCTTACACATGAATATTGTCCATGTATATCTTGAGTAGTCATCTACTACCACCAAGGTGTATTTCTTTCCACTTATCTTTGCGGCAGGTTCCATGGGCCAAATAGATCCATATGAAGCAGATGTAATATTCTTGTTGAGGATGGGCATGTCTTTTCTTTGAATGACGACTTGATTTGTTTTCCTTCGACATGCGTCATATATACTCTCCTTCTTGTATATCTTGAGTCCGAAGTCCTTCTACAAGATTACTACGGCAAGCTTGTTAATCGTTTTGAAGTTGGTGACTCACTTTTTGTGCCACAACCAACTTGATTCAATTGTACTCTTTGCTAGTAGACGCAGTCTTTGGGTGTTGCGATTGACCAATCCACTACATACATATTCTTCTGTCTACATCATTGCAAAGACAACTTCATTTGATTCAATATCTTTGATTTGGCATATACCCATGTTGAATCCAACATTGTAGCCCTTGTCACGAGTTGGATCGATGCTCGTAAGTTGAAGTTGAGTCCTTCAACATATGCAACATCTGTGATTTCTAATCCATTCCTCTTGATGGATCCAATGCCTCTTATTTCGCCAGAGCTTCATTTCCTCCAAATATGACTTTTGCTCCTTTGACTTCCTTGAATTTTGACAGATTTTTCTTATTTCTGTCATATGTCCGGAACAACCACGCCCATGTACCAGGTTCCTTGGCACTTTCTGCTTGAACCCGCAATCAAGGAAATTAAGTTTTAGGTACCCATACTTATGCAGGTCCCGAGGGGTTAGAATTGTAAGATGATCCAACTAACCTATAGCAAAATGATTTGACTCTAAGAGGTTGCCATCTATCGAGTGCCATAATCATAATTAATCCTGGCAAATTGCTTGGGGATTCTAGGTTCATACATCTGTCTCTTTTGTCTCGTATGCCCCGCATATGTGTTTTAGCAATTGCCTTCCAGGTAATTGTGGTGTCTTTGAGTGTAGTGCCTAGGTGCATATGTGTGTCGATGAAAGCTCTTATGCTTTTGGAATGGCCTTTCTTTGAGTTCTAGGCCTTTGCCATTTGGGCTTATATTCCATAAGTCTATGCCGATAGTTCACATTATTCCAATCAACTTGGCTTGGATATTTTCTACCATTCCCATCATATGTATTTCTTTTATGAATTTTAAGGGCTTTTGGTAGCTCTCGCTTCTTCTTTACGAGTATTTTTCGTTTGGAGTTTTGAGGACTCATTTGAATCTCATCTCACTGTCCTTTCAGCGCACTCAACTGGCTGCTTTCCTTTTCCCTTAAAACCAAGGCCAGTTTGCTTGTTATTGTGCTTTGGAGTGAATGTGTGTGCAACATTTAGAGTTTTGGATTTTTCAGACTCTTCATGGCTTGAAGATCCTTTTTCCAAAATTGCTTTTGAGGTTTGACATAGCACAGAGGAATTAAATCCTAAGCCTGTCTTGTCTCCACATTCTCTTTGACTCATAATAAGATCATCCAATGATTTAGATGCCTTAGTGAATGAGGCAATAACATTCTTGAGGTCATTCTCCCTCTTTTCTATAGCAGCAATTTTCGCTACTAATTTAGCATTTTCACCTTTAAACTTTCATTCTCATCGCTATTTGACTTAGAGTACTCGGCTCCTTAGTCGACTTTGAGTTTTGACTTTTGAGTAGGTGCTTTTCCTCATTCAATAGTGTGTGTGAGGATTTAATGTGTTCAAAATCTTTCATCATTTTGCCTAATGAATCATAAAGATCAGTGGGTGATGAAGTGTGTGTGTCGGTCACTATCACTATCATCGGTGTCCGAGTTTGATGAGTTAGATTGTACCTCATCTTCTTGGTCGGAGTTGATCTTGTTCCTTGGCCAACAAGCGGTCGGGCTTCTTCTTGAGTCACTTGAGTAGTCGGCTTCTTTCGCTCTCAATCATTGTCTCTCTTGACTTGTTTGTCTAAAGATCTGCTGTGACCATCATTGCATTTTTTCTTTTCTTGTCTTCTTTCTCTCAAGACCTTTTCTTTCTTCTTCATCCTCGTATTTGTTGACTACGAGGATATGGACGATCAATGGCATAGTGACCTGGTTGTCCAGTTCAAAGATAGATATTCAACCTTTTGATCGACTCTTTCCATTCTTGGGTTGTCACCCTTTGATACTCAACTTTTTGATGATCTGTTCTCTTGGTTGGCCTATCTTCCCTTGATTTGGAGGAGCTAAGTGTCTTCCTGGAGGATTCACCCTTTCCTCTCTTGTAGTTCTTATTAAAGAACTTGTTGAATCTTTTAACCATCGGGGTTATTTCTTCGGGTCAATGACTTCTTTGACCTCGGCTCTCTTCCCATCTTTAACAATTAGAGCACTATTTTGGGTACATCTGTCTCTTCTTGGTCTTTTCTTCTCACTCAAACTCGTAGGCTTTGAGGTCCGAGAATAGTTCATGTTGGATGTCTTTGATAGGTCCATGGAATGTCTCGGTGCCATGACCTTCATTTCCCATTCACCGAAGACTTTTAGGATCTTCATACACTTTTCCTTCGTGTATATTCCTTTCCAAGTGCGGCATAGCTCATTTGTGATTTCGTAAACCGAGCATCCGATTGATCCAGGTTTTCTCCCGAGATCATTTTGAAGTTCTCAAATTTCGCACTGACCATCGATAATTTGTTTTCTTTGATTTGCTTCGAGCCTTCACAAATCAATGTCGGTTTGTCCTGCATTCCTTAGCCGTTTTGCATGATTTGACTTTGTTGAACATGGCTTTGTCCAAGGTTTTGTAAATGATGTCCTTGGCTACATTGTCCAGGTTGTATCTTTTTTCATCATTTGTCCACTCGAGTTCTTGGTTTTCAACCATGATAGTGCTGGGAGCAAACATCTTCTTCTCCTTCACCGCAACTCTTCGCTAATTGTGTTCATCTTTAATATTTGCAGAGGCCCATCTTCTATCACTATCCACATCTCATCATGTAATCTTTGATAGATGAGCTGCATACGAATTTTCCAATCATCAAATTCTTCAATAGTGAACATAGGGATGCGTGTCAAATTTGCTTCCAGTGCGGAGGGTTCAATGAACCAACCGCTCCGATACCACTTGTAGGTCCCAAGGGGTGTAAGTGTAAGGTTTAGAAGAGGGGGTTTGAATAAACCTTACCAAATTTTCGATTTAGTCCTTTTAAATATACTGAGTTGAATCTACAGTTGTGTCCTTGATGGTCATCGATTTAGTCAATCAGTAGAGTTAGTCTATCACAGACTCATTTGAGCTGTTGATGGAATAACTGTTTGTTAATTCTAAATTAACTCAACTGTGGTTTTGTTTTGACGGAAGACTTAACACCCTTAAGTTTGATTAAGCAAGATTTTAGAGCTTGATTTAGTACTTATAAATTATCAAGTGGATAGCAAATTTATCAGCAGATATAAGCAGTTAAATATGCAAGAATTAAAGTGCTGAAAAGTAAATGACACAATAAAGTTTTTATAGAGGTTCGAAGATGGTGTAATTCTTCTACTCCTCTCTTCTCCAATTCTGGAGGAATCCACTAAGTAATGATCGGTTTACAAAGTGGTAGCAGTCCGGATACAAGTCTTGATCACACAGGTGACTTGATCCTTTGGGACTCGGTCCGAGACGCCTTGATCACTCGGTGGCTTCTCGTACAACTCGGCTTCTTCACAGATACCTGCTTTGCTACTACTGACTCACTTGCTCAAACTCTTTGGATTTGATCACGAAGCCCTCCAAAAGCTTGAGACTTGGTTCGACCTTGAACCTTCCTACAATCCTTCGTGGAATGTAGACCCCTTTTCTTCAAAAGTTTCCTCTTCAACTGATTGAAGTTCTCTTTCCTTCACAGGTGAGTGTTGGATTGATGTACTTCGTAATGTAGCTTGAGGATTAATCTTGAATGATTTGAGAATATTTACGGCTACACTTTGATTTGTTTCTTGAATGTTCGTGGTTCAGGTAACCTTCTCTCAGAGTCATCCCTCAGCCTTTTATAGTGATCTTTCAAAAATTTGCCCGTTGAAGAGATAGGCTTATTTTTGAAAGTCACTTTGCAGTCGTTGGCTTGTCTTGTTGCGATTCTTGGAATTGCCATTTCCTCGTATGAATTGTTCTTTCACCTTTTCGAGTTCGACACGGTGTAATGCTTCCCATTGGTTCATTCCTTTTGCACGCTTCTCGGGACCGAGCACTCAGAAAGGTGGTATGGAGATATTACTTGTTTAAGTAAATCTCTTGATTTACGTGCAATGGATCTTTACGATTATCTCGACATTTGCATGTCCTTGCTTTCCCAAGTGACTTAGAGTCGCCTTCCAATCATTGGATGACTCTTGTCACTTCAACTTGAGACTTGGCTTTTCTTGAGTTGACTTGACCGATACTTCACTCACCATCTCACCGCTTCTTGATGGAGTTCCGTCTACTCTTCTTTGCCATACTGTTTGTCTCTGAGTCTTCCTTCCAGTCTTGATTGTCTTCTTGCATGTTAGGGGCGTAGGCCGACTTAACTCGGCTTGTCTGCTCTAATTATTACAATTCATTTTACAACAAGAATTGGGGTGCCAACTTTCTATTCTAAGTTTTACATGGCATTCATCAAAATCTAAACAATAAAATTCCTAATGAAGAGATTAGGTCCACTGAATGAGAAATGTCTAGGGATCACTTTTGATAATTTCGTAACCATTAGGCACCAAACTGACATATCCAAAGGTCTGAAAACCTGCTACAACCAGTCATCTGGCCATTTTATTTGATCAATTTGACGGAAGGTATCCAAATGGATTAAAATAAAAAACATTAGGTACTAAACCGTCGATGAAACATGGGGTATTAAAACCGAAAAAATAGGTATAATTGAGGTACCGAGATGAAGCTACTCCTTTTATTTTATATTTTCCACTTTCCCCTTTCATCTTTCTTTCTTTTTTGGTATGTATCCTGGGAAGGGACAGATGATGGGAATCGAACCCTATACATCTAGTCTAAACTTTAGAATTTTAATCATTAGGTCATTGTTCCATTCTGACAATTGTCCCACTTTTAGTCTATGCAAACTTTATGTACAAATTCATTAAAAATGCAAAAAGTTTAATTACCTTCCTATTAAAAGTAATAAATTGTTCTCTATATTTCTAAAACAATATCTTTGTCTATTGTCCTTGAAAGAAAAGTGTAATATCCACAAAATTGGGGGTAAAAATTTTAATTAGGTGTCACAATTTGGGGATTTAAATCTAACGTAAACACCATAACTCTCAATCATAAATCTCAATCATAAATCTCACATTTCCTATAAATCAGTTTTTATCCCAAAATTTCAAAAGATATATACTGAGAATAATTTTTGAAAAAAAAAAGAGAAAGTATGAGAGATTAGGAGTACTGTATGTTTCTGTCGCGTTCACCACTTCTGCCGACCCAAGCAATACGCGCCGTCGTTTGCCGTGGGTCGTCGGTCGCCGGTGTTGGGGGTGCCAAGACCGACCGAGCACTTTGCGAATGGTGGAGGTGTTGGCATGTGAAGGGTTGGAGCAGGAAGAGAAAGAAAAAAAATAGAAGAAGAAGAAAGAATCGGGCGTGGGCGTGAGGAAGGGAAGAAGGAAAGAAAGAAAGAAAAAGAGAAAGGAAAAAGAGAAAGAGAGAGAGAAAGAGATTTTGGGGGGTTGAGTGTTGTGAGTTTGGAGTGTTGGGGATTTGGGGTTTTGTTTTTGTTTTTTTTTTATTTTTATTTATTTAATATAAATATTTTAAAAATAAAAGCTCAAATTGGGGATTTTAAACATTGTTATTAGTATTTCAAGCCGAAAACCAAATTTCCAAATTATTTTCAATAAGACAAATTTCTTTTCTAAACTATCCAATTTATTAAAAAATTATTAATTATAATTTTATAATTTATGTAGGAATCGAGAATCGCGAGGATTAGAATAATCACTTTTATATTCTACGAGGATTATCAATATCAGTTAAGGTAGGGATTTTTAAATTTTTGTCTTTATATAATGTTTCACGCGAGTATTTTCATTTATATATAATATGCAGAGGAACTAGTCAGGGGCCATAAATAGGTCAGGGATCAAAAGTATCATCGGGTTAAACTGCAGTACTAAAATTATTAAGCGGCGTCGGAGGAAATTACTGAGAGGAAAATTACGGAGGAATTACATGTTTTATTATAAATGTTTATTGCTTGTATGATTTATTATGTATTGACAAAAGTTGGTCCCCTGCGAAAGTTTTAAAGTGGAAGTTCACCCCTTCATTTTTATAATTTTTTTTCAGATTAAGGAGTCGGGCTGAAGACCAAATTAAATTTTTGGAATTTGAGAAATTTTTATTTTATGTCTTGGAATATTTTGATAAAATTTAAATTGTAATGTGACTGGTATTTATCTATAGTTAAATGTTTAAGTTTTATTAAGTTATTTTCTTAAAACTCGTGTTTTTATAATAGCATTTTCCATAAAAGTCGGACTATTTTTATATTTTAATTTGGGGCGTTACAAAAAGAAAACAGAAATCCAATTTTATATACCTCCAAATTAACTAAGGTAACTAATTAACTATGGTAATCTTTTTTTTTTTTTCTAGGCTTCGTCCCTCTATTGATCAAGAGTACCCCATTGTTCACCACATTAATCCTGCCAAACCTTAGTTAAATCAACCATAACGAGATATCAAATATTTCTAAATATGGTGGAGGAATGCCCATCTGCATTGCCTCTGTACCCCTGCTGATAGTTTAGTGTGGAAAAGAATCTGTAAGATTAGTTCCCTAGCATATTTTTTGGGATGTAGGGAATGGTTCTATTAGCTTCCAGCATGATAGATCTGGATTGGAAAACATTTCCATTGATTTACTTTTGGTCTAATGTTACTTGGGATTTTGAAAGACTGCATAATGTTGTTGCCCTTGAGTGGAAAAGAAGTTCAGTTTCCATTCCCCAAACCGTTAAAAAACAAAAATCATCTTTTTCTAGCTAACAAACTTAGCCAGATCCATATATTTATTACTAAGTCTGATACAATGAAATGGAAAGTCAATGATAATGGCTACTTCTACATATCTTCTGCATACAAAGCCCTCCTGCACCCCAGCCCAACTCACCCCCTGTTTACACATTTTTGGAATTGTTTCATTCCCTCCTCTGTTTCTATATTTTTATGGAGGTTACACAAAATAGAATTCCCGTCGATAAGAAACTGCAAGACAAATGTGTCTCTCTAGCCTCAAAATGTGTATGTTGTTATTCACCTTCTTTGCTTGATTCCACATCTCACACTCTTGAAACTATTTCTCATCTTTTTCCGCAAAATGCTCAAGTGACTAAAGTACGGAACTACTTTGCATCATAGTTGAGATGTACACTCCCACACATAGAACACTTACGCATTTTCTTCTCTTCTTGGAAAAACCTCACCCCTTTTGCACACACACCTCACATTTCTATAATTCTTCATTGTCTCACATTTTGGAACATTTGGAAGGAAAGAAAAAGAAATCATCATAGAGATTACCTTGTTCAATTTTCTCGCTCCAAAATTATTAAAAGTGTTCATAATCACCTTGAGCTTCTTTCCAAAGCAAAACTGTTTCAGGTATCAACGTGGAAGGGATTCTTGGATGTTACTACTCTTGTTGGAATTGGTCTTTGATAATGGGGTGTTGACCCGATTTTGACCAATTAATTAAGTGGTTTCCATTTGTGAAAAATGGAATTAAAATTATTTGTAAAAATTCTACTTAGAGAGTAGATGAGAATAGCATTTGGAATTTCTCAAAACCGATTCCGGGTGAATGAGAAATTAATGCTAGAAGTTAGCCACTTAATACAAATAAATGGTATGGAAAATGGAAAATGTGGGGGATGAGAGATGCTCCATCCCACATAGGAAAAAGGAGGTAAAGTTGCACACTTTATTTATCCTAAGTTGGACAAATGGGTTTGGGCCCTTGGGGGCACCCAAGTTTTTAAAGGGGAGATGACCTACATGCTTGTGGGTTTGGGCCTGGGCTTCGGCTTCGGGCCTTTATTCTTTTTGGACCAAAAACCTTTAAAACATTAAAATATGTAATTAATTAAATAGATTTAATTAATTTTTGTAATTAATTAAAAGAGAGTCTTTTCGAGCCAA
Source organism: Rehmannia glutinosa (assembly GCA_016081115.2). Lineage (NCBI taxonomy): Eukaryota > Viridiplantae > Streptophyta > Magnoliopsida > Lamiales > Orobanchaceae > Rehmannia > Rehmannia glutinosa. The sequence goes on from JABTTQ020002283.1 coordinate 416,931, forward strand.
AAGACATGTTCTTTCCATACGGGGCGTCTAAAGCCTATAATAGTCGATCCCTGGTGTCTGAAAAACATACGAAAAAGACAAGAATAATCAGATAACATAAAATCGAGCATTGCATTTTGCATCTTGTCCATTTTCCTCCTTCAAAGCTTGAAAGTAGTCCAACACTTTGCTTGTGCCATTTGTTGTTCGGTTTCTTTGTCTTGCCGCTAACCTTAGGAACAATTAAAATCGTTAATATCTTAGGCGAGCGCTTGTAATCAGTAAGCACTTGGTATACGGGGCATTTTCATCTTGCGGAGACGATTCTAAATCAGGCCTCGACTAAGCCTAAACACTCTATTCGGCCATTTTTCTTCAAACGTAAAACCTTCACGAGAAATTTTACCCAACAATCGCAAGACGAATAATTATCTTTCTTTGTTTCGTTGAAGACGATGGCTTCAGGATCGTTCACTCGGTTTCGAAGGTTCTTTTGCTCCTGCTCATGGCGAGAAACCAACGAAGTTCAAAGTGCCGACTTCAAGAGATGGGCAGAAGATCTTTGTTCTACGTGACTACCTTGGGTTTTGTCGTTTAGAGTGAAGGAGGAACTCTAGCGTTGGTGATGAAGAATCCGACAATGAACGGAGAATTGTGGATGCTTGGCATACATGGTGATTTCCTTTGTCGGAATTATATTTTGAATGGACTAGGCGATACCTTGTATAACGTCTATAGTTCGTTCAAAACGTCCAAGTTGTGGGACTCTTTGGAGAAAAAGTATAAAACAGAAGATGCGGTGCAAAGAAATTTGTAGTCGGTAAATTTCGGATTATAAGATGGTTGACACCAAGGCGGTGATTAGCCAAGTGCAAGAAATTCATATCATACTTCACGACTTGTGTACGGAAGGGATGATTCGAACGAGTCCTTTCAAGTGGCTACAATTATCGAAAAAATTGCCGCCATCGTGGAAAGATTTTAAGAACTATCTCAAGCACAAGCGAAAGGATATGGGGCTTGAGGATTTGATAGTTCGACTTGATTGAGGAAGACAACCGGGATTCCGAATGGAAATCGGCAAATGTGAGGGTATGATCATACTTTGTGGAACACCAGTGGAGTTTCTGTTGCATTTATAAATATAAAAGAAGGTGTTGCCAAAAGTATTGTAAACACCGAAACCACATTTGCATGAGGTGTTCTCGAAAGTGTTGTAACACTAGAGGCAGACACCATAACAATTTGAATCTGAAGTCTTACTAAAGATGTGATAACATCAAAGGTTACACACCTTGTAAAAGATGGAGTTGTTGGAACTAAGGTTTGAAATCAGGTAGAACGAGATTCTAAGCTGGATTGTCGGAACAATGTTCTAACAATATAATATAAAAATGGCCGAGAGCCATAAGAACTCAGATGATCTTGTGTTAAACAAGATCTAGGAAGTTGAAAGGAGCTTGACTTTTGGCGGCCCACATAAAGGAGATTGCATTGAAATGTGGGGTGCTTTGGAAAAAGTAGAAGCACCAAGGAAATAAATTCAGCATTTATGATATAAGTGATGGTACGATCATTAGATCATGAAATGTTGTATTTATTAAAAGTGTCCTTTCGAGTAAAGGAAAGAGGTAAGTCTAGACATTTTTGTCGTAGACACAATACCAATAAACGGTTGATTTCGAATGGGGTTATTTCGGTTGACTACGTGAAGTCAAAGGAAAACCTTGCGGATCCGCTTACCAAAGGCATAAATCGAGATCAATTTGTATAAATGTTATGTTCATAGCGGTAACTGACAACCTTGTGAATTGGAGATCCCAAGACCTTGGTTCAATGGGACAACTAAGTTATGAATGTTCAATTTGAACACTTGGAAAATGTGTTAGCTCATTCTCGATATATCCAAGTGTATTTAAACCTGCTGAATGTGGTGAGGTTAAGTTTAAGACTTTTAATGATTCCTATACCGAAATGTGGAGTATTGCAGGATACTCTTCAATAGGAGATCACCTATATAAGTGAGAAGTAATGGCGCTTCAAATGAAACACTTATGAATCTAAGATATGGTCCAGGTAGAAATGGACACAACGTGAGAACAACAAGTGTTAGAGTTGTTATTGTGTAAATCTTTGTTGTCTTGGTTTACACAAACAATTTGAGTAGTTCAAGACATCGCGTCACTAAGCGGCTAGTAAATCCGATAGTACTTTACTAAGGAAGGTTCAAAGCCACAAGCTACCTATCTCGATGCAATAACGATTCGCCGAGACTTTCAAGCGAATCTGCATACACGCATGCATTAATTTCATTCATGTGGGGGATTGTTGGAATTGGTCTTTGATAATGGGGTGTTGACCCGATTTTGACCAATTAATTAAGTGGTTTCCATTTGTGAAAAATGGAATTAAAATTATTTGTAAAAATTCTACTTAGAGAGTAGATGAGAATAGCATTTGGAATTTCTCAAAACCGATTCCGGGTGAATGAGAAATTAATGCTAGAAGTTAGCCACTTAATACAAATAAATGGTATGGAAAATGGAAAATGTGGGGGAGGAGAGATGCTCCATCCCACATAGGAAAAAGGAGGTAAAGTTGCACACTTTATTTATCCTAAGTTGGACAAATGGGTTTGGGCCCTTGGGGGTACCCAAGTTTTTAAAGGGAGAGGACTACATGCTTGTGGGTTTGGTCAGCACACACCTGCAGCGCGCCGCCGCGCCCGGCTCGGCTCGGCCGGCGGCCCGTGTCCGGTGCGGGTCCGGTCGTGGGCACGGGCTTGGCTTCAAGGCCTTTATTATTTTGGACCAAAAACCTTTAAAATATTAAAATATTTAATTAATTTTTGTAATTAATTAAATAGATTTAACTAATTTTGTAATTAATTAAAACAACTAAATGGAACCAAGTATTTGTTGTGCCAATAGATATACATAAATCATGAAACACCACCAAACAAAAATGTATAAGCTAAAAACAAATTGATGATACAAACAATGAAATTTAATATGAATCTACAATCATTCCTTATCCTTCATCAAGAGTTTCACCCCATTTCCTCAACAAAATAAACTTAGAATAACATGACAAAAATAGAGAAAACAAAAGATTGAAGAAAAACTAAAGCAAACATTTTATAAAATACTAGAAATCTTACTATAATTTAAGAAAAGCAAGAAAGAAAAATTATTTTGAACTTTGTAACTCTAACTTTCTCTACATAAAACTTGCTCTTGGCTAATGCTAATGACCTCTATTTATAGCCAACTAAAAATCAATTTACAATTATTTTACTCTTTATTTTTATTACAAGTAAGAAAAAAGGAAATCAACTCAACTTTGCCACCTTCTTTGGTGGTCATTTTGTCCATGATATCAGCCATCTTTGCTCAATTTTCTTCCGCAAATCAATTATCACATTAGTTGGCTTGAATTTTCAACTAATTTCATTGAATTTGAACAACCATGGGCCAAGATATGGTTGAATAATTGAGATGTGGTTGGCATACGGGATTGACTAGTGCAACAACCTCTTGGATTTTTTTATAAATTCATCCAATACAAATCGACTTTGGGGTCTTCATAAATGTTGTAGCTCTATGATTTGTACTAAATCGGTAAAAATTTAGATACAAATACCTTGTATTTTTCGAGTTATGTCCAAAATACCAAACTTGGTCAAGTCTGGAAATTAAATGAGCACCCTTCAATCTTCATTTTATGATGAATTTTTTAATCCCAGAAAATATCATTCCAAACTTTGATTTTTAATTTCAATCTCTCTGAAAACTTGTAAATGAATGGATTGTGAATCCATGTCTTCAAGAATCATCCCAAAATCATGTCGGAAATGAAAGCTATGCTCGTTGATCCAAACCTGCATTAAAAAATGCTTCCAAATACAATTCTATGTTGATTTCCTATTTTATTCCTAACATATTAATAATACTATAAATTCATTTTATTAATAATATTAATAAGGTAAATAATAATATTAGCCTAAAATAATTATACATTGTAGGTCCCAAAGGGTGTGGGTGTAAGGTTTAGAAGAGGGGGTTGAATAAACCTTACCAACTTTTCGATTTAGTCTTTTTAAAGTTCAGAGTTGATACTACGCAGCTGTGTCCTTTGTGGACAACCAATTTAGTTAATCAGAGAGTTAGCCTCTCAAAGACTCAACGAGAAATTTGTTGATGGAATAACTCATTGTTAAGATGAATTAGCTCAAGCGTAGTTTGTTTTCATTGGAAGACTTAACACCCTTAATAATGGTTAAGCAAAGATTTAATGCTTGGTTTAGTACTTAGAAATTATCAAGTGGATAGCAAATTTATCAGAAGAGTCAAACAAATAACATGCAGGAATTAAAGTGCTGAAATGTAAATGACACAATAAGATTTTTATAGAGGTTCGAAGATGGGGTAATTCTTCTACTCCTCTCTTCTCCAATCTCCAGGAGGAATCCACTAGGTATTGATCAAGTATATAAAGTGGTAGCAGTCCGGATACAAGTCTTGATCACACGGTGACTTGATCCTTTGGGATTGATCCGGAGATGCCTTGATCACTCGGTGGCTTCTGACGACTAAGCTTCTTCACAGGCAGTGCCTTGCGCTTTACTGACTCACTTGCTCAAGCTCTTTGGATTTGATCACGAAGCCCTCCAAAACTCGAGACCGGTTCGACCTTGAACCTTCCTACAATCCTTCGTGGAATGTAGACCCTTGATTCTTGATAATTTCCTCTTCAAGCGATAGAAGTTATCTTTCCTTCACAGGTGAGTGTTGGATTGATGATCTTCGTAATGTAGGCTTGAGGATTAATCTTGAATGATTTGAGAATATTTTCGGTTACAATTCTAATAGTTTCTTGAATGCTTGTGGTTGAGTTACCTTCTCTCGTAGTCATTCCTCGGCCTTTTATAGTGATCTTTCAAAAATTTGCCCGTTGAAGAGATAAGCTTATTTTTGAAAGTCACTTGTGGACGTTGGCTTGTCTTGTTGCGATCCTTGAATTTGCCACTTCCTTGTATAAGATGCTCTTGACTTTTTGAGGAGTTACGACACGGTGTTGTGCTTCCCATTGGTTTATTCCTTTTGCACGCTTCTGGGATGAGCACTTCGAGAAAGGTAGCATGGAGATATTACTTGTTTAAGTAATTCTCTTGATTTACGGCAACGGATCTCTTTCGTTATCTCGACTTGACCGCATTTCCTTGCTTTCCCAGGTGACTTAGAGTCGCCTTCCAATCATTGGATAACTCTTTCGTCACTTCGACTTGAGACTTGGCTATGTTTGGTTGACTTGGTGATACTCCACTCACCGTATCTTATTGTTCCTTGAGTCGAGTCCCTGTTTTCTCTTCTTTGCCATACTCAGTTGTCTTGCAGCGTAGTCTTCCTTCTAGTCTTCAGTTGTCTTTTTGCATGTTCAGTCATGGCTGTCTTAACTCAGCTTGACCAGCCCTATTTGTTACAATACGAGTCTCTGACAAGAAAAATGGGGTGCCAACTTCCTATTCTAAGTTTTACATGGCATTCATCAAAATCTAAACAATAAATTTCCCAACAATTTCCCCCTTTTTGATGATGCCAAAACTTAAAACATTCAAAATGTAAATAGCAAAGATACATACAAATAGTGCATTCACATAGAATGTATGCGTAGAATCAATCCTTTTATTGATCACAACATTCTTGTTCTTTTACACAATTGTTTACAAGGTGTATCGAGCAAACATTTGTCTACACAAAACTACGAGTTTACAAATGTTTATGTGAGGAGAAGACTTACATAAAGTGTATTTACATGGTAAAATACATGAAGGGGTGGACAACAACACGTCATCTCCTTTTTGCCTCTTTCTTTCTTCTTCTTCAAGATCTTACGCTCTTCTTCTCTTTTTCTCATCTCCGGCCGCTTCTTCTTCTTTTTTTTTCATATGCCTTCCGCCCGACTTCATCTCTTCTTAGTCTCTCTTGTCTCTCCTCCCAAAGCTGAGTTTGTCTTTTATTTTCTTCTTCGATTCTTTTCACATACTCAACATTGTTTTTAGCCACTTGCAGTTGGTTACTTGGTCAAGATTTGAAGAGATCCCTCCTTTCTTGCCTGGATCTATGTACTCAATATTTTGGGCGAGGTCTGGAGTCCAAGCCTCTTCCTCCATTGTTGCTTCTTTCTCTACCTCTCCTCGGGGCGTATATTGTCTTCGAGTCTTCTTCTTGATTGAGTGACTAGCGGAGTGACTAGCAGAGCGATTTGCCGTAGTCCGCCGCTGTCGACTTCTTCACATAACGTGAGACCCTTTTCCCAGACAAGTCCCAAGCTTGAGCCATGGACATGTTTGCAAAGTATCCTTCCGATGCGGGCGTTTTAAATTCATTAAGCGATCTTGGCTCGATTCGGCATATGAGATGGCATAAGTGTCTCTCGCTTTGGAATGCCTCCATATTGTTTCAAGATATTCATAACTCGGGCATCCATTCTTCCTTCCACTTCCTCCATCCCGCTTCAATTGTCTTTCTCTTTTCAAACCATAAATATAGCGAGAATGTTGGAGTGGCGAGTCATTGGGAGTTTGATCTGATTATATCACCGTGACAAGACCTTGTTGGGGGTTTGTGCAATCATTAAGGTCACATCTTTCGATCCTTCCCCGTCAACAAACTTTCATTTCTTTTGTTTTGATTTTCCTCACTTTGTCTTTCCCTTACAGGTTTGCTCCTTTTATCAAAGTCGAACTCTTCAGCGCTCTTAGGTATTCCTCTTCCCCCTTTTTGGCATCATCAAAGGAGAGAGGAACCCCTGGAAACATGCTGGCAAGTAGGAAATCGAGCTCTGGCTGATAGCTGGACTGCCTCGAAAGTCGCTGACGGAGTATGCAAATTCGAAATTGAGCGAGTAGCGTTGGACTCATTTGAAATTAGCTTCATCTCCGCCATGAGAAGGCCGAGTTTTCTATCCATGTTTTCTTCCAGGCACGCAGGAGATCACTCTTGTTTTGCTCACGCAGCAGCTTTATCTCAGATGTGAGTGAGCTTCATGCATGTGCTCAATGTGTTCTCTCAATTTCGTCTTTGCATCAAAGATTCTCAACTCGCCATACCAACAGCTTGTTGAACAGTTGTTCAAGTATCTAGCTTGTTCCACACGCATTGTTTTCGCTATTGCCACCATTTCCTCGATTCCCGGTATTGTTATGCCTCTCAAGTCGCAGTAAGGTTGGCATCTCTCGTTGTCGATCTCATGTCCATAGAGGCCTGGTGCCTCTCCATCCGTTTAATTTCAGCAAATAATGCTTTGAACACCTCCCGAACTTCAACTGTTTCTTCTCTTGCAGCTGACGGCCACGCAGCGTCAAAGTCATAGTCAGCTGGAACGATGGTATCTGATGGAATGATGGGATCTGGTCTGTGGAAGCACGCGAGTTCGTTCTCTGACTCGTCAGGGAGGTCGGGTACCTCCAGGGAGAAAGAAAATGATTCTACAAAGGAATCATCACGGCCAACTGGGATTTGTTCAATGATTAGAGGTGCGCGTGAAGATCCTTTTGGAGTCGAACCTGCTGCAGCTTGGGGAGCCTGCGCAGTTGGACTCGCCAGTCAGGGTCTTTTGTGAAATGGACCGACTTGCCGAGCCTCGCTATCTCAACACCTTCGTTTGTCTCATTTGGTTTCTCCAATTGAGTAGACTGGTCCTCGGCCTTATCGAGCGTCATTGGACGATGATGAAATTTCCATTGGTGGCTCATCATCAAAATTAAAGGTTTGACGAGTAGTCTTGAGATCAGACTTGCTCGTGCTTGGAACATCCTCAGCTGAGTCTTTTGGATCTGTCATGGGGATGACTCAACTTCTTCGTCGCGCCTCGATCCCGGAAAAGTTACATCAGGATTATCCCGGGAATCATGAAGTGCACTTATCTCCTTTTTCTCGATGGATCAATGATATAGCAGGAGGATGTTCTCTACTTGACTTCTTTACCCGGGGAGGTCTCAACGTCCCGTTGACCTTCATTACCTCTTGCGTCTCAAGCTAAGGCTTGGACATCCCTTTCACTTGAGTGTTAGGCTGCGAGGTCTTTGTGGTGGCATCCATTGGAGTCTCAACTCCATGGATTGCACTTTCATCGCCCAGTGTTAACTCCCAGGGTTGTTCCTTCCTCGTGCCTCGATCGCATCGCAGCGTCATTAGCCTTTAGAGTAGTTGGCATCTCGGTGAGACAGTCTCACTGTATCGAGCTTCGTTGATGACAACTTGCTGTGTATTTTGTGGTTGTTCATTCTCCACTTCGCCTCCTAGATTCGTTGTGGAGTCATCTCGCAAAGCATTCTCCGCCTTGCTGAGTGGAGGAGTTTCCCCCGAGTGGTGCACTAGCCGAGTGACTTGGAATGGGGTCACTCGTTTCCAAACTCCCTACTGTTTCTACCGAGTGTTCAGCCGTTGGGCGGGTGGTAAGACACCTTCAATAGGGGTTAGCCGGATGGGTCCCCACTATCCCAGTCTCATCGCTTGATTCCCTTATTTTTTTCTTCCGAGTGAGCTTGGGAAGTGATTGCGGCAACAACGGTGGCGATTTGCTGAACCACTCCCATTGGATCGATTTCCAGCTGTGTTTTGGAGGACTCTCCTAGTCCCTCCATCAATCTTTGCTCGTGAATGATTCTGGATTCGTGCAATGCTTGCTGCATTTGCACTTCTTCTGTGGCGGCAGCAGAGTCCTGGATCCTCATCATCAGGATAAGACATCAAGGAGATGATGTGTGTTCTCGTGGTGCGGTGATAGGCAAATGCTGGCCTTCTCTCGTGCCTCGCCTTCCCTGCACTGTTTTTTTCTTCTCCTTGTCTTTGAAGATCCGTAAGATATCTCGTGCGAGTTTTTCTTCATCCGATCTTTGAGATCACAGTGGTTAGTCCAAGAAAATTCGAGTAGTTCCTCTTCCTCTTCTATAAATTCAAGCCGTTGGAACTGTTCCTTGATCGACTCAACTTCCACTTCCTCCACTCGCAGACGATTTTGGATGTCCGGATAAAGTGGGGATAGGATCATCACATCACTATCATCTCTTTAAACTTCTTCTTGTGTCTGTTTGTGTGAACTACATCTGTGTCTTCAATTTGCTCTCATGATCGCTTCTTCACAGACTTAGCGATTTCATCTATAATATCTCGGAGATACTACTTCTCCAAATAGTCTCCAGATTCTGCTCCAACTAAGTAGCCGACTCGGCCCGGTTTCTCAAGCTCTGAGTGCTTGATGATTCTTTGTCGTCTCTTAGTTCGTACGGAGGAATCTCGGTTGAGAGAGAGTGTCTTCTGGGGTCAGGCGGGGGCGTGATGGTGTTTTCTTACGAGGAGCCGTCTTGGCTTATCATTTCTCCTCTTTTTGACGATCGAGAAGGTATTTGAGAGTCCTTCTCGACCCATTCTTCGCCGGGCGGGAGAGACACTGCGGGGGGTGTGACTTTCTTTGGGCAGGAACAAATTTGTTTTTCTTTTTTGCGGAGAGTAGCGATCTTCTTAGCAACAATAGGGCAGCCTTCTTCTTAGGTGGAGAGGAGACAATGTATCTTGAGTTAGCCGATTCCCCTCACTCGTGTCGCTCTCTTGGCATAGGCTCTATTCTCGTGCGCGAGAGAGGTTTGATCTCGAACATCCTTTTGTTTACATGGAACGTTTTCCCATATTTAAGAGGGACTCCTTTGATCTCCATTAGTCGTCCGATCACCGGACCATATCCCGGGGATCCTCCAAAGGTATTGCAGTTTATTTTCCTTTCTTCAATGATCGCGGCCATTACGAACAATTTTGCTTTGGACGGTTGGTCAAAGCGCCAAATTTGATGTCTATGCATTTGGCAACTATATCCAACAATTTGTGGTCTGTGGGAAGCACGCGAGTTCGTTCTCGACTCGTCAAGGAGGTCGGGTACCTCCGGGAGAAAGGAAATGATTCTAGAAAAGAATCATCACGGCCCGGGATTTGTTCAATGATTAGAGGTGCGCGTGAAGATCCTTTTGGAGTCGAACTGCTGCGGACTTGGGAGCTGCGCGATGGACTCGCCACGGTGGGGTCTTTTGTGAAATGGACCCGACTTTGCCGAGCCTCGCCTATCTCAACACTTTGTTTGTCTCGGTGGTTTCTCCAATTGAGTAGCTGGTCTCGGCCTTATCGAGCGTCATTGGACGATGATGAAATTTCCATTGGTGGCTCATCATCAAAATTAAAGGTTTGACGAGTAGTCTTGAGATCGACTTGCTCGTGCTTGGAACATCCTCGGTGAGTCTTTTGGATCTTTCACGGGGATGACTCAACTTCTTCGCCGCCTTCGATCCCGGAAAAGTTACATCGAGATTATCCGGGAATCATGAAGTGCACTTATCTCCTTTTTTCGATGGATCAATGATAGCGGGGAGGGATGTTCTCTACTTGACTTCTTTACCCGGGAGGTCTCAACGCCCCGTTGGCCTTCATTACCTCTTGCGTCTCAATCTGCAGCAAGGCCTGGACATCCCTTTCAACAGTGTTAGGCATGCGAGGTCTTCGTGGTGGCATCCATTGGAGTCTCAACTCCATGGATTGCACTTTCATCGCCCAGTGTTAACTCCCGGTACATTCCTTCCTCGTGCTCGATCGCATCGCAGTCATTAGCCTTTAGAGTAGTTGGCATCTCACGGTGAGACAGTCTCGGTTGTCGAGCTTCGTTGATGACAACTTCTTTGTGTATTTTGTGGTTGTTCATTCTCCACTTCGCCTCCTAGATTCGTTGTGGAGTCATCCAGCATTCTCCGACCTTGCTACGGTGGAGGAGTTTCACCTGAGCCGTGGTGCACTAGCCGAGTGACTTGGAATGGGGTCACTCGTTTCCAAACTCCCATTTGTTTCTCTCCGAGTGTTCAGCCCGTTGGGGCAGGTGGTAAGACACCTTCAATAGGGGTTGGTGGGTGGGGTCCCCACTATCCCGATCTCATCGCAGATTCCTTTATTTTTTTTCTTCCGAGTGAGTGGGAAGTGATTGCGGCAACAACGGTGGCGATTTTGCTGAACCACTCCCATTGGATCGATTTCATTTGTATTTTGGAGGACTCTCCTAGTCCCTCCATCAATCTTTGCTCGTGAATGATCTTTGGATTCGTGCAATGCTTGCTTGCATTTGCACTTCTTCGGGCGGCGGCGAGTCAGGATCCTCATCAGCATCGGATAAGACATCAAGGAGATGATGTGTGTGTTCGTGGTGCGGTGATAGGGCAAATCTGGCCTTCTCTCGTGCCTCGCTTCCCCCCGCCTTTTTTTTCTTCTCCTTGTCTTTGAAGATCGTAAGATATACGTGCGATTTTCTTCATCCGATCTTTGAGATCACAGTGGTTAGTCAAGAAATTCAGTTCCTCTTCCTCTTCTATAAATTCAGGCCGTTGGAATCGTTTCCTTGATCGACTCAACTTCCACTTCCTCCACTCTCGCAGACGATTTTGGATGTCCGGATAAAGTGGGGATAGGATCATCACATCACTATCATCTCTTTCGGCTTCTTCTTGTGTCTCGGTTGTGTGAACTACATCCGTGTCTTCAATTTGCCTCTGTTGATCGCCTTTCCCAGACTTAGCGATTTCATCTATAATATACGGAGATACTACTTCTCCAATAGTCTCGATATCTGCTCCAACTAAGTAGCCGACTCGGCCCGGTTTCTCAAGCTCGGAGTGCTTGATGATTCTTTGTCGTGTCTTAGTTCGTACCGCAGGAATCTCCGGTTCGAGAGAGTGTCTTCTGGTCTTGGGCGGCGGGGGGCCGTGATGGTGTTTTCTTACGAGGAGCTGGCCGTCTTGGCTTATCGATTCTCCTCTTTTTGACGATCGGATAAGGTATTTGAGAGTCCTTCTCGACCTGGCTGCTTGGGCGGGAGACACGGCCGGGGCAGGTGACTTTCTAGCTATTTGGGCGAGGAACAAATTTGTTTTTCTTTGCGCAGGAGCGGCCATCTTCTTAGCAGTGCAGGGCGCCTTCTTCTTAGGTGGAGAGGAGACAATCGTATCTTCGGGGTTAGCCGATTCCCCCTCACTCGTGTCGCCTCTCTTGGCATAGGCTCTATTCTCGTGCGCGAGGAGAGGTTTGATCGAACATCCTTTTGTTTACATGGAACGTTTTCCCATGTCTAAGAGGGACTCCTTTGATCTCCATTAGTCGTCCGATCACCGGACCATATCCGGGGATCCTCCAAAGGTACCGGTTTATTTTCCTTTCTTCAATGATCGCCATTACGATCAATTTTGCTTTGGACGATTGGTCAAAGCCGCCAAATTTGATGTCTATGCATTTGGCAACTATATCCAACAATTTGTGGTGTGGAAGCACGCGAGTTCGTTCTCGACTCGTCAAGGAGGTCGGGTACCTCCAGGGAGAAAGGAAATGATTCTAGAAAAGAATCATCACGACCAACCGGGATTTGTTCAATGATTAGAGGTGCGCGTGAAGATCCTTTTGGAGTCGAACTCTGCTGCACTTGGGGAGCTCGCGCAGATGGACTCGGCCACTGGGGTCTTTTGTGAAATTGACCCGACTTTTTGAGCCTCATTTGTCTCAACACCGTTGGTCTCGGTGGTTTCTCCAATTGAGTAGGTGGTCCTCGGCCTTATCGAGCGTCATTGGACGATGATGAAATTTCCATTGGTGGCTCATCATCAAAATTAAAGGTTTGACGAGTAGTCTTGAGATCGACTTGCTCGTGCTTGGAACATCCTCATTTGAGTCTTTTGGATGCATCACGGGGGATGACTCAACTTCTTCGTGTCCTTCTCGATCCCGGAAAAGTTACATCGATTGTCCGGGAATCATGAAGTGCACTTATCTCCTTTTCTCGATGGATCAATGATAGTAGGAGGATGTTCTCTACTTTAGCTTCTTTACCCGGGAGGTCTCAACCTCCCATTGGCCTTCATTACCTCTCTTGCAGTCTCAATGCAGCAAGGCTCGACATCCCTTTCAACGGTGTTAGGCACATGCGAGGGTCTTTGCGGTGGCATCCATTGGAGTCTCAACTCCATGGATTGCACTTTCATCGCCAGTGTTAACTCCGGGGTTGTTCCTTCCTGTGCCTCGATTGCATCAGCAGCGTCATTAGCTTTCGAGTAGTTGGCATCTCGGTGAGATAGTCTCATTTATCCGAGCTTCGTTGATGACAACTTGCTGTGTATTTTGTGGTTGTTCATTCTCCACTTCGCCTCCTAGATTCGTTGTGGAGTCATCCGCAGCATTCTCCGACTGCTTGTGGATGGAGTTTCCCTCACCGTGGTGCACTAGGCCGAGTGACTTGGAACGGGTCACTCATTTCCAAACTCCCATTGCTTTTCCGAGTGTTCAGCCATTGGGGGGTGGTAAGACACCTTCAATAGGGGTTGGCTCGTGGGGTCCCCACTATCCCGATCTCATCGCGATTCTCTTATTTTTCTTCTTCCGAGTGAGTGGGAAGTGGTTGCAAAGAACAACGGTGGCGATTCGCTGAACCACTCCCATTGGATCGATTTCAGTGTATTTTGGAGGACTCTCCTAGTCCCTCCATCAATCTTTGCTCGTGAATGATTCTCGATTCGTGCAATGCTTTGCATTTGCACTTCTTCGTGGCGGCAGAGTCAGGATCCTCATCATCATCGGATAAGACATCAAGGAGATGATGTGTGTGTTACGTGGTGCGGTGATAGGGCAAATGCTGGCCTTCTCTCGTGCCTCGAGGTTCTCTGCTGTTTTTTCTTCTCTTGTCTTTGAAGATCTGCAAGATATGTCGTGCGCGTTTTCTTCATCGATCTTGAGATCACGCAGTTCCTCTTCCTCTTCTATAAATTCGGTCGTTGGAACTGTTCCTTAATCGACTCAACTTCCACTTCCTCCACTCTCGCAGACGATTTTGGATGTCACGGATAAAGTGGGGATACGATCATCACATCACTATCATCTCTTTCGGCCTTCTTCTTGTGTCTTGTGTGAACTACAAGCTGTGTCTTCAATTTGCCTCTGTGATCGCCTTCAAGGAGACTTAGCGGTTTCATCAATAATATCCGGAGATACTACTTCTCCAGCTAGATCTCGTGTCTGCTCGGTGAGTAGGCGACTCGGCCGGTTTCTCAAGCTCGCAGATGCTTGATGATTCTTAAATCGTCTCTTAGTTCGTACGGCAGGAATTTACGGTTCGAGAGAGAGTGTCTTCGGGTCTTGGGCGCGGGGCGTGATGGTGTTTTCTTTCGAGGAGTGGCCGTCTTGCTTATCGGTTCTCCTCTTTTTGACGATCGGAGAAGGTATTTGAGAGTACTTCTCGACCGGCTATTTCTTTGGGCGGGAGACACGAGCTGCGGGGCGGAGTGACTTTCTTTGGGCGGGAACAAATTTGTTTTTTTTCTTTGCATAGAGCAATGATCTTCTTAGCTTAGTGCGAGCGGCTTCTTCTTAGGTGGAGAGGAGGCAGTGTATCTTCGAGGTTAAGCGATTCCCCCCTCACTCGTGTCGGCCTCTCTTGGCGTAGGCTCTCTTCGTGCGCCCGAGAGGTTTGATCTGAACATCCTTTTGTTTACATGGAACGCTTTCCCATGTCTAAGAGGACTCCTTTGATCTCCATTAGTCGTTCGATCACGGACCATATCCCGAGGGATCCTCCAAAGGTACCATTCTCCTTGAAGGATTTCTTCCCTACATTCTCAGCGATAGTCCTGCTGTGACAAACAAACTCATTTATTTATTTTTCTTTCTTGAGGATCGCGGCCATTACGATCAATTTTGCTTTAGACGATTGGTCAAAGCCGCCAAATTTGATGTCTATGCATTTGGCAACTATATCCAACAATTTGTGGTAGTCCTCCTTGGCCCGGCCTCTTAAGGTGTGTAGACTATTTTGTCAAGATAGTCGGACTTGGCTACTTCCTCCAGCGGCGGCCAGTGTCTACATCACTTCATAGATTTACGATGCTCCTTCCGCCGGTAGTGAGCAGTGTTCTGCCAAATCCTTGGCAGAGATGATGAACTCCTTTCCGTGAACAGAGGATTTGATCCCCTCATCGTGAATGTCAGCGTTCACATAGAACTGTGCGACCTCCTCCACATAGGTCATTGGATATTCCAACGTCAGAAATGGTTTCAGCCCAGATGTTTCCAATTTCTCAGCAATCTTCTTCACTAGGGTGTCGTCGGACCCCTTTTTCACCATGTTGTCGAAATCCACAGTAGACCCGGTGTGGATTTGCTTTCCTAACTTGACAAAATCATAGGTTGATGCCATTTTTCAGGATTTCACCGAAGAGAACTTTAGAAGATGATTTGAAGATAGATAGGGTTTTGAGAGAGTTTTGCCTTTGCTTCTGAGAGAAATGAACGGTTTTGGTAGTATGAGAGAGAAGAAGGAAAGTTTAAGTATGGTTTATGAAAGGACGTGCGGGTGGTTTTTGAAATGTGATCGAAATCAACGGCTTAGATTTTGCACGCTGATTTAGCATTTAATGTCTCGTAATTAATGCGGCAGCATTTATATCAAATCATAAGCTTGGTGTGCAGCTTTTGCCTGTACACGTCATAATTAAGCTAACGTAATTCTTAAAAACATTCCCGCTTAGTAAAAACGATTGCGTTTTGTCACTTTGCTCATAAATGACTCGACTTTTTTCCTGGTGATTTAACTCTTCTTCTCACAGTTCTCTTAGTGACTCAGCTGTTAGCTGACTCGGTATAGCTGTCTTTCCGATGCGGCTGATTTGTTTAGCTGATTTGAGAGTTCAGCTCATTTTTCCTTTTTGTGTTTCATTTCTTTTCTTTGATTCTTCTGAGTGTCAGCTCAGCTCAATTAATCCTAACTCATGCTTGAGTTCTTCAAATCTTGACTCACATAATGGTTTTGTGAAGATGTCGCCAACCTTGTTTATCGGTTGAGATATATTCAAGATGATGTCCTTCTTTTCAACATGATCTCTTATGAAGTGATATCCGATATCGATATGCTTAGTTCTTGAGTGCAACACGAATTAAGTCGAGTGATTGCAATTGCACTTGTGTAGTCACACATGATTGGAATTTCCTTTTCCTCAACTTCATAGTCTCTCATTTCTTTGTCTCATCCATAGGACTTGGCTGCTAAATGTTTGCCGCTGACTATGTATTCGCCGTCACTTTGTAGAGGTGGCTATTGAATTTTGCTTATTGCTAAACCAGGAAATCGCATGTTTCCAAGCATTTGACATGTGCACGAGGTGCTTTTCTGTCAACTCGCATCAAAGATAGTCGAGTCGAATAGCCAATTAGCTTGAATCCATCTTCCTTTGGATACCATAAGCCAACTTCTTGGCTTCCTTTCAAGTATCTCAAGATTCTCTTAGTCTTTGTCATATGGCTCTCTTTTGGAGCAAATTGAAATCTTGCACATACACCTACATCAAAGTGATGATATCCGGGATCGCTCTTTGTGAGATAGATCAATGATCAATGAGTGCTCGTATCTTGTTTGATCTACAGACTTGCCATTTGTATCCACGTCCATTTTGGTGATGTATTCATTGGTATTTTCACGAAGACTTCTCTTCCATACCAAATTTTTTATTAAATCTCTCGGTGTATTTTGTTTGACTTATGAAGGTTCCATCCTTGTTTGTTTCACTTGGAGTCCTAGGAAGAATGTCGACTCTCCCATCATGCTCATTTCGAACTTGCTTTGCATGAGGTTTGAGAATTTATCACACGACTCTTTGTTTGTGGATCCAAAAATGATGTCATCCACGTATATTTGAACAAGTAGTATACTTTTCTTGTCTTGAATTCCGAAAAGTGTTCTATCCACTTTTCCTATTGTGAATCCATTTTCGAGTTAGGAATTGTGACAAAGTGTCATACCATGCTCGGGTGCCTGTTTCAATCCATACTGAGCTTTCTTGAGTTTATATACTTTATCTCCAAGAGTCTTTCGCTCAAATCCTCGGAGGTTGTTCAACATACACTTCTTCTTCCAATAAACCATTTAGGAATGCGCTTTTTACATCCATCGATATCTGATAAGAAAATTCTTGTGAGTTGCATAGGCAAGAAACATCCTTATAGATTCCAATCTTCCTACGAGGGCAAATGTTTCATCAAAATCTATCCCTTCTTCTTGGCAATATCCTTTGGCTACTAATCTTGGTTTGTTTCTTACCACGTAACCTTCCTTGTTCATCTTATTTAAACGCCCATTTAGTGCCAATAACATTTTGATGAGTGGGTCTTTGAACTAATTCCCATACTTTATTTCTTTCAAACTGATTGATTCTTCTTGCATAGCTTGAATCAATGTGTGTCAACTAATGCTTGTGACACATCTTTGGGCTCTATTTGCGAGATGAAGCATGTGAACATAGCTTCTTGTTGTGTTCGGATCTTGTTTTGACACCTTCTCTTATATCTCCAATGGCAAGTTTCGTGGATGGTCTCTCGGCCATCTTACATCAAAGGTTGGAGTAAGTTAGGCCGGATTGATCGTCTTGCGGTACGTGTTCTTTGTGATCGGCTCTCTCGTAATCACTTAGCTGCAAATTTTCAATTGTTTTTGAGATTGACTATCTCATCTTCTTACGAGTTTACAATTCCGATTTCGGCTTGAGATAGGATTCTTCCGCATGGTTGGTTGATTTGGCTTGTCGAGTTGATTCTTGTTGAGTATTCCGTAGGCTTTGCTTTCGGTTGAGTATCCTAAGAAAATTCCTTCATCGACTTTAGCATCAAATGCCTTTAGATTATCTTTGCCATTGTTATGGATGAAGCATTTACATTCAAATATTCTAAAATATGCAACATTAGGTTTTCTCCCTGTCCAAATCTCATAAGGAGTTTTTGTCATTTGTCATTTTATCATGCATCTATTTTGAGTGTAGCATCTTTGTGTTTATTGCTTGACCCAAAACCTTTTTGGTAACCCTGCTTGACTAACATGGTCCTTCTTTGCTTCTTTGAGAGTTCTATTCCTTCTTTCTGCGACTCCATTCTGTTTGTGGAGTCCTTTGCTGAGATAGTTCATGACCAATGCCATTTTCAATACAATATCGAGTTATTATTCCATTGACAAACTCGGTTCCTCATCCGATCTTATTTTGATAATGGTTTGGTTCTTCTCATTTTGAATTCTCTTCATCAATTGTGGTAGTTTTCGTAGAGTTTCTTTCTTCTTCTAAGAAGAATATGGTCCATGTATATCTTGAGTAGTCATCTACTACCACCAAGGTGTATTTCTTTCCACTTATGCTATTTGGTTCCACTGGGCCAAATAGATCCATATGTAGCAGATCAATATTCTTGTTGAAGATGGGCATGTCTTTTCTTTGAATGATGATTTGATTTGTTTTCCCTTCCGACATGCATCACATATACTCTCCTTTTGTATGTATCGAGTCCGGAAGTCCTTCCACAAGACTACTCCGCAAGCTTGTTAATCGTTTTGAAATTGGGTGACTCGGCTTTTTGTGCCACAACCAACTTGATTCAATTTGTGCTTTTTGCTAATAGACATGTGTTGGGTGTTGCGGTTGACCAATCCACGACATACATGTTCTTCATGCATCCGCATCCTTGCAACACAACTTCATTCGATTCAAGATCCTTGATTTGGCATATACCCATGTTAAATCCAACATTATAACCATTGTCACGAGTTGGTCGATGCTTAGCAAGTCGAAGTTGAGTCCTTCAACATATGCAACATCGTGATTTCTAATCCATTTTCTTGATGGATCAATGCCTCTTATTTCTTACGGAGCTTCATTTCCTCCAAATATGACTTTTGCTCCTTTGACTTCCTTGAATTTTGACAGATTTTTCTTGTTCCTGTCATGTGTTTGGGCACCACTATCCATGTACCAGGTTCCTTGGCACTCACTGCTCTTGAACCCGCAATCAAGGAATTTAAGTTTTAGGTACCCATACTTGCCTGGGTCTGAGGGGTTAGAATTGTAAGATGATCCAACCAACTTATAGCCAAATGATTTGACTCTGGGGTTGCCATCTATCGATGACATAATCATAATTAATCTTGACAAATTGCTTGGGGATTCTAGGTTCATACAAGCTGTCCCTTTTGTCGTATGCTGTATATGTGTTCTAGCAACTGCCTTCTTTGGGTAGTTGTGATATTTCGAGTGTAGTGCCTAGGTGCATATGTGTCTTTGATGAAAGCTCATATACCTTTGGAATGGCCTCTGTTTGAGTTACGGGCCTTTGCCCATTGGGCTTATATTCCATAGGTTTTTCTTTGATAGTTCACATCATTCCAATCACTTGACTTGGATATTTTCTACCATTCCCATCATATGTTTTCTCTTATAGATTTTAAGGGTTTTTAGTAGCTCTGTTTCTTCTTTCTGAGTATTTTCATTTGAGTTTCTTTGAGAAACTCGGTGAATTTCTTCTCTTTGTCCCTTTCAATATCTTAATTTGTTTTCCTTTTCCTTTATAACCAAGGCCAGTTTGCTTGTAATTGTGCTTTGGATTAAATGTGTGTGCACCATCCGGAGTTTTGGATTTTTGAGATACTTCATTGCTTGAAGATCCCTTTTCCAAAATCACTCTTCGAGCTTGACATAACATAGTGGAATTAAATCCTAAGCCTGTCTTGTCTCCACATTCTCTTTGACTCATAATAAGGTCATCCAATGATTTAGATGCCTTAGTAAATGAGGCAATCACATTTTTGAGGTCATTTTCCCTCTTTTCTCTAGCACTATTTACTTTAGTAACTTTGTATTTTCATTCTCACCACTATTTGACTTAGAGTACTCAACTCCTTAGTCATTTTGTAAGTTTTAGCTCTTGAGTAGACTATTTTCCTCAATTAGTAGTGTGTGTGAGGATTTAATGTGTTCAAAATCTTTCATCATTTTGCCTAATGAATCATAAAGATCGTGGGTGATGAAGTGTGTGTGTCACGATCGCTACTATCACTAGAACCGAGTTTGATGAGTTAGAGTGTACCTCATCTTCTTGGTCAGGTTGATCTTGTTCCTTGGCCATCAAGCAGATTAGGGCTTCTTCTTCGTAGTCACTTGAGTAGTCGGCTTCACTACTCTCGACTCATTCGGTTGTGTCTTTTGACTTTTGTCTCTTGATCTCTGCACCAACATTGCCTTTCTCTTTTCTTGTCTCCTTTCTCTCGAAGACCTTTCTTTTCTTCATTCTGTATTTGTTGACTACGAGGATATGGGCAATAATCAATGGCATAGTGACCTGGTTGCCCTCTGGTTCAGATAAATATTCAACCTTTTGATCACTCTTTCCATTCTTGGATTGTCGGTCCTTTGATATTCACCTTTTTGATGATCTGTTCTTTTGGTTGGCCTATCTTCTCTTGACTTGGAGGGAGCTGAGTGTCTTCGGAGGATTCGCCCTTGCCTTTCTTGTAGTTCTTATTGAAGAACTTGTTGAACCTTTTTACTAGTAGGTTATTTCTTCCGGGTTGATGACTTCTTTGACCTCGGTTCTCTTCCCATCTTTAACAATTAGAAGCATTTGTTTTGGGTACGATTGTCCCTTTCAGTCTTTTCTTCTCACTCAAATTCGTAGGCTTTGAGGTCTAAGAATAGTTCACGGTTGGATGTCTTCGATAGGTCCATGGAATGTCTTAGTGCCATGACCTTCATTTCCCATTCAGTGGAAGACTTTTTAGGATCTTCATACACATTTCTTTCGTGTATATTCTTTTCAAGTCTTTGTGGCTCGTTGGTGATTTACGTGAATCGAGCATCCAGTTGATCCAGGTTCTCTCCGAGATCATTTTGAAATTCTCAAATTTCTGTCGTGCCACCTGATAATTTGTTTTCTTTGATTTGCTCGAGCCTTCACAAATCATTGTTAGCTTGTCCCTGCATTTCTTTGTTTTGCATGATTTGACTTTGTTGAACATGGCTTTGTCCAAGGTTTTGTAAAGAATGTCCTTGGCCACATTGTCCAAGTTATATCTTTTTCATCATCATTTGTCCATTCGGCTCTTGGTTTTTCGATCATAGTGGTGCGGGAGCTACATCCTCTTCACCTTCAACTCAACTCTTCTTTGTGTTCACTTTTAAGATTTCTGATGGCCCATCCTCTATCACTATCCACATCTCATCATGTAATCTTTGATAAATGAGCTTCTGCATACGGATTTTCCAATCATCAAATTCTTCAATTGTGAACATAGGGATGCGTGTCAAATTTGCTTCCATTATGATAACCTTTTAATTATAAAAGGAGTTTTGAAACTTAAGTACTAAAATAGACTTTGAAGAATTTGGAGATCTAGTTCAAGAACCGCCATGCGGAAGGCTCAATGAACCAACCGCTCTAATACCACTTGTAGGTCCCAAAGGGTGTGGGTGTAAGGTTTAGAAGGGGGGGTTGAATAAACCTTACCAACTTTTCGATTTAGTCTTTTTAAAGTTCGGAGTCGATCTACGTGTTTGTGTCCTTGGTGGATGACCAATTTAGTTAATCAGAGAGTTAGTCTCTCAGACTCATCGAGCCATTGATGGAATAACTCACACTTTTAAGCCTGAATTAGCTCAACTGTAGTTTGTTTTCAGCGGAAGACTTAACACCCTTAATAATGGTTAAGCAAAGATTTAATGCTTGGTTTAGTATTTAGAAATTACCAAGTGGATAGCAAATTTATCAGCAGAGTTAAACAAATAACATGCGGGAATTAAAGTCTTTGAAATGTAAATGACATAATAAGATTTTTATAGAGGTTCGAAGATGGGGTAATTCTTCTACTCCTCTCTTCTCCAATCTCCTGGAGGAATCCACTAGGTATTGATCAAGTATACAAAGTGGTAGCATCCGGATACAAGTCTTGATCACACGGTGACTTGATCCTTTGGGACTTAGTGCGGAGATGCCTTGATCACTCGGCCTAGCTTCTTGACGACTCGAACCTTCTTCACGGGATAATTTGCGCTTGCTACTCTGACTCACTTGCTCAAGCTCTTTGGATTTGATCACGAAGCCCTCCAAAAACTCGAGACTCGTTCAACCTTGAACCTTCCTACAATCCTTCGTGGAATGTAGACCCCTTGATTCTTGATAATTTCCTCTTCAAGCGATAGAAGTTATCTTTCCTTCACTTTGGTGAGTGTTGGATTGATGATCTTCGTAATGTAAACTTGAGGATTAATCTTGAATGATTTGAGAATATTTTCGGTTACAATTCTAATAGTTTCTTGAATGCTTGTGGTTCAGGTTACCTTCACTCAGAGTCATTCCTTAGCCTTTTATAGTGATCTTTCAAAAATTTGCCCGTTGATGAGATAGGCTTATTTTTGAAAGTCACTTGTGGACGTTGGCTTGTCTTGTTGCAATCCTTGAATTTGCCACTTCCTCGTATAAGATGTTCTTCAGCTTTTCAGAGTTCTGACACGGTGTTGTGCTTCCCATTGGTTTATTCCTTTTGCACGCTTCGGGACCGAGCGCTTCGAGAAAGGTAGCATGGAGATATTACTTGTTTAAGTAATTCTCTTGATTTAGGGGTCAATGTGAGATCTCTTTCGATTATCTCGACTTGACCGCATTTCCTTGCTTTCCCCAGGTGACTTAGAGTCGACTTCCAATCATGGATAACTCTTGTCACTTCGACTTGAGACTTGGCTATGTTTGGTTGACTTGTGATACTCCACTCAATCAGTATCTCACTAGTTCCTTGATCGAGTCCCTGTTTTCTCTTCTTTGCCATACTCAGCTGTCTTGCAGCATAGTCTTCCTTCTAGTCTTCAGTTGTCTTTTTGCATGTTCAGTCATGGCTGTCTTAACTCAGCTTGACCAGCCCTATTTGTTACAATACTGTCTACAGCAAAAAATGGGGTGCCAACTTCCTATTCTAAGTTTTACATGTCATTCATCAAAATCTAAACAATAAATTTCCCAACATACATTTTTAACGTTCATTGAGTATGGCACATTGATCATTTTTTCAAAAAAACTTTATGAAATAGTCTAACAATCAAAAAGTTTATGGTCAGTCATCATAAATGCTATCAAGAATAAATATTATAATTTTTTTTATATTATTTTTTTAGAGAAGAAATATTGTGTATATATGCACAAAACCACCGCTTCATCTCACAAACCAAAATACATTAACTTCAAACTTGATCATGAAAAAGCCTCAACTCCATATCCTCACATATTAGTGTTTGTTGTGTAAATTGGTGAGGTGTTCACTCTTGGAGTTGGAAAACAGTCAAAACTCTCAAGGAAATGGCCAATATGATTTAGGACAAGCATTCAAACTAAATTGAGCATAAGATAGGTAGTTATAAAATTTGAAACACCTAATTTTTTCATACCAAATTATGTCTCGAAATCTCATTGGTCTTGAACGCAAACAAAATGAGAATATTTTTTTTTATATATTTTTTTTCTTTTTTTTTTCTTTTTTATTTTTTTCTTTCCTTTTTTTTCCTTTTTTTTCTTTTTTCTTCTCTTTTTTTTTTCTTTTTTTACGACATGAGTAACTATGAACAATACTCATCACAAATTATGTAATGGAGTATTTTTACAACATCACTAACAATGATAACATAACAATGAAGAATACTCATCACAAATTATGTAATAGAGTATTTTTAACAGAAATTGACAATGTGGGTGTTAACCAAATCATTTCTCCACATGTAAGGTAGAATATTTAAGTATTTCAAATCAAAACATAACCATTTCAAACGACCAATTAAAGTTCGGAATGCTTGTTTTCTCAAGCTCACCACTCATTCACAAGAGATTTGTGAATATTAAAAATAAAATACTTTATCATGATCAAACTTTCAGTTATATGTATCACAACCAATCTTTCCACAAAACTTAGAATGTGCACAAAACACTTTCTTTTCTTCCTTTTTTTTTCTATAATTTTTTTTATTTTTTTTCAATTTAATCAAGATAGCATCGTTGAATTCAACAATAATACTATTTTCATGTTTTGACAATTCACAATTTTTTTTTAGAAAAATTCACAACATGCCATGTTTTGAAAAGGGAATTACTAGAAAGATAATAAAAATAGGGATGCGTCTCAAGAATATCAAACTGACATTCTTTACTCTGCCATCAGTGTTGTTTTTTATTTTATTTTATTTTCAAAATCACACATTGTAAATTAGGAAAAAATAATATCAATTATCCCTTCCCTCCCAACTTATCTAAAACATTGTCCTCAATGTCAAAAATAAACAGGAAAGCAAGGTTTAAAAGATATTACCTGATGTATGGCTTTTTGAAATGAAAGTAGAAGAACACAGTAGTAGTTATACCCATGAAAGATAAATCTCACAACGTCAGAGATAAATCCAATTTGCGTTTTTTTACTTCTATACTCCGACAAACAACATGAGCCACTTTTGGATCAGGTTCAGCAACAAATGCTTGGAGTTGATCGATTAGTTCACTTGGTGTTGTTGCACAAATTATGATTCGTCTGGCAGATGGTGAAATAAAACATTTCTCGATGGCAAAATCTATGAAAGACAATAAACCATCAAAGAAACCATTAACATTAAGAATACCTATAAAGCCACGGTGAATGTTGAGTTGTGCCCATGAGATCACTTGGAATAACTCCTCCTAGTGTACCAAAACCACCAGGTAAGGTGATAAAGGCATCTGCATTATGCATCATATTCACCATTTTGTCTTGCATGTTTGATACTCTTAACTCATCTCCAATGGTTTGCCCAGTGATTTGTCGGACAACTAAAGGTTTTGGGATAACTTCTAAGACTCTGACTCCTCCCAAATAGGCAGAACCAGCAACACGCCCCATTAACCCAAAACTACCTCCCCCGTATACTAAGTTAATGTGCTTTTCTGCTAGAAATTTACCGAGATTATCAGCTGCCTCAAGAAAACAACTGCCTTTCCCAGGATTTGCACCACAGAATACAGCAACACTGTTAATTCTACGGGAAGAAGAACTCTTCATTTTTTTTTCTCTCTTTTTTTCTTTTTCTGATATAATCTGAATGGTGTAAATGAAAGGGTGAATGCAACGCTATTTATTGAGGTATGAACTGGGAATGCAACAGTAAATGTAATTATTGGAACTTTTATTTTGTCAAAAAGTTTGAAAATAAAGACAATAAAGTCAAAAAAAAAATGCTAACATGTGAAGGAGCAGAAAAGTAGTTGTGATTGTGGCTCACATCTTCCTCTGGTTTTACGTCCAGAAACGGCTTAAACGCCCTCTATGGGTCAGGGATATGCTTCCCATCCAATTTTCTTATAAATTGGCAAACAGGGTCTTTTAACGTCAGATTCACAAGACAAAGTTCACGCTCTTCTCGAAATTGGAGCCATAATCGGAGAATTTCACGATGCACAAATCCACAAGGATGCGTATCAAAAGTCCATAGAATGTTATCTAAAGACTCCTTACTCAGTCCATCCTTTATGAATTGAATTTTGTCCTCTCGATTTTGAAACCATACCTAAAAGAACGACATCTTGTGTCACAAGTCCATCGAGCACATTTGTGACACCCTTGTAGTCTTTTGGCCCTTCGTTTTTTGAATATGACGCGTTTTCCAAGACCAGGCAAGCATTTAGTAGGAGAAAATGAAAATTCTCATGCTAATCTTACCTTTGCTTCAATTATCCAACATACATCTTACGGAATGCCTTTATTCATAAACATTCTTAACCTTTCTAGCCTGGCTTTGTATATTTTCAAAATTTCATTTGTAGAAAGAAAATCAAATCGCTTTTTGAGAGTGGGGGAATTCTTTTATCCATTTTTAAAAAAAAAAAAAAAAATCTAAATGAAAGAGAATGAGAAAACACAATTATGTACAAATATCAATATTTGTGGGAAAGCGATGAGTCCGACTTAATCGTCACGAGTACCGTTATCCGTCATTTAACTTAGGAAAACAAATAATTAAACACTACAAAACACACACATTTATAAGAAACAAATATATTCACTAATTATAACAAGGATTATAAAGAAAAAGAACTTCCTCTGGAAGGAATTGATTTTCTAGAAACAGTTTAAGTCTTTGTCCATTAACTTTGAATACATTACCATTTTTAGGATTCTCAATGTCAACAGCTCCATACGGATATATATATTTTTCACAATAAAAGGACCACTCCACCTTGACCTTAATTTTCCAGGAAATAAATGCAATCTAGAATTATAAAGCAAAATCTTTTGACCAATCTCAAATGTTTTTCTTGTAATTTTATTATCATGAAATTCTTTGATTCTTGCTTTATGAATTTTTGAATTCTCGTATGCATCATTTCTTAATTCCTCAAGCTGATTGATTTGCAATTTTCTCAATTTCGAAGCACCGTCAAGATTGAAGTTAAACATTTTAATTGCCCAATAAGTTTTATGTTCAAGTTCCACTGGTAAATGGCAATGTTTTTCATAAACTATTCTATAAGGAGACATTCCCAATGATGTTCTAAAAACAGTTCTATATGCCCAAAGTGCGTCGATAAGTCTAAAAGACCAATCTTTACGATTCGGGTTCACAGTTTTTTCTAATATTAGTTTTATCTCCCTATTTGCAAGTTCAACCTGTCCATTTGTCTGTGGGTGATAAGGGGTTGCAACTTTATGTGTGATTCCATATTTTTTCATTAAAGATGCAAAAACTTTGTTGCAAAAATGTGTTCCCCCATCACTAATAATGACTCGAGGAATTCCAAATCGACTCAAAATATTTTCTTTTAGAAATTTTATCACAGTTTTATGATCATTGTTTCGACAAGGAATTGCCTCGATCCATTTTGAAACATAATCTATTGCGACTAAAATGTAAATAAAACTAAATGATACTGGAAATGGCCCCATAAAATTAATACCCCAACATTCAAATATTTCAATCACCAAAATAGGATTCAAAGGCATCATGTTTCGTTTTGAAATTGATCCTAACTTTTGACAATTTTCACAACTTTTGCAAAAAGCGTAAGTATATTTGAAAAGGTTTGGCCAATAAAATCCACATTGTAAGATCTCTGCACTGGTTTTCTTTACTGAAAAGTGACCACCACATGCTTCGGAATGACAAAATTGAATAATTCTACCTACCTCATTGTCGGGTACACATCTACGAAAGATTTGATTTGGACAATATTTGAAAAGGTAGGGATCGTTCCAGTAAAACTTTTTTACCTCAGTCAAAAACTTATTTTTATCTTATGAATTCCAATTTGATGGCATCATTCTGTCACAAGAAAATTAACAATATCTGCAAACCAAGGTACTACAGTAACATTGAATAGTTGTTCATCAGGAAAAGTATCATTGATAGGTGGAGTTTGAAATGAATCATCACAAATAAGTCTTGATAAATGATCAGCTACCACATTTACTACACCTTTCTTATCACGAATGGTAATATTAAACTCTTGGAGTAAGAGAATCCACCTAATCAATCTTGGTTTGGAATCTTTTTTTGATAAAAGATATTTCAAAGCTCCATGATCACTGAAAACAACAATTGGTGAACCAACAAGATAGGATCGAAAATTTTCCAATGCAAATACTACAACAAGTAATTCTTTTAGTGGTTGAATAATTGATTTGAGGACCATTCAAAGTTTTACTTGCATAGTATATCACATATGGTTTCTTTTCTTTTCTTTGCCCTAAAACAGCTCCAACGGCATAGTCACTAGCATCACACATTATTTCAAAAGGTAAAGTCCAATCAGGAGGTTGGATTATAGGGGCCGATGTAAGCATGTTTTTAAGTTTGACAAAAGCTTTTCACGATTTTGATCCATTCAAAACTAACATCTTTTGTAAGAATATTACACAATGGTTTAGAAATTATACTAAAGTCTTTGATAAATCTTCTGTAAAAACCTGCATGTCCTAAAAATGATCTTACCTCCTTCACAGATTTTGGTACTGGTAGATTAGCAATTAACTCAACTTTGGATTTATCTACCTCAATACCTCTTACTGAAATAATATGTCCAAGAACAATACCAGTTGTTACCATGAAATGACATTTATCCCAATTAAGCACAAGGTTCTTTTATTCACACCTGATCAAAACTTTTTCTAAGTTTAACAAACAATCTTCAAATGATTCACCAAAAACTGAAAAATCGTCCATAAAGACTTCAAGAAAACATTCTACCATGCCACTGAAAATGCTAAGCATGCATTTTTGGAATGTAGATGGTGCATTACATAATCCAAAAGGCATCCTTCTATATGAAAATGTACCAAAATGACATGTAAAAGTTGTTTTCTCTTGATCTTCAAGTGCAATTTCAATTTGATTATACCCAGAATATCCATCTAAGAAACAATATAATTTATGACCTGCAACTCTTTCTAATATTTGATCCATAAAAGGTAATGGAAAATGATCCTTTCGAGTAACTAAGTTAAGTTTCCTGTAGTCAATGCACACACGCCAACTAGCAATGGTTCTAGTTGGAATCAGTTCATTATTTTCATTTTTGACTACAGTAACACCAGACTTCTTCGGCACAATATGAATAGGACTTACCCATTTACTGTCAGAAATAGGATAAATTATTTCATTAACTAAGAGTTTGATAATTTCATTCCTCACTATTTCTTTCATATTAGGATTTAGTCATCGCTGCATTTCTCTAGATGGTTTTGCATTTGCCTCTAAATAAATATTATGTGTGCAAATTAGAGGACTAATATCTTTAATATCACCAATGGTCCACCCTAAGGCATTTTTATGCATTTTCAAAATCTCGATCAACTTACTTTCCTGAGATGCATCAAGTTTGGAAGAAATTATTATAGGCAAAGTTTCACTCTCACCAAGAAAAGAGTATTTCAAATCAGATGGTAAAGGTTTCAAATCAATTTTTGGAGCTTTTATGCTTGAAGGAATAGGTTGCACTTCTGATGATGACAACTCTTCAATTTTTGGTTTCCAAAAATGGTTTTCTAGTGCTTGTAAAAATCCATTGGAGACATCAAAACATTTCATATCACAAACTCTCTCATTTTCAAAACATGTTTGATAAATTCAAAAGAATTATTGATGTGAAATTTTTGTGAACAATTTCTTCAATTAAATCAAGTTCATGTAGTTCGGTATCATCGTTGAGTTGTTTGCAAACATTGAACACATTTAATTCCAAAGTCATATTTCCAAAAGATAATTTCAAAATACCATTTCTACAGTTAATCAATGCATTTGAAGTTGCAAGAAATGGACGACCTAAAATGACAGAATTTGTGGTTTTGCATCTATAACCGGTGAGTATCCAAAACAATGAAATCAACGGAAAATAAAACTTGTCAATTTGTACCAACACATGTTCTACTATTCCTTTTGGAATTTTAATTGATCGATCGCTAGTTGGAGTACAATTGGAGTTTCTTTAAGTTCACCCAAAACTAGTTGTTCATAGACTGAAAAAGGTAGAAGATTTACGCTAGCACCAAGATTAAGTAAAGCACGTTCAATTCTAGTGTCTCCTATAATGCATGAAATTGTTGGACAGCCTGGATATTTGTACTTAGGTGGAGCAAATTGTTGTATAATTGAACTCACACTTTCAGTTAAAAATGATTTTTTCTTCACATGATGTTTTCTTTTAATTGTGCACAAATCTTTCAAAAATTTTGCCTAAGGTGGGACTTGTTTGATTGCATCCAACAAAGGAATGTTAATTTTGACTTGTTTAAAAGCTCAAAAATTTTAATTTGAGTTCAATTTTTGAGTTGGTTGCAATCTTTGAGGAAAAGGGGCAGGAGGTGAATATGTTTCATCATTTTCAAACTTACCTTCTTCATCATCACAATTTTCATTATTCATTTCTGAAGATGAATTTAGAACTTTCTTAGGATGAATTATTTTATCAACAATTTTTCCACTTCGAAGTGTTGTGACTGAATAGGCCTCATTCACTGGATTTTCACCTGAAGTAGAAGCACAACACCGCGTAGAAGGATTAGGTTGAGGTTGTGCATGAAACTTACCCTTTTCTTGAATTCGCAAAGAAGCTGTGAGTGTTGAAAGTGAGTTCTTGATCACATTAATAGCCTGAGAAGTTTTATTATTGATGTTAGTTTGTTCATTTATAAATGCTTGCAAAGTCTCCTCAATTGATTTTACATGTGGGGATGGATATGAAGGAAAATTTTGGTGGCTTTTGTGAATTTATTGGTTGAGCTTGATTATTATCACGCCAACTGAAATTAGGATGATTTCTCCATTGTGGATTGTAAGTTTGAGAATATGGAGATTGAAATGGTTTTCTAAATCCATTCATGACATTTGCTTCAACAGAATGAATGAGGACAATCATTAGTTGAGTGTTCTTTAAGTCCACAAATTTCACAAACTTTTTTATCTTGCACGCATTTAACTTCTTTTACTTTTTTAACTTCCATGTCATCGATTCTTTTAGCCAAAAGTGCAAGTCTAGCACTTAAACTATCTTCTTGAGTAAGATTGAGTTTTCCTTTATTTTCATCAACACTATGGCAAGATTGAGAATTTTTCGCCAAATAGTCAAGATATTCTAACGCTTCATTGGGTTCTTTATCAAGAAATTGACCGTTACACATTGATTCAATAAATTGCTTAGTTTCGTGGATTTAAACCTTCATAAAAGAAGTCGATTATACGCCAATTTTCAAAACCATGATGTGGGCAGAATTCAACAACTCTTTAAACTTTTCCCAACATTCAAAGAAAACGTCTTTAGGATTTTGAGAAAAATTCTAATTTGTCTTTTCAAAGAATTTGTTTTATGAGTTGGAAAGAATTTTTTCGTAAATTGATTTGCATTTCTTGCCATGTACCAATTGATCTAAGTTTTAACGAGCTAAGCCAAGTTTTTGCTTTATCTTTAAAGAAAAAGGAAATAATTTGAGCTTAACAATTTCAATCGTGCAATTTTGATCATCAAATGTGGCACATACTTCTTCAAATTCCTTTAAATGTAAATATGGGCTTTCAGAATCCATACCATGAAAATTAGGAAGTAAGGGTATTATCCCTGGCTTAAATCGAAAATTGTTTGCATTTAGTGGAAAAATGAAACAAGAAGGAGTAGAATTTCGAGGAGGTTGCAAATAATAACGCATATTATGCACTTCTTGATTTTCCACTCTTTCCATCTCATTTTGAACAATTACTTCTTCATCCATAATTGGTGTGTGTGTGGAGGTGAATCAAAATTTTTTATCAAATTTTCTGAATTATATCTAATTAAACGGCGCGAATTTGGACTACGACACCATGTAAGCATATAAACACACAATATTTACAGTGATATATATACAAACCTGGAAACCAACCTTGCCTTCCCCGGCAACGACGCCAAAAACTTGCTACAACTTTATGGTTGCAAACCCAAGTACAGGTTGTCTCAAGTAATAAATTTTTCAGGAGTCCGAGGTCGATCCACATGGAAGTTGATGGAAGTTTACAGGATATTTCTTATTTAAGTGATGAGTAAATAGATTTTTAACTAGTAAGAATATATATTTTTATAATAAATTTAATTAATAGAAATGTTGAGGATTAGAGATTCACTCATGATTTTGGATAAAGGAATGATTATATTTTCTTACCTCTTAGATTGCCACGATTGGAATCCATACACAAAGAAGGTTCCAATGGGAATATATTATACATATAAATCATGCAATGAGGTAATCATGTTATATCATCAATTAGAATTTATCTTATAACATCAATACTTGTTTATGGGATCAAGTATTTATGTATTATTTTGTCTACAATAAATCAAGGTATCCACATTAGTAGTCGGTTGAAATAAAACCAGACATTTAACTAAATGGAACCAAGTATTTGTTGTGCCAATAGATATACATAAATCAAGAAACACCACCAAACAAAAATGTATAAGCTAAAAACAAATTGATGATACAAACAATGAAATTTAATATTAATCTACAATCATTCCTTATCCTTCATCAAGAGTTTCACCCCATTTCCTCAACAAAATAAACTTAGAATAACATGACAAAAATAGAGAAAACAAAAGATTGAAGAAAAACTAAAGCAAACATTTTATAAAATACTAGAAATCTTACTATAATTTAAGAAAAGCAAGAAAGAAAAATTATTTTGAACTTTGTAACTCTAACTTTCTCTACATAAAACTTGCTCTTGGCAAATGCTAATGACCACTATTTATAGCCAACTAAAAATCAATTTACAATTATTTTATTCTTTATTTTTATTACAAGTAAGAAAATAAGGAAATCAACACCAACTTGGCCACCTTCTTTGACTGGTCATTTTGTCCATGATATCAGCCATCTTTGCTCAATTTTCTTCCACAAATCAATTATCACATTAGTTGGCTTGAATTGTCAACTGATTTCATTGAATTTGAACAACCATGGGCCAAGATATGGTTGAATAATTGAGACGTGGTTGGCATACGGGATTGACTAGTGCAGCAGCCTCTTGGATTTTTTTATAAATTAATCCAATACAAATCTGACTTTGGGGTCTTCATAAATGTTGTATCTCTATGATTTGTACATACTCAGTAAAAATTTCAGATACAAATACCTTGTATTTTTCGAGTTATGTCCAAAATACCAAACTTGGTCAAGTCTGGAAATTAAATTAACACCCTTCAATCTTCATTTTATGATGAATTTTTTTATCCAAGAAAATATCATTCCAAACATTGATTTTTGGTTTCAATCTCTCTGAAAACTTGTAAATGAATGGATTGTGAATTCATATCTTCAAGAATCATCCCAAAATCATGTCGGAAATGAAAGCTATGCTCGTTGATCCAAACCTGCACTAAAAAATGCTTCCAAATACAATTCTATGTTGATTTCCTATTTTATTCCTAACATATTAATAATATTATAAATTCATTTTATTAATAATATTAATAAGGTAAAATAATAATATAAGCCTAAAATAATTATACATTTTTAACGTTCATCACTTTCGAAATCATAAATATTAATAAATAAGAATTAATGAAAAATCAAATTTACCCCATCAACTATATATATGGACTAATATTGTCATGAATGTAATGGAAGTAAGTTTCCATGATATATACTTGGGTTAATTAGCGAAAATTCCAAAAATAGTTCCATAAGTTATGGCCATTCGCATTTAAGTCTCATAAGTTTTGAAGTTTCCATCTTGATCCCATATGTTTGTGGCCTTTTTTATTTTGATCCCATAAGTTTTACTATAGCGCAATTTTAGTCTTATAAGTTCCTACTATATGCAATTTTTGGCCTCACGGGCCACTTATATTTTTGTGATCCCCAAAATGTCCTTATTTGTTCACATGACTTATTTGGCTAGATCTTGGCTCAAAAATATGCGGGGTGGGTTGGGCATGAGTATCACTTCCGCCTCGCAGGTACCAGTCCCTCCTATTAATTTAATATATTTAATATATATTTTGCATATATAATATATATTATAATATAATTTTTATATTTTAATATTATATCTAGCATTTATAAATTGAAAATAACAACTTTTGTAATGAATATTTTTAAAATATATTAAAAATAAATATATTTTTTTTTCTTTTTTTCCTTTTCCTATTTAAGTAAATTTAATTCGCGTCGAGGGTCATCGACCCCGCCCCGTACTAAGAATGGGGCAGGTCTAAGTCTTAAGATACCCGCCCTGCCCTGCCCCATTATCATTCCTAACCGAAAATACGTGGCCTAGCCCAACCCAAAAATTTAATTTGCGAATGAATATTGTCGGGTCGAGCCAAGTCCGGCCATGGGTCGATCTGGCCAGACCAAATAGACTCAAATTGTTTTTAGCTTAGAAAATCGTAGCTCAATCCGGACCAAACCCTGGGGTGGTCGGGCCGACCCATGGGTCGGGGTAGATTTTTCCAGCTCTAATACGGATGTATTGTATCTAGTCGTGATTTCCCATAGCGTGTTGTACATTTCGTGTCTTTTAACTTATTTGTGCAATGAGTCGAAAATGCCACTTCCAGAAAAATATGGGACTATAATTGCTTGCTTTTAAAAGTTATGGGACTAAAATGCTATTTTTTGCTATAAGTTTAAACAGTCAAGGACTAAACTTACAGGACTAAAATGCGAATTTAATGGCCATAATTTATGGGACTAAATATGCAATTTTCCCGGTTAATTAAATAATATATATTTGAGGTTGAGTCTAAATAGAAAATAAACTCAACTATCTTTCAATGTATACTATACTACTTCTCTGACCCTTATAATATTTATTTCTCCCATACAAGTTGCATTCGTAGGGCGTATTTCTTAAACAAATACAAACCTTAAGGGATTATTTGTAATGTTTAAAGATTATGTGATTTATTTGCAATCAGGCTAAACCTAGCGTCAGTTTTATTAATACTACTCATTTGCAGGCATGGACAAATGAACGGCTGCATTCTCCCTTTTCACAGGGTGATGATGACCATAGATGAAGCTCGATACTCGATCGCATCATTTTCAACTCCCAAATCAGGGTACATAATATTAAGGCCCCAGGAGAGATGGTAGATGAAGATCACCCCTTACTCTTTAAGCCCTTTGATCATGTTAAGTTTCTACACTATCACTACTCTGAAATTGGTCGGAAATCCCAAAACGCTCTAAAGGATTATTGTCGAGTTTAAACTCTATAAATAGTTACAACATGTACTTAGCCATGCGTGAATTAATAATAAGCATCCATTTATACATGGATGTGTGTGATTCAATGTGATATATCTTAATATTGATGGTCCTGAAAATAGAATGCACATTTTTTTTATTAATTTAATTCTTTTGGTTGTAGTGTTGGAGTTCGAAATGTGAATAAGTTTAAGAAGTTTATGGTTGAAGACCGAGGCACCAAATTAATAGAATTATCATGTTAAATCATTTAGGAAAATTGAATACCACAACATGGATCGATGATTGTCACATGCATGCATAAATTGTCGACAGATTAAATTCGAAGTATAAATCAAGCCTAAGACTATCTCTAACATTTTTTACCATTTTAGTGTAGTCTGCAATGAAATGGAGTATTCCATAATATTCCAATTTAGTGCATATATTAATACATTAAAATTATTAATTTAAAACAAAAAACAAAATAGGCAACTACAATGTTACGCCATTTTTGGTGCAATAGTGTTGACAACTTCAAAATGGCTCAGGCTTTGGCGCAGTGCTCGAGCAAATTTTTGCTCCAAATTGAAGATAGAATTACTATCTTTGAAATGCTCTAAATGAATCATAAAACTAACTCATTAATACTCTATTGCACGACGCCACCACCTGCAAATAAATCATTCACTAATTCAGTTATATGTACATTAATAGGACTTATTCATAAAGTAAAGACACTCTCTCTACAGTTGACGTTGTTCTTGTAGACAATCAATTAGTGTATTATCTAGCAACTCCCATCTCCTCCAATTCTGAAATCTCTGCAGATGGATGACTATGTGGGATAAAAATAGTATTTAATAAATTAAATATATAATTCATTTTATATATGTTTATTCTCCAATGGTCTCTTAGTAAATAAATTAGCCCAAAGGAGTCAAGGTTTGGCCCATCGGCCGCTTCTCCTACACAGCTGATGGGGCCCATCTTCTAGATATAAACAGATCCATCCTTTTATTTGTAAGAAAAAAATTAATTCATTATTCTCCTACTGTTTATTCTCTCATTCACCGTACTGACTTGAGCGTCCGAAGGTCCTCCCTAGGACAACCCCTGGGGCCCTATAATGTTTGCACATGTGTGCAGACAAGTTTCCCATTAAAGAATTTTCCAAAGACAAGAGAGAAGAAGACGAGAATACTTCCTCCGGGAAGAGGAGGGACGTGAAGATTTTCCTCTCAGGAAGAGGATTTTGGTCAACCTCGTTGACTTGGAGTCATCAGCCCTAAAAAGTAGCATCATTTTGGCACCGTTTGTGAGAAGCAACCAAAGAACATGAAGATGCAAACTCGATCGCCAGCACTGAATGTTAAATCTCATGCTATAGGTCGAGGAACTGAAGACCAGCATAAAGGAAGACCATCAAGACGGAGAGAGGCCAGCAACCATTACACTGGAAGGGCGCCACTACTCCCGCAGAATGAAAGGGCGCTGCCGCTTCCTGCCGGAGTCGCTCTACCAAGTGAAGAAATTCGTCTAACAGAGGAGACTCTCCAAATCCTTTTAGAAGAAGCTGCAAGAAGGCTTGAGGCATCAAGCTGCGGTCGGATCAGGGGAGCACTATCCCGGACTCCGCCCGCCATTGAAGATTGGGATGGCATCGTGATGATTAAAGACGGGTACCCACCCAACTAGACCTTAATAGGACGAGTATGGGTAACTCCTTTTGGGTTTGGGATGGATATGGGATCAAAAATTAATACCCATTAATAAACGGGTAGGATACAGATTTACCACCTAGGGTACCCACTACCCAAACCCGTTAACAACATAAATGCATAATGATGTGTATAGACTTGTATTATATCTTCCATCTAATCTTTAATAAGTAATCTTCACCTATCTCACTTGATAGGATATATTTCTTCTTGGAAGTCGAAAGGTTTAGATGATAAATAATGATTGTGTGTACGACTTGAAAATTTAACATGATAAATTATTACTATTTTTAAGAATTTAATATATTAGACATTTTCTTATATAATAACTAATTTTTGATAGAGTGACCACTTCAATAGTCGTTTCAATATTCATATAATTATATATTTTATATAAAATGAATGGGTTTTGTTCGGGTAAGTGCGTAGGTCCCAAGAGGTGATGTGTAAAGTTTAGAAGGGGGTTGAATAAACATTAGCAACTTTTCAATTTTAGTCCTTTTAAATAATTTCAGAGTTAACTCAAGTCAGCTAAGTCCTTCAGGGACAACTAGGTTGGCTTACACATCAAAGTTTCCCACTCAACATACTCGACTGAGATGTTGATAGCATAACTTAGTTGTTTTAAACTAACACTTAGAAATGCAGTTGTATTGGTTTTACTAGCGGAACACTTTTCACCCTTAGAGTTTTAAGTACGTTTTTTAACACTTGTTTTAGCATTGTTATTATCAGCAGACTGTAACCAAGTTAATTTATCAGTAGATGTAAAAGTAATGCAAGAATTAAAGTGTGTTGAAAAGTAAATAGACACAAGCGGTTTTATAGTTGTTCGAGAATGGGGTAATTCCTCTAGTCCATTCTTCTCCAACTCCTGGAGGAATCCACTAGGTAACTTGACTTGGTTACAAAGTAGTTAACAGTCCGAGTTAACTTTGATCACACAGTCTGCTGCTCTTAGGATTCAACTTCTTCACAAGACGGATGTCCTGCTACTTCAACTTTCATCAAACTTTTGGACTTGATCACGTAGTTCTCCAACAGGATCAAAACACCTCTTTGATTTGGAACCGCACAACTTCTCCTTCAACTTTGGAGAGTAGGCTGCTTTGTTCTTGAAAATAATTTTTCCTCTTCAACTGATGAAGTTGCCTCTTTGCACTCTTTCAGCAAAACAACTTTATTGTTGGCAGCTTAACACATGCCTATTTCCAACAATGCCTTAACTTGTCTTTACAACATATCTCTTTCAATTTTCTTCCAGAGTCTTATCTGCTGCATACCCCTTTGACATTTGATTCGATTCATTTTAGAATGACTTTGCAGTCAGTCAACTAACTAAGATAACTTTTCTGTCACTTGACTAATTCTTTCTTGACTTCACTGAGCTGCCACATAGTTGGGTCTTCACTTCAATCTTCAGTTGAGTCTTGTAATCTTCAACTTGGATGTCTTCAACTCAGTTCATACAACCATATCTATTACAGGTTGAATTAAATTTGAAATGTGTTGCCAACTTCCTAATCTAAGTTTTACATGATATGATCAAAATCTATATATAAATTTTTCCATCCCTTATTTTTGATACCACATCTTAAATAAACATCAAAGCAAATAGTGCAGAAAATAAAGAATGATTGTATAATATGTCATTTCATTGCACATATCATTCTATGCACTTTACAACACTTTTTACAATGTATAAATATATAAAAGGTATCAGAGCTATATACATATATGTATCAAAACATTGCATGTATCAGAGCATAAACAATTATCATCAGAGCATTTACGTGTAGCAAGGTATACACATTGTACTTACAAGTATATGTATTTAAAGTTAAGTAAAATACAACTTGAAGGGGTTCAACCGTCTTCAATGCCTCTACCGCTTCCTTATTCTCTCAACATCCTCTTCAGCTCTTCTACAATCCTCTTCAGCTCTTCTTCTCTGATCTCCATCTGCTCTCCTTTTTTTCTATCTTCTTACTCCATTTTCTTCTTTTCGTAGGCTCTTTTTGCAGTAGGGTCCTCCCTCTGATGTCTTTCTCTCCATTCACGATCAATCCTAGCATTCTCTTCTTCTTGTCTCCTTCTACCTTCTTCATTCTTCCTAGCTACTTCTCTGTTGGGTAGTTCATCCACCCCAACCCAATAGTTTATCTTTTCTTCTGAGGATCTACATACCGAACATCTTCAGGCATTGGTTGTGATGGAGTACCTCTGACTTTTCCACAATTTCCATGCCTTCCCCTTCCCCTTCCTGACTCAGCTCCTCCTCTTGGAGTGTACTGTATGGGTGCCTCAGCAGTTTACTGACTACTTGAGCTTTGCTGCATCTCAACTGATTTGCATAATTCTAATCCTTTTTCCTAGTATAGATCCCATGCCTGAGGTAGAGTCATATTCCTGAAAAATCTTTTTGATGCTAGTGTTTGAAATTCCTCTAAGGATCTTGGCTCAGACCTTGCATCAGGTACAACTAACTCACAAAGGGGGTTTCATAGTTGGGAATCCTTTAGCAGTGCAGCTGGGGGCCTACGAACTTTGCTTTATGCTTTGTATCCTGTCTTGCTGACTTTTAGCCACTTTCTCAAACTCATTTTCAATGACTTCTCGAGATTTCTTGAAGGCCAAAACAACTTTCTCTTCAATAGACAGTTCTTAGAACCGACTTAAGATAGAGGTCGTAACATTTTCTTGTCGGGGTTTCATAGTTGGGAATCCTTTAGCAGTGCAGCTTGGGGCCTACGAACTTTGCTTTATGCTTTGTATCCTGTCTTGCTGACTTTTAGCCACTTTCTCAAACTCATTTTCAATGACTTCTCGAGATTTCTTGAAGGGCAAAACAACTTTCTCTTTAATAGACAGTTCTTGCGGCAACTGACTTAGGATAGAGGCTGTAACATGTTCTTGTTGAGGGGTTTGAGCAAGCATAATTTTCAAGGGTGACTTATTCATCTCACTTCCTTCTCCCTTGTTTCTTGCTTTCCCCTTACTTCCTTCAGCTCTATTATCATCTTCCCCCCTTTTTGGCATCATCACCACGAGTTACAGTCGACTAAGAGGATACTCCTTCCAGGATTAGATCAAGCTTCTTGTTGGTCATGTCCATTTTATCATGACTCTCGGAGTGTGCTGTTATAAATTCTGAGCACAGTGTCTGCATCTCAGCTTCCATCAACTTCATTTCTGTTTGGAGCACCATTATCTATGAACGCATGGTGCCCTTTGTCTTTAGAAGGTCTGCCTTATGTTGTGCTTTCAGCAACTCTATGCTTGTCTCATGCGATTGATCTATCCGGAAGGTGTGATCCCTCTGTTTTTGCTGGAATTTGGCATTCTCTGCACTCCTTATGACCATTTTGGAAAATAGAGATTTGAAGTATGTAACTTGCTCATGCCTTAGTGCTTTCGTCTGTGCTATCCATTCCTTTAATCTTAATATTGTTCCTCGAATGTCTACTATGATGTTAGCATCTCTGTTGTCTAACTGTTGGTTGAGTGTTGCCATGAAAGCTTTTTTAAAGTCGGTTGCATCAGTGGACTTCTCTTCAAGCCACACATCATCAAAGTCGAAACCAAATGGTATCATAATGTAATCATTAGGAGTTCCAATTTTTCAGCTGGGACTTGGACATGGTATTTTGTAATTTCAGTAGCTGACTCTACTTCCAAAGGGATTTCTTCCTCGAAACAAAAGTATTCAGCGAATATGTCCTCAGGGAAAATATGTATATCCTCCTCCTACTTGGGAGCCTTACCCTTTCCGTTCAAAAGTTATTCAGCGTTGTGTGCCTCGGCTATCTCAGCGTCATCGACATGTTGTGCAGCTGTGTTAGCCTGCATAGTTGACTGACCCTCAGTTGTCTTAACAATTTCACTAGCATCAATTGATTCTTCCTGATGAGTATTCTGTTCCTCAGCTAATTTATTAGCGTCATGGGAAGGTGGTGGCCCATCAACCAAGCTTTGTCACTAGTGTGCCTCCTTTTTGCCAGAGCCTCCTCAACAGTTGTGTCCTTTGTAGATTTGTCTATGGGACTGGACTCAGCTTCATCATCAGTCAGCAAAAATTCAACCTCGACGTGTTCTTGTGAGTCATGAAGGGAACTTATATCTTTTTCTTCCATTGACTTTATTTGAGGAGTAGGAAATTCTTCGCTTAGCTTCTACATTCCCTTTGCAGTCTCAACTGCAACAGGGTCTTCTTCAATCCTTTGACCGATGAGTTTGCCTTAGGGTCTTTTTTGGCATTCTTTGAGATCTCAACCTCGTGGATTGCACTTTTAGAGCGAGAAGTCTTAAATCCATTGGCTTCACTTCCATCATTTGCCTTGGCTATATCAGCAACTTCATCAGCCTTTAGGGAAGCTAGGATTTCAGCTAAGGCGGTCGAAACCGTTTGAGCCTCCAGTCTTCTTTTGGGTGTTGTCTCCTACAGTCTCCTCTAACCCGGCTGTGGTGGTTTGAGTTTTCCCCTCAGCTGGCGCACCAGGTGAGTCTCGAGCAGTGGGGTCACTCAAAACCTGATATTTAGCTTTTTTCCTATTGAGTAAGCAGCTGATAGGGCAGGTGTCTCAACACATTCTTCAGGGATAGACTTGGCTAAGATGCCCTCTTCTACTTTTTCCTTAGCTTCATCGCCAGTTCTCCTGGTATTTTCTTCCTCCGAGTGCACTGGCAAATAGTGGAATTAATCACCCTCACCATTTACAAGATGTCTAGGCTAGGAAAGATTAGGATTGAAGATGACTCTCTGGGCCCGTTCAGAATTACATCTTGTGCAGCTCTTTGGATTCTTAGATAGCTTGCCTCATTTCAGCCT
This sequence comes from Rehmannia glutinosa, assembly GCA_016081115.2. Lineage (NCBI taxonomy): Eukaryota > Viridiplantae > Streptophyta > Magnoliopsida > Lamiales > Orobanchaceae > Rehmannia > Rehmannia glutinosa. The sequence continues at coordinate 458,052 of JABTTQ020002283.1, forward strand.
TCTCCACTGCATCAGTAGGATCCATGTCATAATCAACACTAATGCTAGTTGATTGAAAAACACTTTTAGGCACAACATCAAATGGGCAGGGTGGAGGTTGTTTCGATTCCTCAATTTCCTTTCCCTTTGCCTTGTGCTTCTCTTCCTCTTTCTTTTGGAACATGATGGTAGAACATAAATATGGGTCCAATGCTCAGAGGACCGAAATGTTCCCTAAAAAGCTCAGGAGTTCTTATTCCTCATTTATGAACATCGGACTCTAGAATTGAGCTCTAGCATAACTCAACTTCCATTTTCTCCATACATAGAGCATATCTTGTACATCCGAGTACACTGGAGATAGCACAATGAGATCATCATTCTCATCATCTTCGCTCATAGGCTCGAGAGGTGAGCGGACAACTAACTCCTCACCCTAGTCAACTGTTTCAACTTCTTTTTCTTTAACTGTCTCCCGGACAGCTGTCTTATCCAAACTCTGTTGATCTCCACCAGCAGTCTCTTTTACCATCCTCTGTTGTTCGCCAACAACAGTCTCATACTCTTTCTCAGTGGTCTCCATACCACTCTTCTCTTGAACAGACTGCTATTCCTTCTCAGCAACCTACTTTACCACATCTGTGCTAGACTCGACTGGCTTAACTAAGGTGGAAATTTTTACCTGTCGCCTTTTTTGGTCTTAACTAGTGAAACTTTGGGTTACACAACCTCGGGTTCTTCAACTATGAAACCTGATTCTTCCATCTTGGCTTCTTTCTTCACCGGTGGCTTTCAAGACAATCGAGGCGTTTCGCATCATGACTGGGAAAGGTGCAGTGGATTCTTTCTTAGTCTAGTCTCATTTGCAAGGGCGGGGTATCTTTGTTGGATCTTTCTTCTTTTCTCGCATGGCTTCGTGAGATGGAGTCTTGTTAGCAGTTGCAGCAGTGTCCTCCTGGACAGGGTCAGCTGATTCCCCTTCACTGGTATCAGCGTTTTGTGCATGGGCTTGCCTCTGAGTAGCTGAGAGGTTGGCCCTAAACATCTTCTTATTTACTTGGAAGGGTATCCCATTCCTGAGACGACTGCCCTTCACGTAAATCAGTTGGCCTATCACCAGGCCATATCCCAACGAGTTTCCAAACAATTCATCATCATTAATGCACTTATTCATGATGTTCTGGCATATCTTGGCAAAGATGAACTCATCCTAGTTCACCTTTTTCTCTTCCATAATTGCAACCATCACTGTTATCTTAGTCCTCGATAGCTGATTAAAACTGCCAAACTTAATGTCAATGCACTTGGCTACCACGCCCATGAGTTTGTGGTAGTCCTCCTTGATGAGCGACTTCTTGGATGTATAGACATCCTTCGCAGCAGAATCTGTCTTGGCAATCTCCTTCCATGTTACAGCCAGGTTAATATCCTTCTCTGTAATCTCCTTCAACCTAGAAGAAGGCAAATGAAAGGCTTCAACTAAGTCGGCAGCAGTTATTTTGATGTCCTTTCAATGGACGGAAGAACAAATTTCATCATCATAAACCTCAGCATTCACATAAAACATCACCATCTCCTCTAAGTAGGTGCGCAAGAACTCCATGGAGAGAAACTCCTTTAGACCGGATTTTTCTAACTTCTCAACAATTTTTCGAGCAAGGGTTTTGTCAATCCCTTGCTTACCAAACATTCAAAATCCACCATAGAACCAGTGTGGATTTTCTCAACTATCTTCACATAGTTGTATGTAGGAGCCATTTTCGAAATCTGAACTTGAGACTTAAAACTTGAACGGCTAAATGAAATAGGATTTTTGCTTAAGGTTGCATAGAAAAATTCTTTTGCTTGAAAGAGACAATTGCTTTGTGAGGAGAGATAAAATGGATTTTGAGTATATATGGGATGTGAGGGGATTGTTTCTGGAATTCAAAAGTTTGAACATGATCGATGATTTAGATTAGGCTGTAAAATCGTATTAATTTCCCTGCATTAAATGCAACAGCAATTATATCCAATCATAACAGGCTTTTTACTGACACCATAATTACTACTATTCTCATGACCAAAATATTTCCGCTCGCAGAAAACAACTGCATTTTATCACTTAGCTCTTAAATAACTCAGCTATCTTATACAAGTGACTTAACTCTGCTTTTCTATTCACTTAATAAGGACTCAGTTGTCCAGACTAACTTGATACAACTGACTTGCCATCTTGACTGTTTCACATTACTGAAAGATGAAACTTTGTTGATTTCTAATACTCACTTCTTTGACTCTACTAATGGAGTCTTCTGAGCCTCCTAACTCAGCTCAATCAATCCAAGTTCATTTTTAAGCTCTTCAAATCTCGATTCACATAATGGCTTAGTGAATATATAAGCTAATTGTTTATCAGTTGATATGTATTCCAATGTGATGTCTTTCTTTTCAGTATGATCTCTTATAAAATGATATCTGACATCAATGTGCTTGGTTCTTGAATGCAATATTAGGTTCTGAGTTATTGCAATAGCACTTGTGTTATCACACATAATTGGAATCTCCTTTTCTTCTATGTCATAATCTCTCAGTTGTTGCCTTATCCACAACACTTGGGCACAACAGCTGCCCACAACTATGTACTCTGCTTCAGTTCTGGATGTAGCTATTGAATTTTGTTTCGTGCTAAACCAAGAAACTAATGTATTTCCAAGAGTTTGACAAGTACTTGATGTACTTTTCCTGTCTACATTACATCTAGCATAGTCTGAGTCTGAGTAGCTAATTTGATTGACTTTGGATACCATAAGCCAACTTCTTGTATACTAAGACAGATAATCCTTCCACAAGATAACTCCTTGAAAGTTTGTTGATTGTCTTGAAATTAAGGTGACTCAGCTTCTTATGCCAGAGCCAACTTGATTTGGATGTACTCTTTGCTTGCAGGCGCGTGCTTGGGGTAGCAGTTGACCAATCTACTACATACATGTTTTGCTACCTTGATCCTTGCAGCATAATCTCATTTGATTCAACATCGATTTGGGAAACACCCGTGTTGAATCCTACATTATAGCCTTTGTCACAGAGTTGGCTGATGCTTAGCAGATTGAAGTTGAGGCCTTCAACATATGCTACATGTGTAATCTCCAGTCCATTCTTCCTGATGGATCCAGTGCCTTTGATTTTCCATAGAGCTTCATTTCCTCCAAATATGACTTTAGAACCTTTGATTTCCTTGAATTTTGACAGATTTTTCTTGTTGTCTGTCATATGTCGGGAATGGCCACTATCCATGTACTAGGTTCCTTGGCATTCAGTTGTTCCTTGACATATTTTTGTTGTTGTCTGTCATATGTATGGAACACCCACTATCATATACCAGGTTTCTTGGCACTCAATTGTTCCATGAACCTGGAATCAAGGAAATTAGTTTTTATATACCCATACTTGCCTGGGTCCTGAGGGGTTAGCACTATAAGGTGATCCAATCAACCTATAGCCAAATAATCGACTAAGAGGTACATATCAGTTCCATAATCATAATGAACATTTGCAAATTTCTTGGGGGCTTTAGGATCATACCACTGTCTATATTTTTGTATGTTTGTGTGTGTGTTTGAGCATTTTCTTTCTTGGGTAATATGGAACATTTGAGCATATTGGGCTTTGTCTTGGGTGTGTAAGTGTGCTCATTATAGCTCTAGATTTGGAAATGACCTATGCTGAGTCTGAGGTCTTTGCCACTTTGGCTTGTAGCCCATTGATCTTGGATGATATCTCATTTGATTATTACAATCAGTCTGGGTTGGGTAGTTTCTACCATTCCCATAATATGATTTTCTTTGCTAAAATCTCCGCAGTTTTTGGTAGCTCTGTTAGGATTATACAGAGTATTTCCTATTTGGAGTCTGCTGATGGACTCTTCTGAATTTCATTTTAGATGTGCTTTCAGCATGCTAGACTGGCTTCTTGCCTTTTCCCTTGTATCCAAGGCCAACATGGTTGTGATTGTGTTTTTGAGTGGGTGTAGGTGCAACATATGGTGCTTTGGAGTTTTGGACTACCTCATTGCTTCATGATCCTTTATCCGTAACCACACTTGGGACTTGGGCATGCTTAAAGCAATTAAATACAATGCATGTCTCATCACCACTTTCTTTTTGAATCATTATAAGTTCATCCAATAATTTGGATGCTTTAATGAATGATGCAATCACATTTTTAAGATCATTTTCCCTTTTTTCTGTTGCAGCTAAGTCTGCTTGGATCTTAACTATTTCAGACTTTATCTTTGTATTCTCATCAACTATGTGACTCAGTGTACTCAGCTCCTTAGTTAGCTGCGAGTTTTGGCATTTAAGCTGGTTGTTTTCCTCGTTAGAAGTGTGAGAGAGGTTTTTATGTGATCAAAATCTTTCATCATTTTGCCAATTGAATTGTAAAGATCTGCGGATGATGAAGTGTTTGTGTCACTATCATCATCACTTGAATCAGAATGGTTTGAGTTAGAGTGTACCTCATCTTCCTATTCTTTGGTGTCTTGTTCGTTGGCCATGAGGCATATCAAAAACTCTTCCTCTGTATCACTGGAGTAGTCAGCGTCACTGCTATCTGACTCTGCTGGTTCAGTAGTCTCCGCAACCAACATGGCTTTTTTTTTCATGTCTTCTCTTTCTGTAGACTTTTCTTTATTCCTCATTTCTGTACTTATTGATTGTGGATAATGACAGTTAATATCAAAGTGTCCTGGTTGCCTGCAATTCCAACATAGACTCTCACTCTCTGCAAGTCAGCTCTTTCAACTCTCCGGTTATCAGCTCTTTGGTACTCAGTTCTTTGATGATCAGCTCTTTTGGGTGGTTTGTCCTCCCTTGCTTTGGAAGGTGCCGAGTGTCTCCTGGATGATTTACCCTTATTTCTCTTGTAGTTCTTATTGAAGAACTTATTGAATCTTTTCAGCATAAGGGCAATCTCCTCTTGGTCTATGGCCTCTTTGGATTCGACCCTCTTTGCTAAACTTGCCATGAGTGCAGTTGTCTTGGGTACAACTATCTCTTCTTGTTCTTTCCTTATCAACTAAAACTCATAGGCTTTAAGATCAGAGAACATTTCATGGTTAGATGTTCTAGTAAGATCCATGGAGTGTCTTAGAGCCATAACCTTCATTTTCCACTCATCTGGGAGAGACCTTAATACCTTCATACACATTTTCTTTTGTGTATATTCTTTCCGTAGAGCTGAGAGCTCATTGGTGATCTCTGTGAATCTGACATCCAACTGATCAAGATTTTCACCTGCAATCATTTTAAAATTTTAAATTTTTGAATATCAATAATTAACTTATTTTCTTTAATTTGAAATTTGATCAGACCCTTTCACAAATTAAGGTAAGTTTTTCTCAAATCTCTTTGGTCGTTTTACAAGATTTTACTTTATTAAACATGGCCTTATCAAAGAGTTTTATAAAGTATATCCTTGGCAATATTGTCAAGGTTGTATCTCTTTCGATCTTGATTCGTCCACTCGCAGCGTGGTTTTTGTAGGTCCCAAGGGGTGTAAGTAAGGTTTAGAAAGGAGGGTTGAATAAACCTTACCAACTTTTCAATTTTAGTCCTTTTAAATATTATAGAGTTAATCACGTAGCTAGGTCCTTGAGGTACAACTAAGTTAGTTAATCAGCAGAGTTAGCCACTCAACAAACTCGATAGAGCTGTTGATAGAACAACTCAGCTGTTTAGCCTAGACCTTAACTTGGATGTGTTGAGTTTTTCAGTGGAAGACTTAACACCCTTGAATTTGTATTAAACCTATTTTAACACTTGATTTTAGCACTTATTTATTAATTAGTTGGATAGCAGATTATCATCAAATATAGGTAAGTATGCAGAAATGAAAGTGCAGAAATGTAAATGACATAAATGGTTTTTATAAAGGCTCGAAGATGGGGTAATTCTTCTAATCCTCTCTTCTCCAACTCTTGGAGAAATCCACTAAGTAATGATTAGTTCACAAAGTGGTTATCAGTCTAGAGACAACTCTCGATCATACAACTGACTTGCTCATTGGACTTAGTCTAGAGTTGCCCTGGTCACACAGCTGGCCTCTATTCCGACTCAGTTTTTTTATAGGGCAGCAGCCTTGCTACTTCAGTACACTTTCTCAAGCTTCTTGGATTTGATCACGAAGCCCTCCAATAACTTGAGACTGGTTCGACCTTGAACCTTCCTACAATCCTCCTTGGAAAGTAGACCCCTTTTTATTCTTCAAAAATTTCCTTTTCAACATTTTGAAGTTGTCTTTATTTCACAGCTTTGTGTTGGATTGATTTTCATTGAGATTTAGGCTTCAGGATTTTGCTTGAATATCTTGAGAATGTTTTGCAGGTTATAATTTGAATAATGCTTGCTCGTTCGTGGTTCAGATAATCTTTTCTCAATGAGTTTCCTTAGCCTTTTATAGTGAACTTTCAAAAATCTGCACGTTGAAGAGATAGGCTGATTTCAAAAGTCACTTGTGTTCGTTGGCTTATCTTGTTGCAGTCCTTGATGTTGACATTTTCTCGTATTTAATATCTTGCAGCATAGCAGCGTATCTGACACTAGGTGCAGAGCTTCGCATTGGTTTGTTCATTTTGCACACAACGAGAACTAACACTTTATCTTTGCCAACTTTAACATGTTACCATTCAGTTGCACACAACGGGAACTAACACTCTTGACCTTAGTCAACGGATCTCATTCAGTTGTCTTGACTTGACTGCAATCTTTTATTCCCCAGGTGACTTGAGTTAGCTTCCAATCTTTGGATGACTCATCTGTCACTTCAACTTGAGATTTGGCTTCTTGATTGACTTGACTAACTCTTCATATAGTTGTTTCACAACTGATACACCTTCAGTCGAGTTCTTAACTTTTCTTCTTTGCCATACTCAGTTGTCTTGCAGTGGAGTCTTCACTTGACTTCTCGTATCTCTTAGGCATAGCTGACTTGACTCAACTTTTGCAGCCCTATCTGTTACAATACAAGTTACAAAGAAAATGGGGTGCCAACTTTCTAGTTTAAGTTTTACATGACATTCATGAAAATCTATAGAATAATTTCCCAATAATTTCCCCCTTTTTGATGATGCCAAAACTTAAAAACATTAAACAACATGTAAACAACAAAGATACATACAGACAATGCAGTAACAAATAATGTATACATAGAATCAATATAGCATTTTTGTCCTTTACACAATTGTTTACAAAGTGTATCAGAGCATATTTAAATCTAAGAAAATTACAAACATCTATGCTAAGATACAAATATAAAGTGACAAATTACAAAACACTTTATTGAATATACAGATGACTTACACAAAAATGTATTCACAAAAGTAAAATACATGAAAGGTTCGCAACAACACTTCATCGCCTTCGCCCCCTCCTTCTTTCCTCTATAGCTCTATCATCATCAGCTCCTTTTCTTTTTCTTTCATCTTCAGCTGCATTCTTCTTTTCATATGCTTTTTTTGCAGCATCGTCTTTTCGCTTCCTTTCTGGCCTCTCTTACCATAGCTGGTCTTGTCTTCTATTTTCCTCTTCTATTCTTTTCACGTAGTCAGCATTCTTCCTTGCCACTTCCAGATTCGATACTTCATCATACCCAGCCCAGTAGATCCTTTCCTTCTTGCCGATATCTACATATTCGATATTTTTGGGTAGAGGTCTAATTCGAAAATATCTTTCTCCACCACTTCTTCCTCATCCTCTGGGTGTATACTGTACAGGAGTCTTCTGTTTACCAGATGAATGGCTTAAGACCCTTCTCCCAGTACAGATCCCAGGCTTGGGCTACAGACATGTTCTTGAAATAACCTTGTATTCGAGCGTTTTGAATTCTTCAACTGACCTTGGCTCGTCTTCGTCATCTGGAATAGCATCTAGATCCTTCCCTGTCGGAATGCCACCATAAGTTTTCAATACTTCTTGAACACGGGCATCCGTCTTTCTTTCAATCTCTTTCATCCCTGCTTCCATAATCTCTCTCTTCTCTAACATGGGTACAAGTAGAGTGTTAGATCAGCAGAGTCACTGGAAGTTTGCTGATAATGGATGTTGTGACATGACCTTGCTGAGAGGTTTCAGCAATCATTAAGGTCAAATCCTTTGACCTTTCCCCCTCAACTGCTTTTCCCTTCTTCTTCTCAACAGCTGCTTTCTCACTAGCTATTTCTTCTTTCAACTTCCTTAGGTACTCCTCTTCCCCCTTTTTGGCATCATCAAAGGAGAGAGGGACCCCAAGGAATATTCTATGACATGAATTCCATCATTGAGAGCCGAGTTCGCTTGGAGTCTTTGTGGCATGTCTTTGTTCGAAATTCTTAACGAGTGGCCTTTGATTCAGCTGCCACCAGTTTCATTTCAGCCATGAGAAGGCTGAACTTTGTATTCATGTTCTCCTCAACACGCAGAATTGTTTTGCGATGAAATTCACACAGTAACTCCATTTCAGTTGTCTGGGAGGCATGCAATCTTTCCATATATGCTTGCATCCTCTGCTTCATATCAACATTGTCAACCCTCCAAACTAGCATCTTATTGTACAATGACTTGAAATATCAAACTTATTCATATCGCATTGCACTCCCTAATCCTTACCACTATCCCTCTCAAATCGACTGTCAGAGTGTCATCTCTATTATCCAGACGTAGATCTTAATGAGGCCAAATACCGTTCGATCTTCTCAATCTCTCCACAGATTTTCTTGAAGACTTCATGGATTTGAGCTGTCACACTTGATTTAGCTGGCGGTCATTTAGCATCGAAATCAAAGTCGGTAGGGATGACTGGATCTTCCCGAATGGTGTATCATCGCTGCTCTTTGGCTATCTCTTCCTCTAGCTCTGGCATCTCAAGTGAAAAAGGGAAATAATTGTTCAAAAGTATCATCTCGCACACAAGGGGTTGAAATTTTAGTCTGTGCCTATGATGATCTTTGTGGAGTCGTTACTGCTGCAGCTGTAGGAGCCTGCACAGATGACTCAGTTCCAGCTGGGCCTTGTTGAGTGGGTTGGCCAGCTGACTGAGCCTCAGCTGCCTTAACATCTTCTTCGGCCTGAGTAGGTTTTTCTAAGTGAAGTACCTAGTGCTCGGCCACATCATCAGCGTCATCGAATGATGATGAAACTTGGGGCTTGGTTTATCATTAAAGTCAAATGTTTGACGAGCTGCTTTTGAAACTTGACTGACTCATCCGCAGAGGAACATCCTCAGCTGGGTCCTTTTGATGTGCAACAGGTGTGGACTCAACTTCATCTTTAGATCCCAGAAATGATATGTCAGGATTGTCCTGGGAGTCATGAAGATCACTAATCTCATTCTCAGATTCATCAATGTTGACAAGAGGTATGTTCTAAACTACTTAAGATTTACCAGGAAGGTCTCAACTTTCCTTGGGCCTTCAACACCTACAGCAGTCTCAACTGCAGCGAGGCTTTCTACATTTTCTTCGACAGTCGTAGCTGTCTTAGGCTCTTCAACAGTGGCATCCAAAGGAGTCTCAACCCCTTGGATTATGCTTTCAGTGACCAGAGTGTTAACTCCCGGGGCATTTCCAACTTATGCCTCGACTACAACAGCAGTGTCCTCAGCCTGCTAAGTAGTTGACATTTCAGCTGGGACAAACTCATTTGTCCGAGCATTGTCAATGTCAGTCTGCTATGGTTCTTTTTTATTTTTCCACTTCGCCTCCTTTCTTCATTGTGGAGTCATATGCAGCATCCTCCGACCTTGCTGCAGTAGAGTGAGTTTCCCCCTCAGCTGGCATAGCAACTGAGTGGCTAATAATGGGGTCACTCTTCTCTAGACTCGCGACTGTTTCCGTTGAGTGGTCAGCCGTGGGGGCAGGCGGTAAAACACCTCAGTAGGGCTTGGCTCAACTTGGGTGCCCAAATTCCCAATTTCATCGCCAAGTCCCTTGGACCCATCTTCTGAGTGTACTGGGGATATAGTTGCAGCTATAACTGTGACAATCTGCTACACTACTCCTAGTGGGTCTATCTGCAGGAGAGATTGTGCGGACTCCCCTGGTCCTTCAAGCATACGTTGTTCATGCATCATTTTGGATTCCCTCATGGCTTGCTGTATGTCTGACTTTTCTTTGGCAGCAATGGGATATATACTGCCTTTCTCGAGTGCTTCTGCTTCCTCTGCTGCTCTGGCTTGAGTCTTCTCCTTGAAGATTTGCAAGATGTTCAAGCAGTTGTCTTCATCAAGGGCCTGAATCACTTTGGTAATGCCGACAAATTCGAACAATTTATCCTCTTCTTCTATGAACTTAGGGCGTTTAAACTTCTCCCTCGAGTGGCTTAGCTTCCACGCCCTCTATTCACGAAGGCGACGTTGGATGTCTGGATATACAGGAGAAAGTACAATAACGTCATCATCCTCATCCTCCTCTTATTGTCCTTCCTTTACTGGAATGGAAGGTAGCATGCTCTGTGATAGGTGTGAGTTTTCCATGTATTTTGGGGCGTATTTATGGCTAAAATGGCGATTAAACGTGCATAAACTCATGTGAAATGGTTCATATTCGCTCTTTGTGAAAAAGATATTATGCTTTGCTCGTTTTGTAAGGATTTAATGATATTTGAAGTAATTTTGAGACAAATCCGAGCATTGCGGAGAAAAAAATACCACAAATGGTGAAAAATAGAAGACGCACGGGTAGGGCGCGCGCTTGAGCACCACCCGTGCGCCCCTAGGAAAGAAGAACTGAAGGTACGACAATGGGCACGGGTAGCCCGTGCGTACACGCACCACCCGTGCGCCACTGAAGAATTGGATATCTCTTACGGCAATGCGCACGGGTAACCAGTGCGTCACACGCACGACCCGTGCGCTGGGTGGTGAAAAGAGAATTTGCGTACGGCGTGACGCACGGGTAACCTGTGCGTCCCTGTTGTACTGCGGTATTTTGACAGCAAATGACCTAGGCTTTTGAGGAGGTATATAAGCACTTTTTGGGGCCTTGGGATCTACAACACAAGACAAAGTTCTATTCTTGGAAGAAGACATCAAGGAGACAATCGGGTTGCATCGGAGCTCAAGGAATGGAGATACATCGAGAGATTGGCCACTTTCCTAAGTTTTTCTTGCTTCTCTTGTAGTTTTCATCTTTCAGTTTTAGTTGTCATGGCTATGAACAATTTGTCTATGAGTTGTTTGGAAATCATGTGTAGCTAAACTCTTTAGATTTCCGGGTTTTGGTAGTAGATTAATGAACTCTTGTTGGATGTTTTAATCTTAGTTGAAGTATTATCCTATTTGAGTACTTTGAGCTTATGCTTGTTTTATCACTTGATCAATGATTTAACTTGTTTGATATATTGATTCATAATTCGAGAGATGAGTTTCAATATTAGATCTTGAGTACTCGACACAAATATTTGCATGAATCGAGAGGTTTGTAAATATTTGTGAGGACATTTGATCTTTTCCACTTTTGGGAGTTGAGAACTTCATATTGAGTAGAGATGCTAGCATAAGTATTTCAATCTACGTTTTATATGCATCTCGAGAGGGAGGATAAAATATCTTTGTGATCGTCTTATAGGAATATTGATAATAACTTGGCTTGGATTAAATCGGACAACAAGAGGGTTATTAGTCGAAACCTTAACTCGAAAATCCATTTCATCTTCTTGATGCTTCTATCAATTGTGTTATCTTAATTTTGTGTTTTAGTAGTCTAAATTGTCTTAATCTCACAACAACAATCATTAAATTACGATCGTCTAAATAAAAATAAAGCTATCTTAGTTCAATACTTAGTACATAAATCTATTAGTCTCCGTGACCCTTTTCTATAACGTACACCGTACACTTGCGGTGAGCTAAAAATAAAGGCGAACAAGTTTTTGGCGCCGTTGCCGGGGACTAATACAATTTTTGGTGCTAATATTGTGATTGATAGAATTATTCTTAATTTAGACATTTTTATTTTATATTTTGGTTTGACCTTAATTATACATTATCTGACTTGTTTCTTTTAGTTTAGTTCATGTAGTGCATGAACACACGCTCTAGGCGAGGGGATTTAATACCGCTCATACCAGGAAGTTGAGGCTTTGCGAGAAGAATCGAGTCTTTACCACCGGACGACGGGCGGAAAGACAACAAAATCCGATAATGGGGGATTTGGATGAAGAACACATGGGTAACAATGGGATCAACAGGATCAAGGAGTTACCAATACCGGGTAACAATGGAGTAAACGAGTTACCGGTACTGGTTCAACAGCAAACCATTCGTGATTACTTTTGACCACAAACAAATCGTAATTACGGTGGTATTGCTCATATTCGGATAAATGCCAACAACTTTGAGCTCAAACCGCATTGATCAATATGGTACAACAAAACCAATTTGGGGGGTTCGCAACTGAAGATCCTAATTCTCACCTTGCTCATTTTATCCAAATATGCAATACGATCAAAATGAATGGAGTTTGGGATGACGCCATAAGATTGCGCCTATTCCCATTTTCTTTGAGGGATAAGGCGAGAAATTGGTTGGGTACTTTGACGCAAGGAAGTGTGAGCACATGGGACGAATTGAGCCAAAAATTCTTGTTTAAATTCTTTCCACCAAGCAAAACTTTGCAGCTCAAAAGCGAGATTACTCAATTCCGACAGTTCGACTCGAAGCCTTTGTATGCGGCTTGGGAAAGATTTTGGGATTTGTTACGAAGATGTCCACAACATGGGTTCCCGGAGGATGAACAGTAATGTTTCTTCTACAATGGTTTAATGGGGCAAACGAGGGCCTTTGTTGATGCCGCAACGGGAGGAGCATTGTTGGCAAGGTTTCCACAAGATGCCTTGAACCTCCTTGAAGAAATGGCTATGAACAGTTACCAGTGGCCGTCTGAAAGATCCAATGTACAACGAGTAGCCGATATTTCGGATTCAGACCCGATTAAAGTGTTGATGGCACAAGTGGCGACTTTAACAACGCAATTAAGTGTTTTGACAAAAGGGCCAAAAACAAGCACGAGCACAGGTAGTGAAGCTCTTCTATATTCGATAGAGGAGGTCAATTATATGCATAACCGGAATTTCAACAATTTCTGGAACAATTCAAACCCAACACACTACCATCTGGGGTTGAGAAACCATGAAAATTTTTCCTATGCCAATACAAAGAATGTGTTGCAACCACCGCCGGGATTTAATGCTTCAAATGGAGTTGGAAATGTGGAAGGCAAATCATCTTTGGAAGATGTACTTACCTCGTTCATAAATCAATCAAATGCATTCATGAGTGACACGAGGAGTCGCTTCGCTAGGCAAGATTCTAGGATGGACAAGGTGGAGCTACAAATGACCCAAATGACAAGTTCAATAAAGAATCTTGAAACTCAAGTGGGCCAATTGGCTACAATTGTGGGTGGTCAACATCAAAAGGCTCAATTTCCGAGTAATACGGAGGTTAATCCTAAGGAACAATGCAAGGCCATTCGATTACGAAGCGGTACGGAATATGAGGGGCCTAAAGAAAAATCGGGAAATCTAAGAATTTCGGAGGAAGCATCCAAGCCGGGAGAAGTTGAATCGGTGATGAAAGATGATGTCAAAGAAGAAGGGGAAAAAGAGAAACAAGAGGCGGAACAAACAGGGGCTGAGAAGCTTAAATCATCATCTAACTCTAATATATCTAAATTGCCTATCTCTCTTTTCTTCTCTCAGAGATTTCAAAAGAAAAAGCTTGATGATCAATTTGCAAAATTCTGGATATCTTTAAGAAATTACACATTAACATTCATTTTGCGGACGCACTAGAGCAAATGCCAAATTATGCAAAATTTCTTAAGGATGTTATGTCGAAAAAAGAGGAAGATGACAAGCTTTGAAACGGTGAATTTAACGGAAGAATGTAGCGCGATAATCCAAAGAAAGCTACCACAAAAACTGAAAGATCCGGGGAGTTTCACTATCCCTTGTGCCATTGGTGGTAACTTTTATAATAAAGCGTTGTGTGATTTGGGAGCAAGTATTAATTTGATGCCTTTGTCCATTTTCTGGAAGCTTGGACTAGGCGAAGTGAAGCCAACCACGGTGACATTGCAACTTGTGGACCGGTCACTTACTTATCCAAGGGGAATTATAGAAGACGTGCTGGTAAAAGTTGATAAATTTATATTCCCTGTGGATTTCTTGGTTCTTGACATGGAAGAAGATCGTGACGTTCCAATGATACTTGGACATCCATTTCTAGATACCCGTAAAGCCTTAATAGATGTACAAAAAGGAGAGCTCACTTTACGCGTTAAAGATGAGCGTGTTTTATTTTCCATATATAAGGCGATGAAATTTCATGATACGGTGGATCATTGTCATTTTTTAGATATAGTTAGTTCATGCATTCAGGATTATGTTGATCATACATTGTCTACAGATGATTTGGAATTTGGTCTAACCCACTCGTGCTCAATGTCGAGTGTTGTGCTTGATTTTGATAACCAAGATTTGTACGACTATGTTTGTGCCTTAGATCATATGCAGGAACTACCTAGGAGCGCAAGAGGTGAGATCGTAAAGTCAGAAATATGGGAGAAGAACCTACATAAACGCACGATCCATGCGTCCACGCACGGGCAACCCGTGCGTGTTGCCGAAGGAAGGATTGAAACATGGAAACGACACATGGGTCGGGTGCCTAAGCACGGGCAACCCATGTGTGTTGCCGAAGGTAAAGTTGAAGAAAAGGGGTCACACACGACCCATGCGTCGGATCACGGGAAGCCCGTGCGTGACCCTGAAACAACGATGTCGACGCCGGAACTCAAGCAATTACATGAACACCTCAAATATGCATTTCTTGGGGCAAATAATGCAAATCCGGTAATCGTTTCATCTCTTCTCACTCATACTCAATTTGATAAATTGTTAAGGGTTTTACGAAAACATAAGTCGGCACTCGGATGGTCTATAACTGATTTAAAAGGCATAAGTCCATCCATTGTAATGCATAAAATTTGTATGGAAGATGTTTATAAACCGTCGGTGCAAAATCAAAGACGACTAAACCCTATCATGCAAGATGTGGTTAGGAAGGAAGTGTTGAAATGGTTAGATGCTGGGATCATTTATG
Source organism: Rehmannia glutinosa (assembly GCA_016081115.2). NCBI lineage: Eukaryota > Viridiplantae > Streptophyta > Magnoliopsida > Lamiales > Orobanchaceae > Rehmannia > Rehmannia glutinosa. The sequence goes on from JABTTQ020002283.1 coordinate 473,151, forward strand.
CTATATTTGATAGTTCATCGGTGAGTCCAGTACAAGTGGTGCCGAAAAAAGGGGGGGTAACGGTAGTGAAAAATGAGAATGAGGAACAAATTGCTACTAGAATTGTTACCGGGTGGCGAATATGCATTGATTATAGAAAACTTAATGATGCCACTCGAAAAGATCACTTCCCCCCCCTTTATCGATATGATGCTGGATTGTCTTGCATGTTATGATTATTATTGCTTTTTAGATGGTTATTCCGGGTACAATCAAATCCTTATGGCACATTTGCATTTCGTCGCATGCCATTTGGTTTATGTAATGCGCCTGCCACTTTCCAACGTTGTATGATGGCTATATTTCACGATCTAATTGAAAAAGTTATGGAGGTGTTTATGGACGATTTCTCTGTGTTTGGTGATTCTTTTGATAGTTGCCTTCACAATCTTTCCTTAGTCTTACAGCGATGTGAAGAGACCAATATTGTACTCAATTGGGAAAAGTGCCATTTTATGGTATGCGATGGTATTGTACTTGGTCATTGAGTCTCGTCTGCATGTCTGGAGGTCGATTGGGCAAAGATTGTAGCAATCAAGAAATTACCACCTCCTATAAACGAAAAAGCCATTCGGAGCTTCTTGGGCCATGCCGGATTTTATAGAAGGTTTATCCGTGACTTTTCTAAAATTTCTAAACATTTGAGCCAATTGTTAGAAAAAGATGCTGCTTTTAATTTTTCCAATGATTGTTTGCAGGCGTTTGAAATGTTGAAGAAGGCATTGGTGACCGCACCTATACTTGTCGCCCCATATTGGAATCAACCGTTTGAGTTGATGTGTGATGCGAGCGATTTTGCGGAAGGGGCTGTCCTCGGTCGAAAGAGGGAAAAATTGTTCAGATCCATCTACTATGCTAGTAGAAACGTTGGGAAGTGCTCACCGTAATTACACCACAACCGAGAAGGAGATGTTGGCGATTGTTTTCGCATTTGATAAATTCCGATCATACTTGATTGGGACGAAAACGATTGTTCACACCGACCATGCGGCCATCAAATATCTCTTGGACAAGAAGGATGCGAAACCAAGATTGATTCGGTGGATCTTACTATTGCAAGAGTTTGATGTGGAAATCAAGGACCAGAAAGGATGCGAGAATGTGGTGGCAGACCACGTGTCTCGAATTGAAAATCAAGAGGGAGCACAAGGAAGCATGGGATTAATAAAAGAGGAATTCCCTGATGAACGATTACTCATGCTTGAGGCAAAATTCACATGGTATGCAGACTTTGTCAAGTATTTGGCTGCGGGAGTTTTGCCTCCGGATTTATCGCCATATCAAAAGAAAAAGTTCTTACATGACGTAAAGTTTTACGTGTGGGACGACCCCCTACTCTTTAAGAGGTGCACGGATAAAATCATAAGAAGATGCGTACCTCAAGATGAATGGGAGGGAGTCTTACAACAATGTCATTTCGCACCCTCGGGAGGACATTTCGCCCAACCGCTTTTGGGCAGAAGGTATTGCAAAGTGGGCTATATTGGCCCACTTTATTTAATAACTGTTATTTGTTTGTGCAATAATGTGACAGGTGTCAGCGGATGGGCAACATTTCAAGGAGACACGAGATGCCAATGACAAATGTAATCGAAGTGGAATTGTTCGATGTATGGGGAATTGATTTTATGGGCCCATTTTCTTCATCTTCGGGTTATCAATATATTCTACTCGCAGTGGAATATGTATCCCGTTGGGTAGAGGCGATTCCGTCCAAAACAAATAATGCTCAAGTTGTGATGCGGTTCCTTAAGAAAAATATATTTACTAGATTTGGCACTCCAAGAGCTTTAATTAGCGATGGAGGGTCGCATTTTGTAAATAAATTGATGAGCAACTTGTTGGCAAAATATGGGGTGAAACATAAAGTCGCATTGGCATATCATCCTCAAGCCAATGGGCAAGCAAAAGTGGCTAACCGGGAGATCAAACAAATCCTTGAAAAGACGATGAACATCAATCAAAAGGATTGGGCATTAAAATTAGATGATGCTCTATGGGCATACCGGACTGCATATAAGACACCATTGGGCACATCTCCATACCAGCTTGTTTTTGGGAAATCGTGTCACTTGCCGGTGGAGTTGGAACACAAAGCATTTTGGGCAGTGAAGAAGTTAAATCTGGATTTTCAAAAAGCCGGTGAAGAGAGGTTGCTCCATTTGAATCAAATGGAAGAGTTTAAGGATGAAGCTTACGAAAACTCCCGAATTTATAAAGAAAGAACCAAGAGGTGGCATGATAAGATGATCAAGAAAAGAGAGTTTTTACCAGGGGGAAGTCCTTCTTGTACAATTCACGCCTTAAAGTTTTCCCTGGAAAACTCAAGTCTAGGTGGTCGGGGCCATTCATGATAAAGAAAGTATTGAATCCTCCCGGAATTATGGAATTGTTGACAAAAGACACTAAGACTTTCATGGTAGACGGCCAAAGGATTAAGCATTACTTCCACCGAGGTAATCAAGAAGAGGTGACATCCATCACCTTGCATGACCCGTGACTGAACGAAAACATGCGTCAAGCTAAAGACGTTAAATATAGCGCTTGTTGGGAGGCAACACAACGGTTTTTCGTGTGCATTTCATTTTTTTGTGTGTGTGTTTTATTTCATTTTCGTGTGTTTTGTGTGAAAAAAAAGAGAAAAAGATGAAAATACCTGAAAATAGCTGCCCAGGTACGCACGTGTAACCCGTGCCTATGCACACCACCCGTGCGTCCCTGGAGAGGGGGACAAGAGTTGCTACGGCAATACACACGGGCAACCCGTGCGTACCTGAAGAAAATTTTTTTGGGGCTACGGCATGACGCACGGGTAACCCGTGCGCCCCACGCACGGCCCGTGCGTCACCTCGATGAGTTATTAAGAGAGTCTGGCAGACTATATTTGTTTCAAAAATCTCCTCCTTCAAAACGAAAAAATTGCCCCCCTTCCCACATTATTGTAAACTCCTAATTTCTTTCAAAATCCGAGCATATAAACATACTCTTATCATAATTCATTCACAAATTGCATCAAATTGGTGTTTGAATTGAAGAATTGGGAGAAAAAGCACCTAGGGTTCCAAGTTTTCCCCCTTTATGAAATTTCGAGAATTTCGGTAAGAATTTCGTTATTTCTTATAAATTTCTTGAGCATTACATGTTAAGGATGATATTGGGTGCTTGTGGTGGTATTTTTGCTATATATTGGATGAATTCTTCTTTAAGGCAAATTATAAAACACCTTGTGGGCACGTGAATTTAGACATATTTGAAGGAATTGATGATGAATTAAGCTTGAGCTTTGATTATTAGGGCTTTTAGATGATGATTATCTATATTTGCAATATTAGTTGATAACTTGAAGCACAATTGATTGGTTGAATTGACATATGATAACCATTATGCCCTATGTGACTTGTTTGCCTACATTCATCTTACTTGTGATTATATTTGGTTGTCTTGGGTTGCTAATACATGTTATTCCAAGTACTCATTCACAAGTGATGGCAAACCGACAAAACCCTCCAGGCAGGAGACGACGACCCCGGGCGGAACCACCACAGGAAATACAACCTGATAGCCCGGTGGCCTTTGGAATAGTATTGCCGAATGCAGATGCTTTAGAGCGTTGGAATAAGCTCATCGTTCGACAGATGGGTCCCTCAAAATACGCCGATGATGACTGCACCCAATTTCTTGGGATACACGAGGATGTGTGGCGATTATTTGATAGAATTGGTTGGACAACTTTTATGAGGAGAAGATGGCCAAGTTACAAGAAATTCATGCTCGTTTTTGAGCACAGTAAAGATGATCAAAAATATAGGCGGCGAGGTCATTGGGGTATAATTTCAGTTGGGGAACAAGATGTGACAATTATCCACAGAGGAGTTAAACGCTATATTTGAAGTTCCCACAGATGCACCTTTCCGACCTTTACACCAATATGACCAATACGACTTTTGCCGCCTACTTGTCCAAATGCCAGAAACGGGTCCCATGCTCTACGAGGCTCGCACTGCAAAATCTTCTTGGATCCGGAATCCTGTGTTCCGGTATATACAGTGGGTTACGTCGGCTTTGGTCTTCGCGAGGGAAAATATTGGGGGTATGTTGACGAGTACACCTTACAACACAACTGCGTACTTCCTAGAGCAAGTGGACAATCTAGCAAAGCGGGGAGGTAGTGCTATTTCCATAGGGGGTCTGATTACCCCTATTGCCCGACATTTCAACGTCGAGTTTAGAGGCCTGGAGCCTATACCAGGCAGCATCCTGGTTAATTTGGCATCTTTGCACTACATGCGCTTTATCGCCAATGAAGACAATACGTTGGTTCTTCTATAGAAGAAAGGTGCCTCCTTTCCATTGCCCAACCCGACATACACCACTGTCGATACCCTGGCGGACACAACAAACTTCCTAATGAACTCAGAAGCACATAACAGAATTACGAATGCCCTTGATGCGAGGAAAAGGCACCGAGTTCACGGCTTCCCGGATGTGGAGGACATGGTAGCGGAGGAAGAGAAGCTACATAGAAGCGAAATGGGGGTGGAACCTGATCTCCCCCAAATTGGATATGACATTCCCGAGGCCTCACACAGAGGTGATTACCCCCGACGCTCACATAGCGGGGATGGTCCCAGTACCTCTTATGGTGGCGAGCCCCAATGCGCAATGACTTTCAGGATATGCTATATGCGTTTGGGGAGGATTTGCATCGTCAAGGAGACGAGTTGAGGCAACAGGGGGAGGATTTGAGGTAGCATCGGGCTGATTTTCTCGCATTCCGTGAGAACTATGACAGGAGGGCCGAAGAGACATGGCAAGTGCTCCAAAGGTTGCAAATGTGGCATATTTCACAAGGCCACTTTCCACCGCCACCTCCGCAGTGATTCAGGTATATCTCCACTTTTCACTATTGAAATTCTATTTTTCCCCTCTCGAAAACAAAAATATAATTTCATTCAAGTTTGGGGGAGAGGTAGTATTTCGATAAATGAAAAGTGTAGATGCTAAAAAAAAATCTTGCATTTTGTGTGTTTTTGTGTGTTTTCATATAGTTGCATATAGAGCATTCTAGGTTGCATTGCATTAGAACACGTTTATTGCTTTCATAGAGGTTAGAGAGTGAGTTGACCGGGCTTGATGCAACTTGATGTTTGTGTGTTGATTGAAAAGTTTGTATTGTTGAGATTGGATGTTGGTTATGAATTGATTGAGCCTTGAGTAGATAACATTGTGCATGTTGATATGGAAAACTTGGTTTGATGCTTTGAATTACGTATCTACAAGCCTGTTAGCTTTTGAGCCTTTACTGCTTATATCTTTTGCATTCTTGTTGTGATTTGAGTGTATCATTCGTGTTGTTAGAATTCTAGAACTTGCTCGGGCATTTCTGTCAAGGCCACATGTTGTATGCAAATTGTGAATGTGATTAAAGGCCATCTTTGCTAGCCTTTCAAGCCTTTTGCTTACCTAAAGATGTTGAAATTTCTAGTTAGCCAAGTTGATCCTATTACCTATTTCTTTGATAACCACAAAATTTAAACCTTGAACTTGATATATCCATCACCCTAAACTCGAGTGTATAGCGTTGAGTAAAGGGAATGAATGAGGTTGAATGGGTGGGAATTGAAAAATAGGATAATTGGGCATACTTGGTTAATTGGAACAAAAAGAGGAAGAAAATGAGTTGAAAAGAAATGTTGAAAATTCACAAAAGAATCGAAAAAAAATGGTGTGCAATGTGAATTTTCATCTAAACGAACTTGGGGGGCTAAGGATTGTAATTCGAGGCAATTCCCAATAGAAAGGAAGGAGATGGAGATGAATTAAGTTGATGAGAATAAGGGTTGATTGGAGTAGCATATGGGATTATAATGTAAGATGATTGATATTCTCATCGGTCTATATGCTCGAGTTTGAGTCACTTTATCCAAAATTTCCCTCCCGAACCAAAGAGCCTTCATTACAACCAAATGAGAAAGTCCTTTTTGATTCACAAATTGCATACATTCGAGTGGCAGAGATATGAGACGAATTCCAAGCCTATGGTGATTCTGCAACATCGAATTGATTTGAGCGTAAACACGTCCTATATCCTCGTGAGATGAGAGTATACACTTAATTGTGAGGGTTGTAATTCAGAGCATTTCACCAGGTTTTGTTTGATGCGTGCTCTTTGAGTAGATATTTAAGGTTTCATTGGTTTGTTGCTTAACATTCATGATGAACAATATGAATTTTGTTTTATTGGTCTCTTTGGGTGTGCTATCATTCTTATCTCCCTGTTGTGTTTTATCTTGTTCTCAAAATTGTTGATCGGGACGGTCAACAATTTAAGTTTGGGGGATTTTGATAGGTGTGAGTTTTGCATGTATTTTGGGGCGTATTTATGGCTAAAATAGTGATTAAACGTGCATACACTCATGTGAAATGGTTCATATTCGCTCTTTGTGGAAAAGATATTATGCTTTGCTCGTTTTGTAGGGATTTAATGATATTTGAACTAATTTGGAGACAAATCCAATCATTGCGGAGAAACAAATACCACAAATGGTGAAAAATAGAAGACGCACGGGTAGGGCGCGCGCCTGAGCACCACCCGTGCGCCCCTGGGAAAGAAGAACTGAAGGTACGGCAATGCGCACGGGTAGCCCGTGCATACACGCACTACCCGTGCGCCACTGAAGAATTGGATATCTCTTACGGAAATGTGCATGGGTAACCCGTGCGTCACACGCACGACCCGTGCGCTAGTAGGTGAAAACATAAATTGCCTACGGCATGACGCACGGGTAACCCCAGCATCCACACACGGCCCGTGCGTCCCTGCTGTACTGCAGTATTTTGACAGCAAATGACCTAGGCTTTTGAGGAGGTATATAAGCACTTTTGGGGCGCACATCAGGGGATATTTTGACATTTTGGGATCTACAACACAAGACAAAGGTCTATTCTTGGAAGAAGACATCCAGGAGACAATCGGGTTGCATCAAGGAACGGAGATACATCGAGAGATTGTCGACTTTCCTATGTTTTTCTTGCTTCTCTTGTAGTTTTCATCTTTCATTTTTAGTTGTCATGGCTATGAACAATTTGTCTATGAGTTGTTTGGAAATCATGTGTAGCTAAACTCTTTAGATTTCCTGGTTTTGGAAGTAGATTAATGAACTCTTATTGGATGTTTTAATCTTAGTTGAAGCTATTATCTTGATGCCTATTTGAGTACTTTGAGCTTATGCTTGTTTTATCACTTGATCAATGATTTAACTTGTTTGATATATTGATTCATAATTCGAGAGATGAGTTTCAATATTAGATCTTGAGTACTCGACACAAATATTTGCATGAATCGAGAGGTTTGTAAATATTTGTGAGCACATTTGATCTTTTGCACTTTTGGGAGTTGAGTACTTCATGTTGAGTTGAGATGCTAGCATAAGTATTTCAATCTACATTTTATATGCATCTCGAGAGGGAGGATAAAATATCTTTGTGATCGTCTTATAGGAATATTGATAATAACTTGGCTTGGATTAAATCGGACAACAAAAGGATTATTAATCAAAACCTTAACTCGGAAATCCATTTCATCTTCTTGATACTTCTATCAATTGTGTTATATTAATTTTGTGTTTTAGTAGTCTAAATTGTCTTAATCTCACAACAACAATCATTAAATTACGATCGTCTAAATCAAAATAAAGCTATCTTAGTTCAATACTTAGTACATAAATTTATTAGTCTCCGTGGATACAACCTTGCTACCCTTTTCTATAACGTACACCGTACACTTGCGGTGAGCTAAAAATAAAGGTGAACACTCTCTTCTCTTCTTCTTCAGCAAGCAGCGTCCGTAGCAGGCGGAGAGACAACCTTTTCAATAGGAGATTCAGTTGTCTCAGCTGCTTTGTCTCAGCTGTCCTTTCCACATCTGTGTCTTCTGTGTACCTCTGCTGATCACCCTCAACAGACTTGGCAATTTCAGCTATCACTTCTGAAGACTGCATTTCCTGAGTTTCAGCAGTCTCAAATGCTTTCTCTAGCTGAGTGGCAGACTCAGCTGTCCTTTCATGTTCTGAATGCTTGACTATTCTCCTTCTTTTGGTTTTAACCAGAGGAATTTTTGGTTATGTTTCTTCTTCGGATTCTTTGGCGGTGGGGGTTGGGGCATCCTTTTTAGAAAGAGTTGCCTTCCTAGATTTGGCATTTCTCTTCTTTTGTATGGCTGGTGAAGGGATTTGGGCTTCCTCCTCAGCCTCGGCTACATGGGCAGGAGACTCGGCTGCTCGGGCAGGTGACTCGGCTGCAGAGGTAGGAGCGTTCTTTTTCTTTGCTGCAGGGGCAACTTTTTTCTTAGCAGTTGCAGCAACAGCTCTCTTCTTAGGAGGAGAGGAAACAGCTGTGTCCTCGGGGTCAACTGATTCCCCCTCACTTGTTTCCACCCTCTTCGCATGGGCTCTCTTCTGGGCTCCTGAAAGATTAGCCTTGAATATCTTCTTGTTTACAAGGAAATGATTTCCATGTTGAAGGGGAATGCCCTTCATTCCATCAGATGGCCAATTACCAGGCCACAGCTAAGTGATCCTCCAAAGGATTCGTTCTCCTTGTATGATTTGGTTCCAACATTATGGCAGAGTCTGCTGTATACGAACTCAGCCTAGTTGACTTTTTTTCCTTCCATGATCGCAACCATGACTATCAGCTTTGTCTTTGACAGCTGGTTGAAGCTGCCAAACTTCATGTCTACACAATTTGCAACGGCATCCATCAACTTGTGATAGTCGTCCTTCAACAGATTTCTTCTCAGCTTTGTAGACTACCTTCGCAGCACACTCCGGTTTGGCAACTTCTTTCCATGCAGCAACCAAGTTAACATCAGCATTGTATATTTCCGTCATGCCCTTAGACGGTAGCAAACATTGCTCTACAAGGTCCTTAGCAGTAATCATGATGTCTTCAAGGTAGGTGAGCGAGTATTCTATAGTAAGAAAAGGCCTGACTTGGCCTGAGACCGAACATTCCTAACATATCAGCAATCTTCTTCACTAGGGTTTCATATGAACCTTGCTTTACCATCCCTTAGAAATCCACAGTCGATCCAGAGTGGATTTGCTTTGATAGCTTAACAAAATTGAACTTTGGTGCCATTTGTAGAGAGTTTTACCGATTAAAACTTGATAAACTTGCTTGAGAACTCGTAGGGTTTGCTAGAGAGAAATGAACTTGCTTTGAAGATGAACAGTTGTAAGTGAGAGAGAGAGAGAGAGAGAGAACTGAAAGATGAGTATTTAATTCCTCGCATTTAATGCGGCAGCATTTAAATCCAATCATTTGCTTACTGTGCAACTTTTGACTGTACACATCATTATTAAGCTAACGTCATCCTTAAAAACATTCCCGCTCATTTAAAACAACTGCGCTTTTGTCACATAGCTCATAAATGACTCAGCTTATTTCATAAATTAGTTAACTCTTCTTCTCTCTTTTCAATAAGCGACTCAGCTGTCAGCTAACTCGATACAGCTGACTTTCCGATATGGTTGTTTTACTTGGCTGATGTGAAAAACTTGTTCGTTTCTCACTTTCACTCTTCCATCTCTTCTGATTGAGTCTTCTAATTATTAACTCACCTCAATTAACCCTAGTTCATGCTTAAGCTCTCCAGACCTTAATTCTCATAGAGGCTTAGTGAATATGTCCGCTAACTGCTTATTAGTTGAGATATATTCCAAGGTGATGTCTTTCTTTTCAACATGACCTCTTATAAAATGATATCTGATATCAATGTGCTTTGTTCTTGAATGCAACACAGGATTCTGAGTAATTGCAATAGCACTTGTGTTATCACACATAATTTGGAATTTCTTTTTCTTCAACTTCATATCTCTCAGCTGTTGTCTCATCCATAAGACCTCAGCACAATAGCTGCCCGCAGCTATGTACTCTACTTCAGTTGTGGAAGTTGCGATTGAGTTTTGCTTCTTGCTAAACCATGAACCAGTCTATTCCAAGCATTTGACATGTACCTCAAGTACTTTTTCTGTCAACTCTACATCCAGCATAGTCAGAGTCTGAATAACCAATAAGCTTGAATCCACCTTCCTTTGGATATCATGAGCCAACTTCCTGGCATCCCTTCAAATATCTTAGGATTCTCTTAGTTTTAGCCATGTGGCTCTCTTTTGGTGTAGATTGGAATCTTGCACATACACCTACTGCAAAGGTGATGTTAAGCCTGCTTCCTATTAAGTAGAGCAGTGATCCAATAAGTGCTCTGTGTCTTGTTGATCTACAACTTTAACATCTGCATCCATGTCCATCTTGACTGTTGTGTTCATTGGTATTGTTACAGAAGACTTCTCTTTCACACCAAATTTCTTCATTAAATCTCTGGTATATTTGGTTTGACTTATGAAGGTTCCATCCTTCAATTACTTAACTTGAAATCCTAGGAAGAAAGTCAGCTCTCCCATCATGCTCATTTTCAAATTTGCCTTGCATGAGATTTGAGAACTTATCACATAGTTCTTTATTTGTGGATCCAAAGATGATATCATCCACATATATTTGAACAAGTAGTATACTCTTTCCATTTTGGATTCTAAAGAGTGTTCTATCCAATTTGCCTTTGGTAAATCCTCTGTCAGTTAGAAATTGAGACAATGTATCATACCATGCTCTTGGTGCCTGCTTCAGTCCATATAATGCTTTCTTGAGCTTGTACACCTTATCTCCATGAGTCTTCTGCTCAAAGCGTGGAGGTTTCTCAACATAGATTCTTCTTCTAACAGTCCATTTAAAAATGCACTTTTCACATCCATTTGATATACAATGAAGTTCTTGTGTGTAGCATAGGCAAGAAACATCCTTATCAAAATGTATTCCCTCTTCTTGGCAATACCCTTTGGCTACCAATCTTGCTTTGTTTCTCACCACAGATCTTTCCTCATTCATTTGGTTTCTGAAAACCCATTTTGTGCTAATAACATTTTGATGTGTTGGCCTTTGCACCAATTCCCATACTTTGTTCCTTTCAAACTGATTCAGCTCTTCTTGTATGGCCTGAATCCAATGTGTGTCAGCCAATGCTTGAGACACATCTTTTGGTTCTATTTGGGAAATAAAACAAGTGAACATTACTTCTTGTTGAGCTCTGGATCTGGTTCTTACACCATCTCTAACATATCCAATGACTAACTCCGGTGGATGGCCTCTCAGCCATCTCACATCAGGTTGAAGCAAATCAGTTGGGTTCAGCTGTCTCGCAACTGTGTTGTCTTGAGCAGCTCTTTCATCATCATTCAGCTGCAGATTTTCCAGCTATCTTTGAGATTCAACTATCTCATCTTCATCTTTGTCGATTACTCTTACTTCAGCTTCAACATAAGGACTCTTCTACATAGTTGGTTGATTCAGCTTATCAGCTAACTCTTCAATGTCTTCTCCATTCACATTAGGTTCATGAAAAACCACGTGAATAGAATCTTCTATGACCATAGTCCTCTTGTTCAGCACTCTATAGGCTTTGCTCTCAGCTGAGTGTTAGATATTTTTCTAACCGCAAGTCTACGGTGTCAAGTTTTAATATAGAGAAGTAAGGTTGTCGAATCCACAGGGAATAATTATCGGATTATTGCTAAGTACTATAATATAGTAGTCTAACTTTATTTAGAAATTCAATATTTGATGGGGTTGATTATACTAAAAATACCAAAAATAGATTAAAAATATGGAAAATATCAATGAGTTTATCCAAATGATTAAATGAATTCTAGAGGTGTGATGAATCTAGTTATCCCTTATGTATCAATATGGTTTATCAATCATCAATTACCAATTTATAAGTCAAGATTTCTACAATAATCATTTCCTCTCTCAAGTGCCAAATGATTTTAGATTCAATTGGGAAATCAATATCTCTATAAAAATCACCAATTAAAATCTCAAGAAAACTATGAATCTTGATAAATGACTTCAAAGGATTCACAAATCTCTCAATTCTATAAAATCCTAGGTTATGCTATTCCAAGGTCATGTATTCAATTACCTCTCTCAAGTGTCAAATCAAATACACCAAACAATCTAAATTATTGATCAAGTAATTTAGAAATAATAGATCCAAATAGCACAAATAAATTGATAGATCTAGATTGACAAACCACAATCTCAAAACATAAGTTCAAACTTAGATTACACCATCCCTCTAGAATTATAGAGTTTAGCTCATGATTGAAGAAAATGAATCCATAAGAACATAACAATACATCTTACAAGATAGGAAGAAAGTAACAAAATAAGAACAAGAGTTGAGGGATCTTCTCTATTTCTAGATGATAAGAGCCTTCAATCTTCTTCTCCAAGCTTGTCCCAAGGTGTTTCTATTCTTCTCCCTTGTCTTCTTGTTGTTTTGTTGTCTTCAAAAATGGTCCAAGATGCCCCAATTCACGCCCTCATGTCTCTATTTATAACCCCACAAAGATCCAAGAAAAAAGTAGGCTTAGCATAGGAAAATCCGCCCCGGGCGCTGCGGCGCCCAGCAACTAAGTGCAACATAGTCGGCCGGGCGCTGCATCGCCGGGAGTTGGGCGCTGCAGCGCCTCATCCGTCCATTGCAAGCACCCGCCTGGTTTTTTCGCCTACCAAATGTCCGAATTTGGTTTTTCGTCCTTCATCAACGTTGTAGCCCTATCTCTTAGCTTTCTATAGCCACTTGAATCAGCTCAATATCAATTTTGTAGAGAGAGTTATGACCCAAATACGAAACCCTGCCAGTGCTTGAAATTCCAGACGCATTTGGACTTTTCTTCAAATCAATCTCTCGTTGTTTGCTCGTTCGTACTTCTTTTGATACACGATTCATTAATATGACTATAAACTCAATATAATTAGCTCTCAACATGGCTTGACCCCTCAAATGACTCGAAACAATGGAAATTAATGCCTAACCTATGAGATATAACAAAAACGACTCAAAATACTCAAAAACAACACAAAACTCTAGTATCGGAAGCCCAAATCAATGGTATAAAACCAAGTGAAAACTGAGTATCCCAGAAAGATACCTTCATCAACTTTAACATCAAAAGCCTTTAGATTATCCTTGCCATTGTTGTGGATGAAGCATTTACATCCAAATATCCTGAAGTACACAACATTTGGCTTTCTCCCTGTCCAGATTTCATAGGTAGTCTTTGTCAGTTGTCTATTTATCATGTATCTATTTTGAGTATAGCATGCAGGGTTGATGGCTTCAGCCCAAAATCTCTTAAGCAGACCATCTTCAGCTAACATGGTCCTTGCAGCTTCCTTGGGAGTTTTGTTCCTTCTTTCAGCTACCCCATTCTGCTGTGTAGTTCTTGCTGCAGATAGCACATGAGCAATACCATTTTCAATACAATATTGAGTAATTATCCCATTGAGAAACTCATTCCATCTATTAGACCTTATCTTTATAATGGTTTGACTCTTTTAATTTTGAACTCTTTTCATCAGCTAAGGTAACTTCTGCAAGGTCTCATTCTTTTTGCACATAAAGATTGTCCATGTATATCTTGAATAATCATCCACCACCACTAAGGTGTATTTCTTTCCACTTATGTTGGCTGGTTCAATAGGACCAAATAGATCCATTTGTAACAAATGTAATATTCTTGTTGATGAAGGATTAGACTTCTCCTTGAATGAAGGTTTGATTTGCTTTTGCATCTGGCATGCATCACATACACTTTCATTCTTGTGTACTGAGTCTGGCAGTCCTTCCACAAGATGACTCCTTGCAAGTTTGTTGATTGTCTTGAAGTTCAGATGACTCAACTTCTTGTGCCATAACCAACTTGATTTAGTTGTACTCTTTGCTAGCAGACAAATGCTTGGTGTAGCAGTAGACCAATCTACTACATACATATTCATCTTCCTTGATCCTTGCAACACAATTTCATTTGATTCATCATCTTTGATTTGGCACACTCCCATATTGAATCCAACATTGTGGCGTTTATCACAAAGTTGACTTATGCTGAGCAAGTTGAAGTTGAGTACCTCAACATAAGCAACATCTGTGATTTCCAACCCATTCTTCTTGATGGACCCTGTGATTTTGATTTCCCCTGGAGCTTTCCAAATATGACTTTTGCACCTCTAATATCCTTGAATTTTGATACATTTTTCTTGTTTCCTGTCATATTTCTAGAACAACCACTATCCATGTACCAGGTTCCTTGGCACTCAGTTGTTCCTTGAACCTGCAATCATGGAAATTAGGTACCCATGCTTGCCTGGGTCCTGAGGGGTTAGTGTTGTAAGATGATCCAACCAACTAATATCCAAATGATTTGACTCTAAGAGGTTCCCATATATCTGTGCCATAATCATAATTCACTTTGGCAAACTACTTGGGGGCTTTAGGTTCATACAACTATCTCTTTTGTCTGTATGCCTGTGTGTGTGTTTTAGTAATTGCCTTTTTTTGGTAGTTGTGATATTTCTGAGTGTAGTGCCAGAGTGCATATGTGTGCTGATAATAGCTCTTTTGGCTTTGTAATGACCTTTGCTGAGGTTTAGGTATTTCCCATCTAGGCTTGTATTCCATTGGACTTTGTTGATATTTCACATTGTTCCAATTAGCTTGGCTCAGGTAATTTCCTCCATTCCCATCATATGTATTTCTCTGATAAAACTTCTGGGTTTTTGGTAGCTCTGTTTATTTTTAACAGAGTACTTCCTATTTGGAGTTTGCTGAGGAACTCTGCTGGATTTCTTCTTAGTTGTCCTTTCAGCGTACTCAACTGGCCATTTTCCTTTCCCTTTATATCCAAGGCCAGTTTGTTTGTGATTGTGCTTTGGGATGAATGTGGGTGCAACATTTGGAGTTTTGGACTTCTGAGGTACTTCATTGCTTGAAGATCCCTTTTCCAAAATCACTCTAGGAGTTTGACCGTGCACAAATGAATTGAATCATATGCCTGTCTCATCTCCACACTCTTTTTGGCTCATTATTAGGTCATGCAATGATTTAGACGCCTTTGTAAATGAGGCAATCACGTTTTTGAGATCATTTTCCCTCTTTTCTATAGCAGATGTCTCTGTTATTAGTTTAGCATTTTCAGCCTTCAGCTCTTTGTTCTCATCAGCTATGTGACTTAGAGTATTCTGCTCCTTAGTCGGCTGTGAGTTTTGGCTTTTGAGCTGGTTGTTTTCCTTATTTAATAGTGTGCGTGAGGATTTAATGTGCTCAAAGTCTTTCTTCATTTTGCCAAATATATCATAAAGATCAGTGGGTGATGAAGTGTGTGTATCGTAAATTGCAACCATGGCTTTCTTAGAAATATCATTGCTTCCTCTTCAGAATCACTTGAGTAGTCAGCTCCAGTACTCTCTGAGTCTGCTGTTTCTTTAGACTTAGCTGTCTCAGCAGCCAACATGGCTTTCTTCTTTTCCTGTCTTCTTTCTCTGAAGACTCTTCTTTCCTCTTCATTCCTAGTTGTCTGCAATTCCAACATAGGTTTTCAGCTCTTTGGTCAGCTCTTTCTGTCCTTGGGTTGTCAGCTCTCTGATACTCAACCATTTGATGCTCAGCTCTCTTCGGAGGCCTGTCTTCCCATGACTTGGAGGGAGAAGAATGTCTCCAGGAGGTTTCACCCTTATTTTTCTTGTAGATCTTATTGAATAACTTGTTGAATCTTTTAACCATCAGGGCGATTTCCTCCTGGTCTATGACTTTCTTGGTTTCAACACTTTTTCCCTCCTTAATTTCTAGAGCAGCTGTTTTGAGTACAACTGTTTCCTCTTGATCATTTCTTCTCAACTCAAACTCATAAACTTTGAGGTCTAAGAATAACTCATGGTTGGATGTTGTTGTGATGCTCACTAATTGTCTCAGGGCCATGACCTTCATTTCCCATTCTTTGGGAGGCTCACTAATTGTTGTGATGTTGTTGTGATTTCAGTGAACACTAAGTATTTGAAGTGGCCCATCTTCTATCACTAGCCGTATTTCATCATGTAAAGCATATAGATGAGCCTTCATACGAATTTTCCAGTCATCAAATTCCTCAATAGTGAACATAGGAATGCGTGTCAGATTTGCTTCCATGATAATAACTATTGCTAAGAATGAAAGATTCTTAAAATACAAGTGTTAAACAGATTTTAGTAAAGATAGAGATCTAGTTTAGTAACCAGTGCGGAAGGCTCAATGAACCAACCGCTCTGATACCACTTGTAGGTCCCAGGGGGTGTATAGACCTTACCAACTTTTCGATTTTAGTCCTTTTAAAATATTACAGAGTTAATCACGCAGCTAAGTCCTTGAGGGACAACTAAGTTAGTTAATGAATAGAGTTAGCCACTCAACAGACTCGATAGAGCTGTTGATAGAATAACTCAGATGTTTAGCCTAGACCTTAACTTGGATGTGTTGAATTTTTCAGCGGAAGACTTAACACCATTGAATTTGTATTAAACTTGTTTTAACACTTAGTTATTAATCAGTTGGATAGCAAATTATCAGCAGATATAGGTAAATATGCAGAAATGAAAGTGTTGAAATGTAAATGACACAAATGATTTTTATAGAGGTTCGAAGATGAGGTAATTCTTCTAATCCTCTCTTCTCTAACTCCTGGAGGAATCCACTAAGTAATGATCAGTTCACAAAGTGGATATCAGTCTAGAGACAAGTCTTGATCACACAACAGACTTGCTCCTTGGACTCAGTCTGGAGATGCCTTGGTCATACAGCTGGCTTCTCTTCCAACTCAGCTTCTTCATAGGACAGCTGCCTTGTTACTTCAGCTCACTTTCTCAAGCTTCTTGGATTTGATCACGAAGCCCTCCAATAACTTAAGACTGATTTACGATCCTTCTTGGAATGTAGACCCCTTTTTATTCTTCAAAAATTTCCTCTTCAATAGTTTGAAGTTGTCTTTCCTTCACAGCTTTGTGTTGGATTGACCCCCTTCGAGATTTAGGCTTGAAGATTTTTCTTGAATATCTTGAGAATAATTTAAGTTTTACATGGCATTCATCAAAATCTACAGAATAATTTCCCAACAAAGTTATCCACCATGGTATGTGCTTCATTTTCTCCTTCAAGAGAGCGATCCCTTCTTACACATTTGTATTGACCTTTAAGAATTGTAGTAGCCCATCCTCAATCACGAACCACATTTCATCATGTAGGGCTGATAGATGAGTTTGCATGCATATTTTCCTGTCATCAGATTCTTCAACAGTGAATATTGGAATGCGAGTTAGATTTGCTTCCATGATAATAACATTTCTTTTGAAATAAAAGCTTTAAAAACTCAAGTGTTGATTCTTTGAAAAAGAATGAGATGTAGTTCAGTAACCAGTGTGGAAGGCTTAATGAACCAACCACTCTGATACCACTCGTAGGTCCCAAGGGGTGATGTGTAAAGTTTAGAAGGGGTGTTTGAATAAACTTTACCAACTTTTCGATTTTTGTCCTATTAAATAATTTTCAGAGTTAACTCAAGTCAGCTAAGTCCTTTAAGAATAGCTAGGTTGGCTTACACATCAAAATTACCCACTCAACAGACTCGACTGAGTTATTGATAGTATAAATTAGCTTTTTTCTGCTAACACTTAGAAATGTAGTTGACTTTGTTTTACCAGCGGAAGACATTTCACCATTAGAGTTTTAAGTACATTTTTTTCCACATTTGTTTTAGCAATGTTATTATTAACAGACTTTAAGCAAGTTAACTTATCAGCAGATATAACAGTAATGTAAGAATTAAAGTGTGCTGAAAACTAAATAGACACAAGTAGTTTTTATAGTGGTTCGAGGATGGGATAATTCCACTAGTCCACTCTTCTCCAATTACTACAGGAATCCACTAGGTAACTTGAATTTGTTACAAAGAAGTTAATAGTCCGAGTCAGCTTGGATCACACAGTCTGCTGCTCCTAGGACTCACTTTCTTCATAAGACAGATGTCCTGCTACTTCAGCTTTCTTCAAACCTTTGTACTTGTTCACGTAGCCCTCCAACAGGTTCAAAGTACTGGTTCGATTTGGAACCTCACTACTCTCCTTCAACCTTGGAGAGTAGACCCCTTTGTTCTTGAAAACAATTTTTCTTCTTCAACTAATGAAGTTTTTGTTCCTTCACTGAGTGTGTTGGATCGATTTCCTTCGAGCTTAGGCCTGAGGATTTATTTTTAAGCTTAAGGGATGTATGCAGGTTATTGCTTGAATGCTCGTACGCTTATGTTAAACTTGGTAACCTTCTCTCAAATAACTCTTCTTCCTTTTATAGTGCACATTTGAAAATATGTCCGTTGAAGAGATATATACATATTTTTCAAATCACACTCCCAGGTTGTTGGTTGGTATTGTCTTGAACATTGATGGAGACTGTATCTTGAATTTAATGCTCTGTGGCCTTTCTTTGAACTCTTTCTAATTTCATGTGGTTCACATTGGTCCCTCACCTTTTGCACTCTTTCAGCAAAACATCTTTTATGTGGCACCCTGACACATGCCTACTTCCAACAAAATCTTGACTTGTCTTGACAATGGATCTCTTTCAGCTTTCTTGGAGTCTTATTTGTTGCATACACATAGGTCCAAGGGGTGTGAGTAAGGTTTAGAAGGGGGGTTGAATAAACTTTACCAAATTTTTGATTTTAGCCCTTTTAAAATTACAACAGAGTTGACTCAAACAGTTGTGTCCTTGAGGGACAATTAAGTTGGTTGTTTAGCTAAGTTAGCCACTCAATAGACTCGATAGAGCTGTTGATAGAATAACTGGGTTGTTTAACCTATACTTAATTTGGCTGGTTTGGTTTTAACAGCGGAAGACTTAACACCCTAAGGCTTGTTTTAAGTTGTTTTTAACAATTGATTTTTAGCACTTGGTTATTAGTCAGTTGGATAGCAAATATGATTCTAATAGCAAATATAATGTAAATATGCAGGAAGATAAATGTGCTAAAAGTAAATGATACAAATATTTTTGTAGAGGTTCGAAGATGGGGTAATTCTTCTATTTCTCTCTTCTCGAACTCCTGGAGAAATCCACTATGTAACAAATCAGTTTACAAAGTGGTGAACAGTCTAGAGACACCCTTGATCACACAACTGGCTATTTTTGCGACTCAGCTTCTTCACAGGGCAGCTGCCTTGCTACTTTAGTTCACTTCTCAAGCTCATGGATTTGATCACGAAGCCCTCAAATAAATTTGATCACTGGTTCGACCTTGAACCCTCCTACAATCCTGACTTGGAAAGTAGACCCCTTTTGATTTTTCAAAACTTTCCTCTTCAACAGATTTGAAGTTGTCTTTCCTTCATAGCTTGTGTTGGATCGATTTCCTTCGAGTTTCAAGCCTGACGATTTGCTTGAATGTTCTTGAGAATATTGTAGGTTAAATGCTTGAATAATACTTGCTTGTTCGTATTTTAGGTAATCTCTTCTCAGTAAGTTCCTCAGCTTTTTATAGTGTACATTTGAAATTTTCTCTGTTGAAGAGATAGGCTAATTTCAAATGTCACATTTATTCGTTGGCTTGTTTTGTTGCAGTCCTTGATGTTGACATTTCCTCGTATTAAATGTCTTCGCATCATTGCAGGTGCCTGAAACAAGGTGCAGTGTTTCCCATTGGTTTATTCATTTTGTACAGTTCTGGGACTAACACTTTAGACCTGACAACTTTGACATATTACTATATTGAGTAATATTCTTGACTTTAATCAACGGATCTAGGTCAGTTGTCTTGACTAGACTATTGTCTTTACCCCAGGTGACTTGAGTGAGCTCCAATCATTAGATAACTCAACTGTCACTCCAACTTTGAGACTTGGCTTCTTGAGTTGACTTGATTAACACTTCTCACAGTTGTTCCTCAGCTGACACTCCTTTAGTCAAGTCCTTGACTTCCTTCTTGGCCATACTTAGCTGACACCCAGTAGACTCTTCAATCCAGTACGTAGTTGACTTCTTGTATTCCTTGTCATAGCTGACTTGACTCAGCATTCTCAGCCCTATCTATTACAATACAAATTACAAGGAAACTAGGGCCAACTTTCTAGTTTAAGTTTTGCATGGTATCATCAAAATCTACTCAATAAATTTCCTAACAATTTCCCCCTTTTTGATGATGCCAAAACTTAAAATCATACAAAGAAAGTAAATACAGTAACAAAGAATGTATGCTTAAAATAGATCTTTTATTGATCATAGCATTTTTGTCCTTTACACAACTTTCTTCCTTTAAACCTCTAGGTTGGCAAGGTGATCATATCCAGCCCAGTAGATCAAGCCTTTCTTGTCGGGATCTACATATTCTACGTCCTTCGGTTTTGGTCTGGGTAGGGAACCTCTTCCACCACCACTTCTTTCCATTCCTGAATCAGCACTTCCACCTCTTGGAGTGTATTGCATGGGAGTCTTCTGCTTTCCAGCTGAGTGACTGCTAAAAGATTGTTGCTTATCAGCTTCTTTACAAAGTGCTAGACCTTTCTCCCAATACAAATCCCAGGATTGAGACATAGCCATTCCTTGGAAGTAGCCTTCTGACTTAAGTGTCTTGAACTCTTTAATCGATCTAGGCTCATATCCATTATCAAGTATCGCATCCTGATCTTTCCCGGTTGGTAGATCAACAAATTGTTTCATGATTTCTTAAGCGCGAGCATCCTGCTTTTCAGCTAACTTCTCAAACTCTGCTTCAATGATCTTCCTTTTATCTGCCATTGACACAACATCATTCTCGATTGGCAGGGTCCCAAGAAGTTTGTTGAGGATGAAGGCAGTAACATGACCTTGTTGAGGGGTTTCAGCGTACATCAATTGCAATTGCTTTGAGCTTCATTCCCCCTCAATTGCATCTTTCTTCTCAGCTGCCTCTTTCTTCGCAGCTGCATTTTTCTTCAGCTTTTCTTCTTTTAAGCCCTTGAGAAACTCCTCTTCCCCATTTCTGGCATCATCAAAGGATAGAGGAACCTTAGGGAACATACCTCCATGAATAAAATCCAGTCTGTTGATTGTGGAGTTGTGCTTGTAGTCTGTTGTATCATATGCGGCCCGAAACTCTAAGCGAGTTTCCTTAGAATCGGTTGTGACTAGCTTTATTTCAGCCATGAGAATGCTTAATTTGTCGTTCATGGCATTCTCGACTCCTATAATTTAATTCTTGTGGAATTGTTGGAAGAGCTCCATATCTGTTTTGTGAGACTAGTTTATCTTTTCAATATTATCCTTGATCCTTTTCCTGATCAAGGAGTTGTCAGCACTCCATTCGAGCATTCTTCCATACAAGGCTTTGAAGTATTGTACTTGCTCAATTCTCATTACAATCTCCTGCTGAGTCCATTCCCTAATTCGCACCACAATCCCTCTCAAATCAGCTCTGAGAGTGGCATCTCGATTGTCCAGTTATAAATCCAGTGAGGCCTGATGTCGTTCAATCTTCTCAATCTTCCCACAGATATTCGTGAAGACTTCATGAATCGTAGTTGTCTTTCCCGATTCAGCTGGCCATTCTATGTCAAAATTAATGTCTGGTTGAATAATTGTGTCGGTGGGAATGATGCGTTCTTCTCGTACAATGTATCTCCGTAGTTCAATAGCTATTTCTTCCTCTAATTCAGGCAATTTTTGGGAGAAGGGAAACATGTCTTGAAAGACATCATCATGCACATATGGGATATCTTGTTGATTTTGTGTCTGCGATGACTCAGCTCTGTGTGCCTCAGCTACGACAGCTTCATTGGCAACTGTCACAACTATGGGAGCCTATGACTAAGATCATGGAGTCATTACTGCTGCAGCTGTGAGAGCCAATGCAGATGACTCGGTTGCAGGTGGGGCATTTGTGATGTTTTACCCAGCTGTCTGAACAACTTCCTCGGTCTTAGTAGATTTCTCTAAATGAATTACCTGGTCCTTTGATGTATCATCAGTGTCATCGGATGATGATGAGACTTGTGTAGTTGGCTCATCATCGAAGTTAAACCTCATAGGAGCCGTCTTTTCAAAGAGTGGGCTCTGAGATTTGTGAACATTCTCTGTAATTGGTGTGGACTCTGCTTCATCTTGGATCTCAGAAAGGACGTGTCAATATTGTTTTTGAGAGTCTTGAAGGGCACCAATGCCTCCATTTGTGGCAGTAGGGCCTTCTACATTCCTTTCGATAGAGTCAGCTATCTTAGGGTCTTGGACGATGGCATCCAGAGGAGTCTCAACCCCTTAGATTGCACCCGGGGCTTCACCATCTTTTGCCTCGATTGTGATAACAGCATCATTGCCCTTCAAAGCAGTTGACAATTCAGCTGGAATAGACTCAATTGTCCGAGCTTTGTCAATGTCACTCTACTGATGTTCACTTTCTTTCTCAACTTCATCTTCTTTCTTCATAGATGAGTCTCCCACAACAACCTCCAACCCGGTTGTGGTGGGGAGAGTTTTCCCCTCGGTGGCGCACCACCGAGGTGGTGATAGTGGGGTCACCGTCGGAGATGCGGATTTTTCGTTGAGTGCTCGACCACATTGGGCAAATGTTGTGAGAACACCTTCTTCAAGGGTTAGCTCAGCTTGGGTGCCCAACTTCCCGGCTTCATCACCATCTCCCTTGGATCCATCATCTGATTGCACGGGGGATGTCGCTGCTGCAATGATCGATGTAATTTGATGTGCCA
Source organism: Rehmannia glutinosa (assembly GCA_016081115.2). NCBI lineage: Eukaryota > Viridiplantae > Streptophyta > Magnoliopsida > Lamiales > Orobanchaceae > Rehmannia > Rehmannia glutinosa. The sequence goes on from JABTTQ020002283.1 coordinate 495,846, forward strand.
CTCATAGAGTATCAGTCTGCACAAGAGTTTGTGATAAATCTCATGGACTTTCCAACAACCATTTCTCGTTCATGGCTTTAGATTCCTACAAAGCTTGCTGCATCTCCAACTTCTTAGCTGTAGCAGCAGATCCATATCCTCGTCACCTTCTAAGAGCAAATCAAGATGTGAGTGAGTATGCTCGTGAGAGCCTGTAAATTCACACATCTTGGACTTGTCCAACATTCGGGCTTGCTGGACACCTTTCTCATTTTCTTCCTCTTTCAAGATATAGAGGATATCCATGCAATTGTCTGCCTCTAGGGTAGATCGGACATTTGCAACACCAAGAAATCAAAAAATTTCTTCTTCTTCCTTGATGAACTCAGGGCGAGTGAATTGCACCCTTGAGTGATCCAACTTCCATGCTCTCTGCTACAACTTTAAGGTTGCAACCCCAAGTGCAGGTTGTCTCAAGTAATAAATTTCTCGGGAGTCCGAGGTCGATCCACAGGGAAGTTGATGGAAGTTTATAGGATATTTCTTATTTAAAGGATGAGTAAATGGGTTTTTTTTTGTACTAGTAAAAATATTATTTTTTAGTTACAAGAAATTTAATTAATAGAAATGTTGAGGATTAGGGATCCACTCTTGATTTCGGATAAAGGAATGATTATATTTTCTTACCTCTTAGATTGCCACTATTGGAATCCATACACAAAGAATGTTCCAATGGGAAGATATTATACATATAAATCATGCAATGAGGTAATCATGTTATATCAACAATTAGAATTTATCTTATAACATCAATACTTGTTTATGGGATCAAGTATTTATGTATTCTTTTTGTCTACAACAAATCAAGGTATCCACATTAGTAGTCGGTTGAAATAAAACCAGACATTTAATTAAATGGAACCAAGTATTTGTTGTGCCAATAGATATACATAAATCAAGAAACACCACTAAACAAAAATGTATAAGCTAAAAGCAAATTGATGATACAAATAATGAAATTTAATATGAATCTACAATCATTCCTTATCCTTCATCAAGAGTTTCACCCCATTTCCTCAACAAAATAAACTTAAAATAACATGAAAAAAATAGAGAAAACAAAAGATTGAAGAAAAACTAAAGCAAACATTTTATAAAATACTAGAAATCTTACTATAATTTAAGAAAAGTAAGAAAGAAAAATTCTTTTGAACTTTGTAACTCTAACTTTCTCTACATAAAACTGGCTCTTGGCTAATGCTAATGACCTCTATTTATAGTCAACTAAAAATCAATTTACAATTATTTTATTCTTTATTTTTATTACAAGTAAGAAAATAAGGAAATCAACACCAACTTTGCCACCTTCTTTGACTGGTCATTTTGTCCATGATATCAGCCATCTTTGCTCAATTTTCTTCCACAAATCAATTATCACAAGAGTTGGCTTGAATTTCCAACTGATTTCATTGAATTTGAACAACCATGGGCCAAGATATGGTTGAATAATTGAGATGTGGTTGGCATACGGGATTGACTAGTGCGGCAGACCTCTTGGATTTTTATAAATTCATCCAATACAAATTTGACTTTGGGGTCTTCTTCAATGTTGTAGCTCTGTGATTTGTACATACTCACTAACAATTTCAGATACAAATACCTTGTATTTTTCTAGTTATGTCCAAAATACCAAACTTGGTCAAGTCTGGAAATTAAATGAGCACCCTTCAATCTTCATTTTATGATGAATTTTTTATCCAAGAAAATATCATTTCGAACTTTGATTTTTGGTTTCAATCTCTCTGAAAACTTGTAAATGAATGGATTGTGAATCCACATCTTCAAGAATCATCCCAAAATCATGTCGGAAATGAAAGCTATGCTCGTTGATCCAAACCCGCACTAAAAAATGCTTCCAAATACAATTCTATGTTGATTTCTATTTTATTCCTAACATATTAATAATACTATAAATTCATTTTATTAATAATATTAATAAGGTAAAATAATAATATAATCCTAAAATAATTATACATTTTTAACGTTCATCACACAACCACTTATTACTAGTCCCTAGTAATTAAAGCATAAAATAATACAAAAGAAATTTGATGAATATGGCACGTTGATCATTTTTTAAAAAAAAACTTTATGAAATAGTCTAACAATCAAAAAGTTTATGGCGGTCATCATAGATGCTATCAAGAATAAATATTATAATTTTTTTTTATATTATTTTTTAGAGAAGAAATATTGTGTATATATGCACAAAACCACCGTTTCATTTCACAAACTAAAATACATTAACTTCAAACTTGATCATGAAAAAGCCTCAACTCCATATCCTCACAGGTTAGTGTTTGTTGTGTAAATTGGCGAGGTGTTCACTCTTGGAGTTGGAAAACAGTCAAAACTCTCAAGGAAATGGCCAATATGATTTAGGACAAGCATTCAAACTAAAATTGAGCATAAGATAGGTAGTTATAAAATTTGAAACACCTAATTTTTTCATACCAAATTATGTCTCGAAATTTCATTGGTTTAGAAGCGCAAACAAAATGATAATATTTTTTATATATATTTTTTTCTTTTTTTCTTTTTTTTTCTTTTTTACAACATGACTAGCTATGAACAATACTCATCACAAATTATGTAATGAAGTATTTTTACAACATGACTAACAATGATAACATAACAATGAAGAATACTAATCACAAATTATGTAATAGAGTATTTTTATGAGAAATTGACAATGTGGGTGTTAACCAAATCATTTCTCCACATGTAAGGTAGAATATTTAAGTATTTCAAATCACAACATAACCATTTCAACGACCAATTAAAGTTCGGAATGCTTGTTTTCTCAAACTCACCACTCATTCACAAAAGATGTGTGAATATTAAAAATAAAATACTTTATCATGATCAAACTTTCGATTATATGTATCACAACCAATCTTTCCACAAAACTTAGAATGTGCACAAAACACTTTCTTTTCTTCTTTTTTTTTTTAATTTAATCAAGATAGCATCATTGAATTCAACAATAAGACTATTTTCATGTTTTGACAATTCACAATTTTTTTTTTAAAAAAATTCACAACATGCCATATTTTGAAAAGGGAATTACTAGAAAGATAATAAAAATAGGGATGCGTCTCAAGAATATCAAACTGACATTCTTTACTCGCCATCGTGTTGTTTTTATTTTAATTTTCAAATTTCAAAATCACACATTGTAAATTAGAAAAAAAAAATAATATCAATTATCTCTTCCCCCAACTTATCTAAAACATTGTCCTCAATGTCAAAAATAAATAGGAAAGTAAGGTTTAAAAGATATTACCCGATGTATGGCTTTTGAAATGAAAGTAGAAGAACACAAGTAGTAGTTATACCCGTGAAAGATAAATCTCACAACGTCGAGAGACAAATCAATTTGCGTCTTTTACTTCTATCCTCCGACCAAACAACATGAGCCACTTTTGGATCGGGTTCAACAACAAATGCTTGGAGTTGATCGATTAGTTCACTTGGTGTTGTTGCACAAATTATGATTAAATCTGGCGAGATGGTGAAATATAACCTTTCTCGACGGCAAAATCTATAAAAGACAATAAACCATCAAAGAAACCATTAACATTAAGAATACCTATAGGCTTCTGGTGAATGTTGAGTTGTGCCCAGGAGATCACTTGGAATAACTCCTCCAGTGTACCAAAACCACCAGGTAAGGTGATAAAGGCATCTGCATTATGCATCATATTCACCATTCTGTCTTGCATGTTTGATACTCTTAACTCATCTCCAATGGTTTGCCCGGTGATTTGTCGGACAACTAAAGGTTTCGGGATAACTCCTAAGACTCTGACTCCTCCCAAATAGGCAGAACCAGCAACACGCCCCATTAACCCAAAACTACCTCCCCCGTATACTAAGTTAATGTGCTTTTCTGCTAGAAATTTACCAAGATTATCAGCTGCCTCAAGAAAACAATTGTCCTTCCCAGGATTTGCACCACAGAATACAGCAACACTGTTAATTCTACGGGAAGAAGAACTCTCCATTTTTTTTCTCTTTATGTTTCTTTTGTTTCTGATATAGTCTGAATGGTGTAAATGAGAGGGTGAATGCAACGCTATTTATTGAGGTATGAACAGGGAATGCAACAGTAAATGTAATTATTGGAACTTTTATTTTGTCAAAAAGTTTGAAAATAAAGACAATAAAGTCAAAAAAATGCTAACATGTGAAGGAACAGAAAAGTAGTTGTGATTGTGGCTCACATCTTCCTCTGGTTTTACGTCCAGAAACGGCTTAAACGCCCTCTATGGGTCGGGGATATGCTTCCCATCCAATTTTCTTATAAATTGGCAAACAGGGTCTTTTAACGTCAGATTCCCAAGACAAAGTTCACGTTCTTCTCGAAATTGGAGCCATAATCGGAGAATTTCACGATGCATAAATCCACAAGGATGCGTATCAAAAGTCCATAGAATGTTATCTAAAGACTCCTTACTCAGTCCATCCTTTATGAATTGAATTTTGTCCTCTCGATTTCTGGAAACCATACCTAAAGAACGACATCTTGTGTCACAAGTCCATCGAGCACATTTGTGACACACTTGTAGTCTTTTGGCCCTTCGCTTTTTTGAATATGAACTTTTTCCAAGACCAGGCAAGCATTTAGTAGGAGAAAATGAAAATTCTCCTGCTAATCTTACCTTTGCTTCAATTATCCAACGTACATCTTCTGGAATGCCTTTATCAATTAACATTCTTAACCTTTCTATCCTGGCTTTGTATATTTTCAAAATTTCATTTGTAGAAAGAAAATCAAATTGCTTTTTGAGAGTGGGGGGAATTCTTTTATCCATTTTTTTTTAAAAAAAAATCTAAATGAAAGAGAATGAGAAGACAAAATTATGTACAAATATCGGTGTTTGTGGGAAAGCGATGAGTCCGACTTATTCGTCACGAGTACCGTTATCCGCCATTTTAGGAAAACAAAAAATTAAACACTACAAAACACACACATTTATAAAAAACAAATATATTCACTAATTATAACAAGGATTATAAAGAAAAAGAACTTCCTCGGAAGGAATTGATTTTCTAGAAAAGCAGTTTAAGTCTTTGTCCATTAACTTTGAATACATTACCATTTCTAGGATTCTCAATGTCATGACTCCATACGGATATATAGTTTTCACAATAAAAGGACCACTCCACCTTGACCTTAATTTTCCAGAAATAAATGCAATCTAGAATTATAAAGCAAAACCTTTTGACCAATCTCAAATGTTTTTCTTGTAATTTTATTATCATGAAATTCTTTGATTCTTGTTTTATGAATTTTTGAATTCTCGTATGCATCATTTCTTAATTCTTCAAGCTCAGTGATTTGCAATTTTCTCAATTTGAAGCATCGTCAAGATTGAAGTTAAACATTTTAATTGCCCAATAAGCTTTATGTTCAAGTTCCACTGGTAAATGGCAAGGTTTTCCATAAACTATTCTATAAGGAGACATTCCCAATGATGTTTTAAAAGCAGTTCTGTATGCCCAAAGTGCGTCGATAAGTCTAAAAGACCATTCTTTATGATTCGGGTTAACATTTTTTCTAATATTTGTTTTATCTCCTATTTGCAAGTTCAACTTTGTCCATTTGTCGTGGGTGATAAGGGGTTGCAACTTTATGTGTGATTCCATATTTTTTCATTAAAGATGCAAAAACTTTGTTGCAAAAATGTGTTCCCGTCACTAATAATGACTCGAGGAATTCCAAATCGACTCAAAATATTTTCTTTTAGAAATTTTATCACGATTTTATGATCATTGTTTCGACAAGGAATTGCCTCGATCCATTTTGAAACATAATCTATTGCGACTAAAATGTAAATAAAACCAAATGATACTAGAAATGGCCCCATGAAATCAATACCCCAACAGTTAAATATTTCAATCACCAAAATAGGATTCAAATGCATCATGTTTCGTTTTGAAATTGATCCTAACTTTTGACAATTTTCACAACTTTTGCAAAAAGCGTAAGTATCTTTGAAAAGATTTGGCCAATAAAATCCACATTGTAAGATCTTTGACCTTTGGTTTTCTTTCTTGAAAAGTGACCACCACATGCTTCGAATGACAAAATTGAATAATGCTACCTACCTCATTGTCGGGTACACATCTACGAAAGATTTCATCGGACAATATTTGAAAAGGTAGGGATCGCCCCGATAAAACTTTTTACCTCGGTCAAAAACTTCTTTTTATCTTGTGAATTCCAATTTGATGGCATCATTCTGTCACAAGAAAATTAACAATATCTGCAAACCAAGGTACTACAAGAACATTGAATAGTTGTTCATCGGGAAAAGTATCATTGATAGGTGGAGTTTGAAACGAATCATCACAAATAAGTCTTCATAAATGATCGGCTACAACATTCTCTACTCCTTTCTTATCACGAATAGTAATATTGAACTCTTGGAGTAAGAGAATCCACCTAATCAATCTTGGTTTGGAATCCTTTTTTGACCAAAGATATTTCAAAGTCGCATGATCGAAAAGCGACAATTGGTGAACCAACAAGATAGGATCGAAATATTTCCAATGCAAATACCACAACAAGTAATTCTTTTTCGGTGGTTGAATAATTGATTTGAGCACCATTCAAAGTTTTACTTGCATAGTGTATCACATATGGTTTCTTTTCTTTTCTTTGCCCTAAAACGGCTCCAACGGCATAATCACTAGCATCACACATTATTTCAAAAGGTAAAGTCCAATCGGGAGGTTGGATTATAAAGGGATGTAAGCATGTTTTTAAGTTTGACAAAAGCTTTTCACAATTTTCAGTCCATTCAAAACTAACATCTTTTGTAAGAAGATTACACAATGGTTTAGAAATTATACTAAAGTCTTTGATAAATCTTACGAAAAACCTCGCATGCCCTAAAAATGATCTTACCTCCTTCACAGATTTTGTCTTTGGTAGATTAGCAATTAACTCAACTTTGGATTTATCTACCTCAATACCTCTTCTTGAAATAATGTGTCCAAGAACAATACCAGTTGTTACCATAAAATGACATTTTTCCCAATTAAGCACAAGGTTCTTTTCTTCACACTGATCAAAACTTTTTCTAAGTTTAACAAACAATCTTCAAATGATTCACCAAAAACTGAAAAATCGTCCATAAAGACTTCAAGAAAACGTTCTACCATGTCTTTGAAAATGCTAAGCATGCATCTTTGAAAAGTAGCTGGTGCATTACATAATCCAAAAGGCATCCTTCTATATGCAAATGTACCAAAAGGACATGTAAAAGTTGTTTTCTCTTGATCTTAAAGTGCAATTTCAATTTGGTTATACCGAATATCCATCTAAGAAACAATAGAATTTAGGACATGCAACTCTTTCTAAGATTTGATCCATAAAAGGTAATGGAAAATGATCCTTTCGGGTAATCGAGTTAAGTTTCTGTAGTCAATGCACACACGCCAAACGATATGATTCTAGTTGGAATTAACTCATTATTTTCATTTTTGACTACAAGAATAACACGGACTTCTTGGCACAACATGAATAGGACTTACCCATTTCTTTGTCGAAATAGGATAAATTATTTCATTATCTAAGAGTTTAATAATTTCATTCCTCACTATTTCTTTCATATTAGGATTTAGTCTTTGTTTGCATTTCTCTAGATAGTTTTGCATTTTCCTCTAAATAAATATTATGTGTGCAAATTAGAGGACTAATACCTTTAATATCAACAATGGTCCACCCTAAGGCATTTTTATGCATTTTCAAAATATCGATCAACTTACTTTCGATATGCATCAAGTTTGGAAGAAATTATTACAGGCAAAGTTTCACTCTCACCAAGAAAAGAGTATTTCAAATCAGGATGGTAAAGGTTTCAAATCAATTTTTGGAGCTTTTACGCTTGAAGGAATAGGTTGCACTTACGACGATGACAACTCTTCAATTTTTGGTTTCCAAAAATGTTTTTCTAGTGCTTGTAAAAATCCATTGGAGACATCAAAACATTTCATATCACAAACTCTCTCATTTTCAAAACATGTTTCAGTAAATTCAAAAGAATTATTGAATGGTGAAATTTTAAGTGAACAATTTCTTCAATTAAATCAACTTCATGTAGTTCAAGAGTATCATCAGCAGGTTGTTTGCAAACATTGAACACATTTAATTCCAAAGTCATATTTCCAAAAGATAATTTCAAAATACCATTTCTAAAATGACAGGAATTTGTGTTTTTGCATCTATAACCGGCTGAGTATCCAAAACAATGAAATCAACGGGAAAATAAAACTTGTCAATTTGTACCAACACATCTTCTACTATTCCTTTTGGAATTTTAATTGATCGATCACCTAGTTGGAGTACAATTGGAGTTTCTTTAAGTTCACCCAAACCTAGTTGTTCATAGACTGAAAAAGGTAGAAGATTTACGCTAGCACCTAGATCAAGTAAAGCACGTTCAATTCTAGTGTCTCCTATAATGCATGAAATTGTTGGACATCCTGGATCTTTGTACTTAGGTGGAGCAAATTGTTGTATAATTGAACTCACACTTTCAGTTAAAAATGTTTTTTTCTTCACATGATGTTTTCTTTTAATTGTGCACAAATCTTTAAAAAATTTAGCATAAGGTGGGACTTGTTTGATTGCATCCAACAAAGGAATGTTAATTTTGACTTGTTTAAAAAGCTCAAAAATTTCAGAATTTGAGTTCAATTTTTGAGTTGGTTGCAATCTTTGAGGAAAAGGGGCGGGGAGGTGAATATGTTTCATCATTTTCAAACTTACCTTTATTCAACTTACCTTCTTCATCATCACAATTTTCATTATTCATTTCAAGATGAATTTAGAACTTTCTTAGGATGAATTGTTTTATCAACAATTTTTCCACTTGAAGTGTTGTGGTGAATTGGCCTCATTTTTGGATTTTCACCGAAGTAGAAGCACAACACTGCGTAGAAGGATTAGGTTGAGGTTGAGCAGGAAACTTACCCTTTTCTTGAATTCGCAAAGAAGCTGTGAGTGTTGTAAGTGAGTTCTTGATCTCATTGATAGCCTGGGAAGTTTTATTATTGATGTTTGTTTGTTCATTCATAAATGCTTGCAAAGTCTCCTCAATTGATTTTACATGTGGGGATGGATATGAAGGAAAATTTGGTGGTTTTGTGAATTTATTGGTTGAGCTTGATTATTATCACGCCAACTGAAATTAGGATGATTTCTCCATTGTGGATTGTAAGTTTTAGAATATGGAGATTGAAAAGGTTTTCTAAATCCATTCATGACATTTGCTTCAACAGGAATGTGACGACAATCATTAGTTGAGTGTTCTTTAAGTCCACAAATTTCACAAACTTTTTTATCTTGCACAGATTTAACTTCTTTTACTTTTTTAACTTCCATGTCATCGATTCTTTTAGCCAAAAGTGCAAGTCTAGCACTTAAACTATCTTCTTGACTAAGATTGAGTTTTCCTTTGTTTTCATCAACACTATGCCAAAATTGAGAATTTTCTGCCAAATAGTCAAGATATTCTAGCGCTTCATCGGGTTCTTTATCAAGAAATTGACCGTTACACATTGATTCAATAAATTGCTTAGTTTCAGGATTTAAACCTTCATAAAAGAAACTGATTATACGCCAATTTTCAAAACCATGATGTGGGCAGGAATTCAACAACTCTTTAAACTTTTCCCAACATTCAAAGAAAACATCTTTAGGATTTTGAGAAAAATTCTGAATTTGTCTTTTCAAAGAATTTGTTTTATGAGTTGGAAAGAATTTTTTCAGAAATTCAGTTTGCATTTCTTGCCATGTACCAATTTATCTAGGTTTTAACGAGCTAAGCCAAGTTTTTGCTTTATCTTTTAAAGAAAAAGGGAACAATTTGAGCTTAACAATTTCAATCGTGCAATTTTGATCATCAAATGTGGCACATACTTCTTCAAATTCCTTTAAATGTAAATATGGGCTTTCAGAATCCATACCATGAAAATTAGGAAGTAAAGGTATCATCCCTGGCTTAAATCGAACGTTGTTTGCATTTAGTGGAAAAATGAAACAAGAAGGAGTAGAATTTCGAGGAGGTTGCGAATAATAACATATATTATGCACTTCTTGATTTTCCACTCTTTCCATCTCATTTTGAACAATTACTTCTTCAGCCATAATTGGTGTGTGTGGAGGTGAATCAAAATTTTTTATCAAATTTTCTGAATTATATCTAATTAAACGGCGAGAATTTGGACTACGACACCATGTAAGCATATAAACACACAATATTTACAAAGTGATATATATACAAACCTGGAAACCTACCTTGCCTTCCTAACGGCGCCAAAAACTTGCTACAACTTTAAGGTTGCAACCCCAAGTGCAGGTTGTCTCAAGTAATAAATTTCTCGAGTCCGAGGTCGATCCTGGGTGGGAAGTTGATGTAAGTTTACATGATATTTCTTATTTAAAGGATGAGTAAATGGGTTTTTTTTTTGTACTAGTAAAAATATTTTTTTTTTTAGTTACAAGAAATTTAATTAATAGAAATGTTGAGGATTAGGGATCCACTCTTGATTTCGGATAAAGGAATGATTATATTTTCTTACCTCTTAGGTTGCCACTATTGGAATCCATACACAAAGAAGGTTCCAATGGGAAGATATTATACATATAAATCATGCAATGAGATAATCATGTTATATCATCAATTAGAATTTATCTTATAACATCAATACTTGTTTATGGGATCAAGTATTTATGTATTCTTTTTGTCTACAACAAATCAAGGTATCCACATTAGTAGTCGGTTGAAATAAAACCAGACATTTAACTAAATGGAACCAAGTATTTGTTGTGCCAATAGATATACATAAATCAAGAAACACCACTAAACAAAAATTTATAAGCTAAAAACAAATTGATGATACAAACAATGAAATTTAATATGAATCTACAATCATTCCTTATCCTTCATCAAGAGTTTCACCCCATTTCCTCAACAAAATAAACATAGAATAACATGAAAAAAATAGAGAAAACAAAAGATTGAAGAAAAACTAAAGCAAACATTTTATAAAATACTAGAAATCTTACTATAATTTAAGAAAAGTAAGAAAGAAAAATTCTTTTGAACTTTGTAACTCTAACTTTCTCTACATAAAACTTGCTCTTGGCTAATGCTAATGACCTCTATTTATAGCCAACTAAAAGTCAATTTTATAATTATTTTATTCTTTATTTTTATTACAAGTAAGAAAATAAGGAAATCAACACCAACTTTGCCACCTTCTTTGACTGGTCATTTTGTCCATGATATCAGCCATCTTTGCTCAATTTTCTTCCACAAATCAATTATCACATGAGTTGGCTTGAATTTCCAACTGATTTCATTCAATTTGAACAACCATGGGCCAAGATATGGTTGAATAATTGAGATGTGGTTGGCATACGGGATTGACTAGTGCAGCAGCCTCTTGGATTTTTTATAAATTCATCCAATACAAATCTGACTTTGGGGTCTTCTTCAATGTTGTAGCTCTCTGATTTGTACATACTCAGTAAAAATTGCAGATACAAATACCTTGTATATTTCGAGTTATGTCCAAAATACCAAACTTGGTCAAGTCTGGAAATTAAATGAGCACCCTTCAATCTTCATTTTATGATGAATTTTTTATCCAAGAAAATATCATTTCGAACTTTGATTTTTGGTTTCAATCTCTCTGAAAACTTGTAAATGAATGGATTGTGAATCCACATCTTCAAGAATCATCCCAAAATCATGTCGGAAATGAAAGCTATGCTCGTTGATCCAAACCTGCACTAAAAAATGCTTCCAAATACAATTGTATGTTGATTTCCTATTTTATTCCTAACATATTAATAATACTATAAATTCATTTTATTAATAATATTAATAAGGTAAAATAATAATATAAGCCTAAAATAATTATACATTTTTAACGTTCATCACACCCCAACGACTTATTACTAGTCCCTAGTAATTAAAGCATAAAATAATACAAAAGAAATTTGATGAATATGGCACGTTGATCATTTTTTTTAAAAAAAACTTCATGAAATAGCCTAACAATCAAAAAGTTTATGGTCAGTCATCATAGATACTATCAAGAATAAATATTATAATTTTTTTTTATATTATTTTTTGAGAAGAAATATTGTGTATATATGCACAAAACCACCGTTTCATTTCACAAACCAAAATACATTAACTTCAAACTTGATCATGAAAAAGCCTCAACTCCATATCCTCACAAAAAGTTCTTGTTTGTTGTGTAAATTGGCGAGGTGTTCACTCTTGGAGTTGGAAAACATTCAAAACTCTCAAGGAAATGGCCAATATGATTTAGGACAAGCATTCAAACTAAAATTGAGCATAAGATAGGTAGTTATAAAATTTGAAACACCTAATTTTTTCATACCAAATTATGTCTCGAAATTTCATTGGTTTAGAACTGCAAACAAAATGATAATATTTTTTTATATATATTTTTTTTTCTTTTTTTTTTCTTTTTTTTTCTTTTTTTACAACATGACTAGCTATGAACAATACTCATCACAAATTATGTAATGAAGTATTTTTACAACATGACTAACAATGATAACATAACAATGAAGAATACTAATCACAAATTATGTAATAGAGTATTTTTAACAGAAATTGACAATGTGGGTGTTAACCAAATCATTTCTCCACATGTAAGGTAGAATATTTAAGTATTTCAAATCACAACATAACCATTTCAAACGACCAATTAAAGTTCGGAATGCTTGTTTTCTCAAACTCACCACTCATTCACAAAAGATGTGTGAATATTAAAAATAAAATACTTTATCATGATCAAACTTTCAGTTATATGTATCACAACCAATCTTTCCACAAAACTTAGAATGTGCACAAAACACTTTCTTTTCTTCTTTTTTTTTAATTTAATCAAGATAGCATCGTTGAATTCAACAATAAGACTATTTTCATGTTTTGACAATTCACAATTTTTTTAAAAAAAAATTCACAACATGGCATATTTTGAAAAGGGAATTACTAGAAAGATAATAAAAATAGGGATGCGTCTCAAGAATATCAAACGACATTCTTTACTCGCCATCAGTGTTGTTTTTTATTTTAATTTTCAATTTTCAAAATCACACATTGTAAATTAGAAAAAAAAATAATATCAATTATCCCTTCCCCCCAACTTATCTAAAACATTGTCCTCAATGTCAAAAATAAATAGGAAAGTAAGGTTTAAAAGATATTACCCGATGTATGGCTTTTTGAAATGAAAGTAGAAGAACACGAGAGTAGTTATACCCGTGAAAGATAAATCTCACAACGCCGAGACAAATCCAATTTGCGTCTTTTACTTCTATCCTCCGACCAAACAACATGAGCCACTTTTGGATCGGGTTCAACAACAAATGCTTGGAGTTGATCGATTAGTTCACTTGGTGTTGTTGCACAAATTATGATTCGGCGAGATGGTGAAATAAATACCTTGTATTTTTCGAGTTGTAGCTCTATGATTTGTACATACTCGGTAAAAATCTATGATTTGCACATACTCGAAGAAAATTTGGATACAAATACCTTGTATTTTTCGAGTTATGTCCAAAATACCAAACTTGGTCAAGTCCGGAAATTAAATGAGCACCCTTCAATCTTCATTTTATGAAGAATTTTTTATCAAGAAAATATCATTTCGAACTTTGATTTTTGGTTTCAATCTCTCGAAAACTTGTAAATGAATGGATTGTGAATCCACATCTTCAAGAATCATCCCAAAATCATGTCGGAAATGAAAGCTATGCTCGTTGATCCAAACTCGCACTAAAAAATGCTTCCAAATACGATTCTATGTCGATTTCCTATTTTATTCCTAACATATTAATAATACTATAAATTCATTTTATTAATAATATTAATAAGGTAAAATAATAATATAAGCCTAAAATAATTATACATTTTTAACGTTCATCACACCCCCAACTACCTTATTACTAGTCCCTAGTAATTAAAGCATAAAATAATACAAAAGAAATTTGATGAATATGGCACGTTGATCATTTTTTTAAAAAAACTTCATGAAATAGCCTAACAATCAAAAAGTTTATGGTCAGTCATCATAGATACTATCAAGAATAAATATTATAATTTTTTTTTTATATTATTTTTTTGAGAAGAAATATTGTGTATATATGCACAAAACCACCGTTTCATTTCACAAACCAAAATACATTAACTTCAAACTTGATCATGAAAAAGCCTCAACTCCATATCCTCACAAAGTTCTTGTTTGTTGTGTAAATTGGCGAGGTGTTCACTCTTGGAGTTGGAAAACATTCAAAACTCTCAAGGAAATGGCCAATATGATTTAGGACAAGCATTCAAACTAAAATTGAGCATAAGATAGGTAGTTATAAAATTTGAAACACCTAATTTTTTCATACCAAATTATGTCTCGAAATTTCATTAGTTTAGAAGCGCAAACAAAATGATAATATTTTTTTATATATTTTTTTTTCTTTTTTTTTCTTTTTTTCTTTTTTTTTTTCTTTTTTTTTTCTTTTTTTACAACATGACTAGCTATGAACAATACTCATCACAAATTATGTAATGAAGTATTTTTACAACATGCCTAACAATGATAACATAACAATGAAGAATACTCATCACAAATTATGTAATAGAGTATTTTTAATGTAAATTGACAATGTGGGTGTTAACCAAATCATTTCTCCACATGTAAGGTAGAATATTTAAGTATTTCAAATCACAACATAACCATTTCAAACGACCAATTAAAGTTCGGAATGCTTGTTTTCTCAAACTCACCACTCATTCACAAAAGATGTGTGAATATTAAAAATAAAATACTTTATCATGATCAAACTTTCAGTTATATGTATCACAACCAATCTTTCCACAAAACTTAGAATGTGCACAAAACACTTTCTTTTCTTCTTTTTTTTTTTAATTTAATCAAGATAGCATCGTTGAATTCAACAATAAGACTATTTTCATGTTTTGACAATTCACAATTTTTTTTTAAAAAATTCACAACATGCCATATTTTGAAAAGGGAATTACTAGAAAGATAATAAAAATAGGGATGCGTCTCAAGAATATCAAACTGACATTCTTTACTCTGCCATCAGTGTTGTTTTTTATTTTAATTTTCAATTTTCAAAATCACACATTGTAAATTAGAAAAAAAAATAATATCAATTATCCCTTCCCCCCAACTTATCTAAAACATTGTCCTCAATGTCAAAAATAAATAGGAAAGTAAGGTTTAAAAGATATTACCTGATGTATGGCTTTTTGAAATGAAAATAGAAGAACACAGTAGTAGTTATACCCGTGAAAGATAAATCTCACAACGCCGAGAGACAAATCCAATTTGCCTTTTTACTTCTATCCTCCGACCAAACAATATGAGCCACTTTTGGATCAGGTTCAACAACAAATGCTTGGAGTTGATCGATTAGTTCACTTGGTGTTGTTGCACAAATTATGATTCGTCTGGCAGATGGTGAAATAAATACCTTGTATTTTTCGAGTTGTAGCTCTATGATTTGTACATACTCAGTAAAAATCTATGATTTGTACATACTTAGTAAAAATTTCAGATACAAATACCTTGTATTTTTCGAGTTATGTCAAAATACCAAACTTGGTCAAGTCCGGAAATTAAATGAGCACCCTTCAATCTTCATTTTATGAAGAATTTTTTATCAAGAAAATATCATTTCGAACTTTGATTTTTGGTTTCAATCTCTCTCGAAAACTTGTAAATGAATGGATTGTTAATCCACATCTTCAAGAATCATCCCAAAATCATGTCGGAAATGAAAGCTATGCTCGTTGATCCAAACCCGCACTAAAAAATGCTTCCAAATACGATTCTATGTCGATTTCCTATTTTATTCCTAACATATTAATAATACTATAAATTCATTTTATTAATAATATTAATAAGGTAAAATAATAATATAAGCCTAAAATAATTATACATTTTTAACGTTCATCACACCAACTACCTTATTACTAGTCCCTAGTAATTAAAGCATAAAATAATACAAAAGAAATTTGATGAATATGGCACGTTGATCATTTTTTTTAAAAAAACTTCATGAAATAGCCTAACAATCAAAAAAGTTTATGGTGGAGTCATCATAGATACTATCAAGAATAAATATTATAATTTTTTTTTATATTATTTTTTTGAGAAGAAATATTGTGTATATATGCACAAAACCACCGTTTCATTTCACAAACCAAAATACATTAACTTCAAACTTGATCATGAAAAAGCCTCAACTCCATATCCTCACAGTTCTTGTTTGTTGTGTAAATTGGCGAGGTGTTCACTCCGGAGTTGGAAAACATTCAAAACTCTCAAGGAAATGGCCAATATGATTTAGGACAAGCATTCAAACTAAAATTGAGCATAAGATAGGTAGTTATAAAATTTGAAACACCTAATTTTTTCATACCAAATTATGTCTCGAAATTTCATTGGTTTAGAATCGCAAACAAAATGATAATATTTTTTATATATATTTTTTTTTTTTTTTTTTTTTCTTGTTTTCTTTTTTTTTTTTTTTTTTCTTTTTTTACAACATGACTAGCTATGAACAATACTCATCACAAATTATGTAATGAAGTATTTTTACAACATGCCTAACAATGATAACATAACAATGAAGAATACTAATCACAAATTATGTAATAGAGTATTTTTAACGAGAAATTGACAATGTGGGTGTTAACCAAATCATTTCTCCACATGTAAGGTAGAATATTTAAGTATTTCAAATCACAACATAACCATTTCAAACGACCAATTAAAGTTCGGAATGCTTGTTTTCTCAAACTCACCACTCATTCACAAAAGATGTGTGAATATTAAAAATAAAATACTTTGTCATGATCAAACTTTCGAGTTATATGTATCACAACCAATATTTCCACAAAACTTAGAATGTGCACAAAACACTTTCTTTTCTTTTTTTTTTTAATTTAATCAAGATAGCATCGTTGAATTCAACAATAAGACTATTTTCATGTTTTGACAATTCACAATTTTTTTCTAAAAAAATTCACAACATGCCATATTTTGAAAAGGGAATTACTAGAAAGATAATAAAAATAGGGATGCGTCTCAAGAATATCAAACGACATTCTTTACTCGCCATCGTGTTGTTTTTTATTTTAATTTTCAATTTTCAAAATCACTCATTGTAAATTAGAAAAAAAAAAAATAATATCAATTATCCCTTCCCCCAACTTATCTAAAACATTGTCCTCAATGTCAAAAATAAATAGGAAAGTAAGGTTTAAAAGATATTACGATGTATGGCTTTTTGAAATGAAAATAGAAGAACACAGTAGTAGTTATACCCGTGAAAGATAAATCTCACAACGTCAGAGACAAATCCAATTTGCCTTTTTTACTTCAATCCTCCGACCAAACAACATGAGCCACTTTTGGATCAGGTTCAACAACAAATACTTGGAGTTGATCGATTAGTTCACTTGGTGTTGTTGCACAAATTATGATTCGTCTGGCAGATGGTGAAATAAATACCTTGTATTTTTCGAGTTGTAGCTCTATGATTTGTACATACTCAGTAAAAATCTATGATTTGCACATACTCAGTAAAAATTTCAGATACAAATACCTTGTATTTTTCGAGTTATGTCCAAAATACCAAACTTGGTCAAGTCTGGAAATTAAATGAGCACCCTTCAATCTTCATTTTATGATGAATTTTTTATCCAAGAAAATATCATTTCGAACTTTGATTTTTGGTTTCAATCTCTCTGAAAACTTGTAAATGAATGGATTGTGAATCCACATCTTCAAGAATCATCCCAAAATCATGTCGGAAATGAAAGCTATGCTCGTTGATCCAAACCTGCACTAAAAAATGCTTCCAAATACGATTCTATGTCGATTTCCTATTTTATTCCTAACATATTAATAATACTATAAATTCATTTTATTAATAATATTAATAAGGTAAAATAATAATATAAGCCTAAAATAATTATACATTTTTAACGTTCATCACTCTCCATTCCCTTAAGCGACGTTGAAAATCTAGATAAACTGGAGAATACATGATTACATCATCATCATCATCGCCTTCTCCTCCAGTTTCTGGAATGGTAGGTAAGAGAACTTGCTCTTCCTTGGATGTAGTCAGTTTTCTCAGTTGTTTCACTTTCCTCAGATGTCTTCCTCACAGGTGGGTCTTTGACAAATATCTGTTGTTTACCATCAGCACACATCACAGATGCATCAATAACTTCCAGAGACTGCGCTACTTGATCACCAGTAGTCTCGACTTCTTTCTCCAAATGAGTAGCATATTCAACTTTGTTTTCAAGTTCAAATTGCCTGATCAACATTATTTTTCTTGGACGAACCAGAGGAACTTCTGGTTCTGTTTTAGCAGATTCATCAGAGGTGGGGACTTGGGTACTATTGTTAGAGGGAGCTGCCTTGTTCGGCTTGGCAGTCCTCTTCTTCTTTACGACTGTAGAAGAGAGTGAGGGCTCCTTCTCAGACTCTGCTGCAGGGGCAGGTGCTTTGGACTGTGCTGTGGGAGCAGGTGTTTTCTTTGGCGTGGCTGCGGGGGAAACTCTCTTCTTCGGGCGAGGGTCTCAGCTGAGTCTTTAGGGTCAGCTAATTCCCCCTCATATGTATCAGCTTTCTTGGCATGAGCTCTATTTTGGGCACCGAAAAGGTTTGCCCTGAACATCTTCTTGTTGATGTGAAAGGGTTTGCCATGACGAAGAGCAATGCCATTCACCTCCATGAGATGTCCAATCACAAGGCCATAGCCCAAAGAACATCCAAAAGACCCGTCCTTCTTGTGGGTCTTATTCAGTACATTCTGGCAGAGTTTGTTGTAAACAAAATCAGCCCAGTTAAACCTTCTTTCCTTGCATGATCGTAGCCATCACGATCAGCTTAGATTTGGACAGCTGGTTGAAGCTTCCAAACTTCATGTCGACACATTTTGAGATGACGTCCATCAGCTTATGATAGTCGTCCTTCAGCGAATCCTTCTTGGTTGTGAAAACCATTTTCGCATCACACTCTGGCTTGGCCATTTCTTTCCAAGCCGCAGTAAGTCGACATCTGCCTCTGAGATGTCCTTAAAGCCCTCTGCTGGCAACAAACAATGCTCAACAAGGTCTTTTGAACTGAGTTTTATGACCTTGCTGTGGACGGAAGATTTGATTTAATCGTCCTGCACTTCTGCGTTCACATAGAACAATGCTACCTCTTCAAGGAAGGTACGAGAGTATTCATCATCAGAAAAGCCTTTAGACCGGACTTCTCCAATATTTCAACAATCTTCAGAACTCGGGTTTCATCAACACCCTGTTTGATCATCCCATTGAAATCCACTGAAGAACCAGTGTGGATTTGCTTTGTAAGCTTCACAAAATCATGCTTTGGGGCCATTTTCAAAGATTTTTACCAAACAAAAAACGAGAAACTTGCTTTGACAGAACTTAGGGTTTCAGAGAGAAATATGCTTCTTTGCTTGAAGATGGACAGTTCGCGTAAGGTGAGATAAATGCAAAACTCTGTATATAAGGGACGTGAAAGGACATATTTTGGATTTCAAATTTTTTTATCAAAATCAATGACTAAGATTAAAATGTCAAAGACCACATTTAATTCCCCGCATTAAATGCAACAACATTTATATCCAATCATATGGCTTACTGTGCAACTATTACTGTGATCGTCATTATTACGCTAACGTCATCCTTAAAAACATTCCCGCTCAATTTAAACGACTGCGTTCTTGTCACATAGTTTATAAATGATTCATCTTATATCCATCGTGACTTAACTTTTCTTCTCTATTCATGTGAAGTAACTCAGCTGTCAGCTAACTCGATACAACTGACTTCCTGGTAAGACTGTTTCACTTGGCTGAAGTGTGAAACTTGCTCTGCTTTGATTTTTTCATCTTCTTTCTCTGCTGATTGAGTCTTTTGAGATTCAACTCATCTCAATTAACCCTAACTTGTTCTTAAACTCTTCAAATATTGATTCACATAGAGGCGTAGTGAATATATCAGCTAACTGTTTATCAGTTGAGATGTATTCCAAGGTGATGTCTTTCTTTTCAACATGATCTCTAATAAAATAAAATCTGACATCAATGCGCTTTGTTCTTGAATGCAACATAGGATTCTGAGTGATTGCAATAACACTAGTGTTATCACACATAATTGGAATCTCTTCTTCTTCAATACCATAATCTCTCAGTTGTTGTCTCATCCATAAGACTTGGGCATAACCACTGCCTACAGCTATGTACTCTGCTTCAGCTATTGATGTGGAAATTGAATTTTGTTTCTTACTAAACCAAGAAACCAACCGATTTCCAAGCATTTGACATGTACCTGAAGTACTTTTCCTTTCAACTCTACATCCAACATAGTCTGAGTCTGAGTAACCAATTAGCTTGAATCCACCTTCCTTTGGATACCATAAACCAACTTCCTGCCATCTCTTCAAATATCTTAAGATTCTCTTAGATGTAGTTATGTGGCTCTCCTTCGGTGTAGATTGGAATCTTGCACACACACCTACTGCAAAGGTGATGTCTGGCTTGCTTGCTGTTAGATAGTGCAACGATCCAATGAGTGCTCTATATCAGGTTTGATCTACAGCTTTGCCATCTGCATCCATGTCCATCTTGACTGATGTGCTCATTGGAATTTTCACCGAATACTTCTCTTTCATACCAAATTTCTTCATTAAATCTCTGGTATATTTTGTTTGACTTATGAAGGTTCAATCCTTCAATTTCTTGACTTGAAGTCCTAGAAAGAAATTCATCTCTCCGATCATGCTCATCTCAAATTTACATTGCATGAGGCTTGAGAACTTGTCACACAACTCTTTATTTGTGGAACCAAAAATGATGTCATCGACATATATTTGAACAAGCAGTATACTCTCACCATCTTGAATTTTGAAGAGTGTTCTATCAACTTTGCCTTTGGTGAATCCATTATCAGTTAGGAATTGAGACAATATATCATACCATGCTCTTGGTGCTTGTTTCAGTCCATATAATGCTTTCTTGAGCTTATGTACCTTTTCTCCAATAGTTTTCTGCTCAAAACCTGGAGGTTGTTCAACATAGACTTCTTTCTCTAACACTCCATTCAGAAATGCACTTTTGACATCCATTTGATACACAGTGAAGTTCTTATGTGCAACATAAGTAAGAAACATCCTTATTGCTTCCAACCTTGCAACATGAGCAAAAGTTTCATCAAAATCTATGCCCTCTTCTTGGCAATACCCTTTGGCTACCAATCTTGCTTTGATTCTTACAACAAATCATTTCTCATTCATCTTGTTTCTGAAAACCCATTTTGTGTCAATAACATTTTGATGGGTTGGCCTCTGCACCAATTCCCATACTTTGTCTATTTCAAACTGATTCATCTCTTCTTTTTTGGCTTGAATCCAATGTGTGTCATCCAATGCTTGAGACACATCTTTGGGCTCTATCTAGGAAATAAAACAAGTGAACATAGCCTCATGATGTGCTCTTGATCTGGTTCTTTTGCCATCTCTAACATCTCCAATAACTAACTCTGGTGGATGGTCTCTCAACCATCTCACATTAGGTAGGAGTAAGTCTGCTAGATTTAGCTGTCTCGTAGCTAAGTTGTCTTGCACATCTCTTTCATCTTCATTCAGCTGTAGACTTTCTAGTTGTATTTGAGATTCAACTATCTCATCTTCATATGGGTTGATTGCTCTTACTTCAGCTTCAACATAAGGACTTTTCTGTATTGTTGGCTTATTCACTTATCAGCTAACTCTTCAATGTCTTCTCCATTTACATTAGGTTCATCAAATACCAAATGGATAGACTCTTCTGTAACCATAGTCCTCTTGTTCAGCACTCTATAGGCTTTGCTCTCAGCTGAGTATCGTAGAAAGATACCTTTATTAGCTTTAACATCAAAAGACTTTAAATTATCTTTGCCATTGTTATGGATGAAACATTTACATCCAAATATCCTGAAGTATCCAACATTTGGCTTTCTCCCTGTCCAAATCTCACATGGAGTCTTGGTCATTTCCTGTTGATCATGCATTTATTTTGAATATAGCATGATGTGTTAATGGCTTCAGCCCAAAATCTCTTAGGCGATCCAGCTTTAGCTAACATGGTCTTTGCAATTTCCTTGAGAGTTCTATTCCTTCTTTCAGCCACTCCATTCTGATGTGGAGTTCTTGAAGCTGATAACATATGAGTAATCCCATTCTCAACACAATACTGAGTTATTATCTCATTGACAAACTCAGTTCCTCTGTCAGATATTATTTTCATAATGGTTTGGCACTTCTTATTTTGAACTCTCTTCATCAGCTGAGGTAACTTCTGCAAAGTTTTCTTCTTTTTATACATGAAGATTGTCCATGTATATCTTGAATAGTCATCTACCACTACCAAGGTGTATTTCTTTCCACTTATGCTGACTGACTCAACTAGACCAAATAAATCCATATGCAATAGATGTAATATCCTTGTTGATGAAGGACTTGGCTTATCCTTGAATGAAGACTTTATTTGCTTTCTCATCTGGCATGCATCACATACACTTTCTTTCTCATCCTTGTACAAGATGACTTGTTGCAAGCTTGTTGATTGTCTTTAAATTCAGATGACTCAGCTTCTTATTCCATAGCCAACTTGATTCGGTTGTACTCTTTGCTAGCAAACAAGTGCTTGGTGTAGTTGTAGACCAATCTACCACATACATATTCTTCTGTGTTGATCCTTGCAACACTATTTCATTTGATTCAGCATCTTTATTCTGGCACACTCCCATATTGAATCCAACATTGTAGCCTTTATCACAGAGTTGACTGATGCTTAATAAGTTGAAGTTGAGGCCTTTAACATAAGCAACATCTATGATTTCAAATCCATTCTTCTTGATCGATCATGTGCCTTTGATTTCTCGTGGAGCTTCATTTCCTCCAAATATGACTTTTGCACCTTTAATCTCCGTGAATCTTGACATATTTTTCTTGTTTCCTGTCATATGACTGGAACAACCACTATCCATTTATCAGGTTCCTTGGCACTCTGCTGTTCCTTGAACCTGCAATCAAGGAAATCAATTTTTAGGTACCCATACTTGCCTGGGTCCTGAGGGTTAGTGCTATAAGATGATCTAACCAACCTATAGCCATAGGACTTGACTCTTATAGGTTTCCACCTATCAGTGCCATAATCATAGTGTACATTAGCAAATTCCTTGGGGGCTTTAGGTTCATACAACTGTCTCTTTTGTTTGTATGTTTGTGTTTGTGTTTTAGCAATTGCTTTCTTGGGATAGTTGTGATATTTTGTAGTGTAGTGCTTTGGTGCATATGTGTGTTGATAATAGCTCTTTTGCCTTTGGAATGACCTTTGTTATGTTTTAGGTCTTTTCCATTTTGGCTTGTATTCCATAGGTCTTTGCTAATGTTTCACATTATTCCATTCAGCATAGTTTGGATAGCTTCTACCATTTCCATCATTTGTGTTTCTCTGATGAAACTTCTGGGGTTTCCGGTAGCTTTGTTTGCTTTTTACAGAGTATTTTCTGTTTGGAGTTTGCTGAGGAACTTGGCTGGATTTCTTCTCAGTTGTCCTCTCGGCATACTCAGCTGCCTGTTTTCCTTTCCCTTTGTATCCAAGACCAGTTTGTTTGTGATTGTGCTTTGGAGTGAATGTGGGTGCAACATTTGGTGTTTTAGATTTTTGAGATGTTTCATTACTTGAAGATCCTTTTTCCAAAATCATTGTTGGAGTTTGACAGTGCCAAAAGGAATTAAATCCTATGTTTATCTTATCTCCACATTCTTTTTTACTCATGATAAGATCATCCAATGATTTGGATGCCTTTGTAAATGAGGTAATCACAATTTTGAGATCTTTTTCCCCTTTTTCTATAGCAGTTAACTCTGCTATGATCTTGGTATTTTCCGCCTTCAGCTTAGTGTTCTCATCAGCTATGTGACTCAGAGTACTTAGCTCTTTAGTCAGCTGTGAGGTTTGGCTTTTAAGCTGGCAGTTTTCCTCATTTAGAATTGTGTGTGAGGATTTTATGTGTTCAAAATCTTTCATCATTTGCCTAATGAATCATAAAGATCAGTGGGTGATGAAGTGTGTGTATCACAATCACTATCACTTGAATCTGAGAGAGATAAGTTAGAGTGTACCCCATCTTCTTGATCTGGTTGATCTTGTTCTTTAGCCATAAGGCAAATCATAGCCTCTTCCTCAGAGTCACTTGAGTAGTCAGCTTCACTACTCTCTGAGTCTGTTGCTTCTTTAGACTTGACTGCTTCAGTAGTCTCAGCAGCCAACATGGCATTCTTCTTTTCCTGTCTTCTTTCTCTGAAGACTTTTCTATCTTCCTCATTCCTATATTTGTTGACTGGTGGATAGGAACACTTAACTGCAAAATGTCTTGGTTGTCTGCAGTTCCAACATAGGTTCTCATCTCTTTGATCAGCTCTTTCTGTTCTTGGATTATCAGCTCTCTGATATTCAACCCTTGATGTTCAGCCCTCTTGGGTGGCCTGTATTCCCTTGACATGGAAGGAGTTGAATGTCTTCTGGAAATCTCACCCTCATTACTTTTATAGTTCTTATTGAAGAACTTGTTGAATCTTTTAGCCATTAGGGCTATTTCCTCCTGGTCTATGGCTTCTTTGGGTTCAGCTCTCTTTCCATCCTTGACCATTTGTGTAGTTGTCTTGGGTGCAGTTGTCTCCTCTTGCTCTTTTCTTCTCAGCTCAAACTCGTGTGCTTTGAGGTCTGAGAATAGCTCATGATTAGATGTTCTTGAGAGGTCTATTGAATGTCTCAGGGACATACTTTTCATTTCCCATTCAGCTGGGAGGCTTCTTAAGATCTTCATACACATTTCCTTTTGTGTATATTCCTTCCCAAGAGCTGAAAGCTCATTTGTGATTTTAGTGAATCTCGCATCCAGTTGATCCATGATTTCACCTGCAAGCATTTTGAAATTTTCAAACTTTTCTTTAATTTGTTCTGATCCTTCACAAATTAAAGTTCGTTTATTCCAGGTTTCTTTTGCGGATTTGCAAGATTTGACTTTATTGAACATTGGTTTGTCTAATGTCTTGTAGAGTATGTCATTGGCCACACTGTCCAAGTTGTATCTCTTCCTATCTTCATTAGTACACTCAGTTTTTGGTTTTTCAACCATGGTTGGTCTTGCTTCAGCAGTAGCTTCTTCTCCTTCAGCTGCAGTGCTCTTCTTATAGCCGTGTTCACTTTTAGTATTTGTCGTGGCCCATCCTCTATCACAAACCACATTTCATCATGTAATGTAGGTAGATGAGCCTGCATACGAATTTTCCAATCATCAAATTCTTCAATAGTGAACATAGGAATGCGTGTCAGATTTGCATCCATTATAATAACTTTTCTTAAAATGAAAGATTTTTAAAATACAAGTGTTTAAAATGTTTTTGAAAAGATAGAGATCTAGTTCAGTGACCAATGCAGAAGGCTCAATGAACCAACCACTCTGATACCACTTGTAGGTCCCAAGGGGTGTGAGTAAGGTTTAGAAGGGGTGTTGAATAAACCTTACCAAATTGTCGACTTTAGTCCTTATAAAATTACAACAGAGTTGACTCAAACAGCTGTGTCCTTGAGGGACAGTTAAGTTGGTTATTCAGCTACGTTAGCCACTGAATAGACTCGATAGAGCTGTTGATAGAATAACTTGGCTATTTAACCTATACTTAACTTGGCTGGTTTAGTTTTAAAAGTGGAAGACTTAACACCCTAAGACTTGTTTTAAGTTGTTTTTAACACTTGATTTTTAGCACTTGATTATTAATCAGTTGGATAGCAAATATGATTCTAACAATACATATAATGTAAATATGTAGGAAGATAAATTTGTTGAAAGTAAATGACACAAATATTTTTATAGAGGTTCGAAGATGGGGTAATTCTTCTAATCATCTCTTCTCCAACTCCTGGAGGAATCCACTATGTAACAGATCAGTTTACAAAGTGGTGAACAGTCTAGAGACAACATTGATCACACAGATGGCTTCTCTTACGACTTAGCTTCTTCAGTTGCCTTGCAACTACAACTCATTTCTCATGCTCTTGGATTTTATCATGAAGCCCTTCAACCTTGAACCCTTCTACAATCATGACTTGGAAAGTAGACCCCTTTTGATTCTTCAATAGTTTTCTCTTCAACAGATTTGAAGTTATCTTTCCTTCTGCACAATTCTGGGACTAATACTTTAGACCTGACAACTTTGACATATTACTATATTGAGTAATATTCTTGACTTTAATCAACGGATCTAAGTCAGTTGTCTTGACTAGACTGCTGTCTTTACCCTAGGTGACTTGAGTCAGCTCCAGTCATTGGATAACTCAACTGTCACTCCAACTTTGAGACTTGGCTTCTTGAGTTGACTTGACTAACATTTCTCACAGTTGTTCCTCAGCTGACACTCCTTTACTCGATCCCTTGGCTTCCTTCTTGGCCATACTCAGCTGACACACAACAGAGTCTTCAATCCAATCCACAAATGACTTCTTGTATTCCTTGGCATTGCTGACTTGACTCAGCTTTCTCAGCCCTATCTATTACAATACAAATTACATGGAAAACTCCAAGTTTAAGTTTTACATAGTATCATCAAAATCTACTCAATAAATTTCCTAAACAATTCCCCCTTTTTGATGATGCCAAAACATAAAATCATATAAAGAAAGTAAACAACAAAGATACATACAGACAATGCAATAACAAAGAATGTATGCTTAAACTAAATTTTTTACTGATCATAGCATTCTTATCCTTTACACAACTGTTTATATTTGGTATCAGAGCAATATAAAAGTATACATGTCAAATCATAGTATATCTAAGCTAAGATACAAAATGAGTGAAAATTAAAGGAAAATTCACTAAGTTCATTATAGAAGACTTACATGAATGTATTTACAGTAGTAATACATGAAGGGTTTTGCAGCAACACTTCAACGCCTTCGCTATTTCCTTCATTTCTTATTTGGCTCTCTTGGTGCTCCTCATCGTCATCAGCTATCTTTCTCTTTATCTCTTTTTTCCCTCATTTCTTCTTTTCATAGGTCCGTTTGGCAGCAGAATCATCCCTTTGCTTCCTAACGAGCCATTCTCTTGTCTACCTTTGGTTTTCTTCTTCTTGTCTTTTTACTGCCTTATCGTTCTTCTATTCAATCTCTAGGTTGGCAAGGTGATCATATCCATTGAAAGAGATCAAGCCTTTCTTGTCGGGATATACATATTTTACGCCCTTAGGTTTTGGTCGAGGTAGGGTACCTCTTCCACCACCACTTCTTCCTATGTCCTCTGCTTTCCAGCTGAGTGACTGCTGGAAGACTGCTGCTTATCAGCTTCTTTTCATGGTGCTAGACCTTTCTCACAATACAAATCACAGGCTTGTGACATAGCCATTCCTTGGAAGTAGCCTTCTGACTCAAGTGTCTTGAACTCTTTAATTGATCTAGGCTCAGATCTATTATCATGTATCGCATCCTGATCTTTCCCAAAAGGTAGCCACCAAATTATTTGATTATTTCTTGAACCCGAGCATCCTGCTTTTTAGCTAACTTCTTAAACCCTGCTTCAATGATCTTCATTTTATCTGCCATTGACACAACATCGTTCTCGATTAGTAAGGTCACAAGGAGCTTGCTAAAGATGGAGGCAGTAACATGTCCTTGTTAAGGGGTTTCAGCGTACATCAATTGCAATTGCTTTGAACTTCCTTCCCCTCAATTGCACCTTTATTCTTATTCTGCGTCTTTCTTCGCATCGCATTTTTCTTCGAGTTTTTATTCTTTTAAGCCCTTGAGAAACTCCTCTTCCCCCTTTTTGGCATCATCAAAGGAAAGAGGAACCCCAGGGAACATACCTCCAAGAATAAAATCCAGTCTGCTGATTGTGGAGTTGTGCTTGGAGTCTACTGTATCATATGCAACCCAAAACTGTGAGTGAGTTACCATAGACTCGGCTGTGACTAGCTTCATTTTAGCCATGAGAATGCTGAATTTGTCATTCATGGCATTCGCGAGTCTTAGAATTTCATTCTTGTGGAATTGTTGCAACAACTCCACTTTAGACATGACAACTTTGACATTTTACTATATTGGGTAATATTCTTGACTTTAATCAACAGATCTAAGTTAGTTGTCTTGACTAGACTGATGTCTGTATCCCAATTGACTTTAGTCATCTCCAGTCATTCGATAACTCAACATCCACTCCAACTTTGAGACTTGGCTTCTTGAGTTGACTTGATTAACATTTCTCACAGCTATTCCTCTGGTGACACTCCTTCAGTCGAGTCCTTGACTTCTTTCTTGGCCATACTCAGCTGACACACAACAGAGTCTTCCAACCAGTCCGCAATTGACTTCTTGTATTCCTTGGCATAGCTGACTTGACTCAGCTTTCTCAGATCTATCTATTACAATACAATTTACAAGTAAAATAGTGTGCCAACTTCATAGTTTAAGTTTTACATGGTATCATCAAAATCTACTCAATAAATTTCTTAAAAATTCCCATTTGACATTTGATTCCAATCATTTTGGAATGACTTTGCTGTCAGTCAACTGACTAAGACAATTTTTCTATCATTTGACTGATTCTTCACTTCACTTCACTCATCTGGCACACAGATGGGTCTTCATTTCAATCTCCATTCGAGTCTTATAATCTTCGACGTAACTTGGTTGTCTTCAACTCATCTCATATAACCCTATCTTTTACAAGTTGAATTACATTTGAAATGGGGTGCCAACTTTCTAATCTAAGTTTTACATGGTATCATAAAATTCTATACATAAATTTTCCCAAGAACGTGTAATATACGGGTATCGAATATGGGTAATAGATGGAGTTCTTAGAATAGTTTGGGATGATAAGAGTAGTATCAATATTATAGGGTTCGGGTATGGATACCTTTAAATGGGTGGGTATCCAATCCGCTGCCATCCCTAATTGAAGACCTTGGCCTAGAAGGACAAGGAAGAAGAGATGGAGGATGCGACAAAGTCGACAAGGGCCATCCATAGCAGAAGAAGCTCAAGCAATACCGTTAGTCCATATTCATTCACAAGCTACCACTTCGAAGAGAGAGAGTCCATTGAGCCTTAACATCGTGGCAAAAAAGCTACCCCCGGTAATTAAGACAACTAATATCCCGGAGCACGATAGAACTGGAGATCCCCTGCGCATTTTGACAAGTTCTATATGGAGGCAGACATCTATGAGATGACAAATACTGCCTACTGCAAGCCTTTCTAAGTACACTCACCAAGCATGCTCGGGCATAGTTTGATCAGCTCCCAAAGGACTCCATTACTTTGATGAACAAGTTTGTGGAGGCTTTGTAAACCTATTCTAGCGTAAGATGGGAGAGCCGTCACGCAGTTTAATGGGACAACTCGTGTAGGCTCTAAATAAAGTAACTAACATCCAGTAAGATTTAGAGACATTGACAAGGATTCAATGATGCATCGGCCTACAATAGTGTGCTTAGGACGAGGCAAAAGAAACAACTCTCCCCACTGTGGGAAAATTCGCTCACTATAGCAGAGCACCCGACGAAGGAGATGAAGCATTAAAGTCACCACGAAGGAATAAAATTAAGGCCGAAGAGGATGTCCAGAGTAACCCTCAAAACTGCAAAAATAATTCAGGACAAGTAAATGTATTAGCCACCGCTCGGAGACAGAACATCATAGAGCGCCAGTGGGAGATGAGAGATAATTTTGGATGAGTTCAGTCCAAACGGTTTTGTTACTTCCATTATGACAAGGGGCACATGACCGAGACTTGCATCTAGTTGAGAGCCGCTAACAAAAAGTTAATTCAGAGTGGCCACTTACAAGAGTGTATTACTTACATCATGATCAGAATCGGGAAGAAAACAGCTGGGGATGTCCTACATCACATATGGAGGATAGTTCGACTCTCCACTTTGAAGATACTTTGCCCTTGAAACATGAACTCCGGACAACACCTCTAGGATTGACTTCGGATTTTTTTACACACACTTCCCCTTTTGTCAAAACTCATCAAGAAGTAAGCGACATGTGACAGTACTTGGGACATAGGGACTATCCATAAACATTGACCGACGACACTGAAAACGAATGAAATTCTCCCATCCAACCAGCGAAGACATCACACCTCCATGAAAGTCAAATATTTCATTAGCCTCCGCCTACTCCAGAATGCCCTGACCTTTCGAGAACTTTGGTATTTTTTGTTTATCGTTTTCAGTTTATTTCCGCCCATGGGGCGTAAAGCTTTTCATTATAATGAATAAAATCACTTTCACATTTCTACAATAATGTTGTTAATGCAGTTAATGACCACATATGGCCAAGGTTCAGTTAATGGCCACATATGGCAAGGGTCAATGACCGGTTAGATAATCTCTTCAACAAACCCCATCTTTCCAGCTAACATTCCAGATGGGAGGGGCCTTCTAACGGGGGTCCTCAAAAATTTACCTCACCCATCTAAGACCCGGGTGGGATGGCCCCTTCCAGCTATGACCCTAGATAGGAGGGGCCACATTATGGGGGTCCTAGTAATTAACCTCCTCCAACTAGGACCCTGGAGGGGATGGCCTCACACGGCTAAGACCTCGGGCGGACGTTTACCCGAGTAACATCCCCACAAAGGTGAGTCTCGATGTCCTTGAAGGACAAAGACCCAAGGAGGGACTAGTCATAGTCGATAAAGCTCCTCGGGTACTGGCATAAACCAAGCCAGAATTAGTATAATCCCAATAGGTCTGATCCCATTGCGATGATTCACTCCACCAGAGAAGATAGCTCGGGGACCAACACTCTCAAAAACAGCAACTCTAGACTCCATCCTCTATACCTCTTCCTTCCAGAAGGGCCTAAACAAGGACGAGGAATTGGAACAACATCGGCACGATCACTGGAGAGTGATCTGGGGCATCGATCACCCTCTTGGCCATACTCAGCTGACACACAACAGACTCTTCAATCCAATCCGCAAATGACTTCTTGTATTCCTTGGCATTGCTGACTTGACTCAGCTTTCTCAGCCCTATCTATTACAATACAAATTACAAGGAAAATGGGGTGCCAACTTCCTAGTTTAAGTTTTACATGGTATCATCAAAATCTACTTAATAAATTTCCTAAAAATTTACCCTTTTTTGATGATGCCAAAACTTAAAATCATACAAAGAAAGTAAACAATAAAGATACATAAAATCAATGCAATAACAAAGAATGTATGCTTAAACAAGATCTTTTACTTATCATAGCATTCTTGCCCTTTACACAGCTGTTTACATTTGGTATCAGAGCAATATAAAAGTATACATGTCAAAACATAGTATATCTAAGCTAAGATACATAACGAGTGAAAATTAAAGAAAAATTCACTAAGTTCATTACAGAAGACTTACATGAATGTATTTACAGTAGTAATACATGAACGGGTTTGCAGCAACACTTCAACGCCTTCGCTATTTCCTTCCTCTTTCTTCTTTGGCTCTCTTAGTGCTCCTCATCGTCATTAGCTTTCTTTCTCTTTATCCCTTTTTCCCCTCATTTTCTTCTTTTCATAGGCCCGTTTGCAGCAGAGTCATCATTTTGCTTCCTAAGGAGCCATTCTCTTGTCTGCCTTTGGTTTTTTTTCTTCCTCTCTTCTTACTGCCTCATCGTTCTTCCTTTCAACCTCTAGATTGGCGAGGTGATCATATCCAGTCCAAAAGATCAAACCTTTCTTGTCAGGATCTACATATTCTATGTCCTTGGGTTTTGGTCGAGGTAGGGAACCTCTTCCACTACCACTTCTTCCCATTCCTGAATCAACTCTTCCACCTCTTGGAGTGTATTGCACGTGAGTCTTCTGCTTTCCAACTGAGTGACTGTTGCAAGACTGCTCCTTATCAGCTTCTTTACACAGTGTTAGACCTTTCTTCCAATACAAATCCCAAGCTTGAGACATAGCCATTGCTTGGAAGTAGCCTTTTGACTCAAATTTCTTGAACTCTTTAATCGATCTATGCTCACATCTATTATCAGGTATCACATCCTGATCTTTCCCAGCAGGTAGCCACCAAATTATTTCATGATTTCTTGAACGCGAGCATCCTGCTTTTCAGCTAACTTCTCAAACCCTGCTTCAATGATTTTCATTTTATCTTCCATTCACACAATAACGTTCTCAATTGGTAGGGTCACAAGGAGTTTGCTGAGGATGGAGGGAGTAACATGACCTTGCTGAGGGGTTTCAGCGTACATCAATTGCAATTGCTTTGAACTTCTTCCCCCTCAACTATATCTTTCTTCTCAGCTGCGTCTTTCTTCGCAGCTCCATTTTTCTTCAATTTTTCTTTTTTTAAGCCATTGACAAACTCCTCTTCCCCTTTTCGGCATCATCAAAGGAGAGAGGAACCCCAGGGAACATACCTTTAAGAATAAAATCCAGTCTGTTGATTGTGGAGTTGTGCCTGGAGTCTGCTGTATCATATGCAGCCCAAAACTCTAAGCGAGTTGCCTTAGACTCGGCTGTGACTAGCTTCATTTCAGCCATAATAATGTTGAATCTGTCATTCATGGCATTCTCGAGTCTTAGAATTTCATTCTTGTGGAATTGTTGCAACAACTCCACTTTAGACCTGACAACTGGGACATATTACTATATTGAGTAATATTCTTGGCTTTAATCAATGGATCTAAGTCAGTTGTCTTGACTAAACTGATGTCTTTACCCCAGGTGACTCTTCTTGAGTTGACTTGACTAATGTTCGCCTTAGTTTTAGCTTCACCGCAAGTGTACGGTATAGTTTATAGAATAGAGTGGAAAGGTCGTATCCACGGAGACTAATAAATTTATGTTCTAAGTATCGAACTAAGATAGCCTTATTTTTATTTAGATTGTTGTGATATTAAGACAAATAAGACTACAAAAAGCACAAGATCAAGACAATGAAAATAATAGAAGTATCAAGATAATAATATGGATTCCCGGGTTAAGGTTTCGATTAATATCCCTCTTGTTTCCGATTTAATAAAAGCCAAAGTTATTATCAATATTCCTATAAGACGATCACAAAAGTATTTTATCATCCCTCTCGAGAAGCATATAAAATGTAAATTGAAATATCTATGCTAGCATCTCTACTCAACATGAGACATTCAACTCCCAAAAGTTCAAAAGATCAAATGTCCTCACAAATATTTACAAACCTCTCGATTAATGCAAATATTCGTGTCAAGTACTCAAGATCTAATATTGAAACTCATCTCTCAAATTATGAATCAATATATCAAACATGCTAAATCATTGATCAAGTGATAAAACAAGAATAAGCTCAAAGTACTCAAATAGGCTTCAAGACAATAACTTCAACTACGATTAAAACATTCAACAAAAGTTCATTAATCTACTTCCAAAACCCGAAAATCTCAAGAGTATAGCTACACATGATATCTAAACAACTCATAGACAAATTGTTCAAAGCCATGACATGCTAAAATGAAAGATTAAAAATACAAGAGAAGCAAGAAAAACTTATGAAAGTCGACAATCTCTAGATATATCTTCGTTCCTCAAGCTCCGATACGACTCGATTATCTCCTTGATGCTTTCTTGAAAGAATGGAACTTTGTCTTGTGCTCTCTAGCCAAAAATGTCAGAATATCCCCTTGGAGTGTGCCCCCAAAAGACTTTTATACCTTTTAGAAGTTTAGGCAAAGAGCTGTTAGGAAATGTCATCTAGCATAGACGCACGAGTCATGTGCCCCACGCACGGACTGCCCGTGCGTCATCCCGTAGAGAATTCCTTGGTTTTAACCAAACACGAACGGGTCGTGCGCCCCAAGCATGGGCTACCCGTGCGTGTTGCTGTAGGCATCATAAATTTCTTCAATGGCTCACGGGTGGTGCGTCAATGCATGGGTTGCCCATGTGCCATGCCGTGGTCTCAGATTTTCTTTCCCAAGGATGCACGGGTAGCGTCTAGACGCGCGCCCTACCCGTGTGTTCCCTATATTTGCCTTATTTGCCAATCTTCATCTCATTTTGGCTTCTAATCTCGTACGTTCACTCGATTCTTGGTGTTTCTACTTCACGGTGCTCATATTTATCTCCAAATTACTTCAAATATCATTAAATTCCTACAAAACAAGCAAAGCGTAATATCTTTCCTCCAAAGAATGAATACAAACAATTTCATATGAGTTTATGCATGTCCAATCATCATTTTTGACAAAATTATACCACAAAATACATGCAAAACTCACACTTATCAAACACCCCAAACTTAAACTGTTGATCGTCCCGATCAACGATTTTGAAAACGAGATAAAAAGGAGCAATGAAAGATGGCGCACACAAAAAGTCCAAAAGAATATCCATATTGTTCATCATGGATGTCAAGCAACAAATCAACCAAGCCTCAAATATCTCACATATATCACGTATCAAATAAAACATGGTAAGTGTTTTGAATCACATCTCTCAAGATCAAGTGTATGCTCTCATCTCACATGAATATAGGATGTGTTTACGCTCCATTCAATTCAATGTTGCAGAATTACCATAAGCTTGCAAATTATCTCATACCATTGTCACTAGAGTGTATGCAATTTGTGAATCAAAATGGACTTTCTCATTTGGTTGTAATGAAGGCTCTTTGGTTAGGGTAGGGAATTTTGGATAAAGTGACTCAAACTCGAGCATGTAGATCAGTGAGCATATCAATCATCTATATTACAATCCCATATGCTACTCCAATCATCCCTTATTTTCATCAACTTTACTCATCTCCATCTCCTTTCTTTCTTTTGAGAATCACCTCATATTACAATCCTTAGCCCCCAAGTTCATTTAATAAATTACATCATAAAGTCGATTCTTTCACAACTATCCAATTTTTTTAATTCCAACCCATTCGACCTCATTCAGTCCCTTTACTCAATGTTATACGCTCGAGTGTAGGGTAACTGGCTATCAAGAAAATAGGCAATAGACTCAAGTTGGCTAACTAAGAATTTTAACATCGTTAGGTAAGCAAAAGTCTTGAAAGGCTAACAAGGATGGCCTTTAATCATATTCACAAATCGCATACACATGTGGCTTTGCTAGAGATACCAGTGCAAGTTCTAGAATTGTAACAACATTAATGATACACTCAAATTACAAACAAGACTGCATAAAATAGAAGCAGTAAATGCTCAAAAGCTCACAGGCTTGTAAATACGTAATTTAAAGCATATAACCATGTTATCAATATCCACATGCTCAATGTCATCTATCATGGCTCATTTAACTCATAATCAACATATAATCTCAACAATACAAATTTACAGCAACAAACAAGCATCAAGTTGCAACATGCCCGGTCAAATCACTCTCCAACATCTATGAAAGCAATAAACGTGCTAAAGCCGTAAACGTGCTTCTAATGCAACACAACCTAAAATGCTCTACATGCAACTATATGAAAAACAAACAAAAATGCAAGATATATATATATTTTTTTTGTTCTTTTTTCTATCTACACTTTTCATATATCAAAATACTACCTCTCCTCCAAACTTGAATGAAGTTATATTTTCCGAATGGGGAAAGATAGAATTTCAATAATGAACAGTGGAGATATACCTGAGTCACTATAGAGGTGGCGACGGGAAGTGGCCCTGTGAGATGTGCCACATTTGTATCCGTTGCATCATTGGCAACATCTCCAATTCCCTTTGCTCCTAGGCCGCATATGTCTGCTCTTGTTCCAAGATCCTCCAATCATAGTCCACCCAGAATGCACGAAAATAATCTCGATGTTGTTGCCATTCTTCCCTTTGATGTCGCAAGTCCTCCCCAAATGCATAGAGCATGTCATGAAACTCGTGCCCGCATTATGACTCACCGCCATAAGAAGTTTGGGATGATACCCGCTATGTGAGGGTCTGGGGTGATCTTCTCCCTGTGAGGGCCCGAGGATGTCATACCATGTTTGAGGGTGATGAGGTTCCATTCCCATTTCTTGCCTGTTTTAGCTCTTCTTCTTCTTCAGCCAACATATCCTCTATATCCGGGACCCTTGCAACTCGTCGCCTCTTCCTTATGTTGATAGCCTCAGTAACTCTGATATGTGCTTCAGAGTTAAGAAGGAAATTAATTGTGTCCTCAAGGGTGTCTATTGTGGTTTATCTCGAGTTAGGCAATGGAAATGCATCACCTCGCTTCTGTTGAAAAAAATCAGTTGGGTAATAGATTGGCGTCGACGTACATTACCCAACTGAAAACGTATTTCATATGGTTCAAAGGCTCCCCTTGCTTGAGTACTTCCACGGTGCTCAGGAATCCCAAAGTGAATCGTTTATATGTAGGCCACCGTCTGCTTATGAAATTGGTCCACCCGACTCTTGCGAATAGATGCCACACATCGTCATGTATCCTAAGATTTTGGGTACAATCGTCGTCTGCGTATCGGAATGGAGATATCGGGCGGGCAACCAATTGATTCCACCGCTCCAGGTCGTTTGCATCTGTCAACACAACCCCATAAGTCGCGGAGCTATTCGGTTCCACCTCTTGCAGTGCCATTTCTCGTTGTGCCACCGCGCGAGCACGTCTTCTTCCTTCTCGAGCGTTCCTTCTTTCAGCCATGGGAAGAACTGGTACCTGGTATACCGCATATTAGTATCCCAAACAACTTCACTTATAAGCACATAATGATGAATTTAAGAAATACTAGACAAATAGGGTAAAATAGCTCTCCTTTATCAACTTAATCACCAATTTAGCCTCCAAACTATCAAGCATTCACATATTGTAAAGGATTTCAGTTTTAATACCCCAAACATCATAGCATATGCACAATTCATCAGCAAGTCAACTCCCAATGGCCCCAATTCAGTATGCGCATAATGTGTTCGATAAATTGCCTCAAATAGAATTTCAATTTAGAGCATGACAAAGTATCACAAAATGCACCCACTATGAACCTTCAATCAATATGTAACAAGAATTTCGAAAAAGAACAAAGAATTCTTACCGAAAATTCCAAAATTCAGCAAAAGAAGAACTTGAGCCCTAGGTGCAATTTTAACACTTTTCTTCACCCCAAACTCCAAATTAATGCAAATTATATGTGAAATATGAGGGGATAATGTATTTTATGGGAGAAATTTGATGAAGATATAGAATTCTTGAGCGCAAAGTGGGGAGGGGCGGAAAACGTATGCTTGAGTGTGTTTTGAAAATAAAGATCAGCGTCTGGACTATTCTTATTTATGACCCATCAGAAACGTGCACGGGCCGTGTGCGGGGCTCACGGGTGACTGGTGCTCCATGCCGTAGAAAGAATTTTTTCTCTTCAGGCACACACGGGCCGTGCGTCATGCGCACGGGTAACCTATGTGTGATGCCGTAGAAGCTCCATCGCCCCTTCCAGGGATGCACGAGTTGTGCCTAGGGCACGAGTTACTCGTGCATAGCTGTACAGCTAACTCAGGTGTTCTTTTAACACACACACAAAAGTGAAACAAAATTAAAAGAAAACACACAAAAAAAAAATGAAATCCACACCAAAAACCCTTTGGTTGCCTCCCAACAAGCGCTATATTTAACGTCTTTAGCTTGACACCTGTTTTCGTTCTGTCACGGGTCTTGCAAGGTGATGGATGTCACCTCCTCTTGATTACCTCGGTGGAAGTAATGCTTAATCCTTTGGCCATTTACCAGGAACGTCTCACTATCTTTGGTTAAAAATTCCACGACTACTGGAGGATTCAATACCTTCTTTATCACAAATGGCCCCGACCAACTAGATTTGAGTTTTCCAGTGAAAAGTTTAAGATATGAATTGTATAAGAGGTCTGGTTCCCCCGGTAAAAACTCTCGTTTCTTGATTGTTTTGTCATGCCATCTTTTGGTTCTTTCTTTGTAAATTTGGGAATTTCTTAAGTTTCATCCTGAAACTCTTCCATATCATTTAAATGGAGCAACCTCTCTTCACTTGACCGCCCAAAATGCCTTGTGCTCCAACTCTACTAGCAAGTGGCACGATTTCCCAAAAACGAGTTGATATGGTGATGTGCCCAATGGTGTCTTATATGTTGTCTGGTATGCCCATAGAGCATCATCCAATTTCAATGCCCAATCCTTTCGGTTGATGTTCACCGTCTTCTCAAGAATCTGTTTGATCTCACGATTGGCCACTTCGGCTTGCCCATTGGCTTGCGGATAATATGCCAATGCAACTTTATGTTTCACTTCATATTTTGCCAATAAGTTGCTCATCAATTTATTTACAAAATGCAACCCTCCATCACTAATTAAAGCTCTTGGAGTGCCAAATCGAGTAAATATATTTTTCTTGAGTAACCTCATCACAACTTGGGCGTTATTTGTTTGTGAAGGAATCGCTTCTACCTAATGGGACACATACTCTACCGCAAGTAGAATATATTGATAGCCCGAAGATGATAAAAATGGGCCCATAAAATCGATCCCCCACACATCGAACAATTCGACTTCAATTACATTTGCTATCGGCATCTCGTGTCTCTTGAAAATATTTCCCATCCGCTGACACCTGTCACATTGTTGCATATACAAATAACAATCATTAAATAAAGTAGGCCAGTATGGCCCACATTACAATACCTTTCCGTGTGTGAGTCGAACCAAAATGTCCTCCGAGGGTGAGGAATGACATTGTTGTCGGACTCCCACCATTCTTCTTGATGCAAGCATCTTCGATGATTTTATATGCACACTGCTGTTAAAGAGTAGGGGATCGTCCCACATATAGAACTTGAGATCATGGAAGAACTTCTTTTTCTGATATGATGATAAATTTGGAGGCAAAACTCCCCCAGCCAAATAGTTGACAAAATCCACATACCACGGGAATTTTGCCTCTACCATGAGTAACCGTTCATCTAGGAATTCCTCCTTTATCAATTCCGTACTTTTTTCGCCTCATCTTGATTTTCAATTCTAGACAAGTGGTCGGCCACCATATTTTCACATCCCTTTCGGTCCCTGATTTCCACATCGAACTCTTGCAATAAGAGAATCCGCCTAATCAACCTTGGTTTCACATCCTTCTTATCAAAAAGATATTTGATAGTCGCACGGTTGGTGTGAACTATCGTTTTCATTCCAATCAAGTATGATCGAAATTTATGAAATGCAAAAACAATTGCCAACATCTCCTTCTCGGTGGTGGTATAATTCTGTTGATCACTATCCAACGTTCTACTAGCATAGTAGATGGATCTGAACAACTTTTCCTTTTTTTGACCGAGCACAGTCCCTACACAAAATCGCTAGCATCACACATCAATTCAAATGGTTGGCTCCAATCTGGGGCTACAAGAATAGGTGCAGTCACCAACGCCTTTTTCAAGATTTCAAACCGTATTTTTTTTCTAACAATTGACTCAAAGGCTTAGTGATTTTTGAAAAGTCACGGATAAACCTTCTATAGAATCCGGCATGGCCCAAGAAATTTCGAATGGCTTTTTCATTTGCAGGAGGTGGTAACTTCCCGATAGCTATAATCTTTGCTCGATCCACTTCTAAACATGCAGAAGAAACTCGGTGACCAAGTACAATACCATCATGTACCATAAAATGGCATTTTTCCTAATTGAGGACAAGATTGGTCTCTTCGCATCTCTATAAGACTAAGGAAAGATTGTGAAGACAGTTATCAAAAGAGTCACCAAACACAGAGAAATCATCCATAAACACCCCCATAACTTTCTCAATGAGATCATGAAAAATAGCCATCATACAACGTTGAAAAACTTTCTCAATAAGCTAAATTCGGCGAAATGCAAATGTACCGTAAGGACATGTAAATGTCATTTTTTCTTGGTCTTCCGGTGCAATCATGATTTGGTTGTACCCGGAATAACCATCTAAAAAACAATAATAATCATAACCCGCTAAACGATCTAACATCATATTAATAAAGGGAATGAGAAAGTGATCTTTTTGAGTGGCATAATTAGCTTTCTATAGCCAATACAAATACGCCACCCGGTAACAATCCTAGTAGCAATCAATTCTTTATTCTCATTCTTCATGACTATTACCCCTTTCTTCGGCACCACTTGTACCGGACTTACCAAAGAACTATCAGATATAGCATATATGTTCCCAACATCTAACCATTTCAACACTTCTTTCCTAACAACTTCTTTCGTAATAGGGTTTAGCCATCTTTGGTTTTGTACTGAGGGTTTATAAACATCTTCCATCTGAATTTTATGCATGACAATTGATGGACTTATGCCTTTTAAATCAGTTAAGGACCAACCTAGTGCTGACTTATGTTTTCGTAATACCCTTAGTAATTTATCAAGTTGAGTAGGAGTGAGGAGAGAGGATATGATTACCGAATTTGCATTATTTGCCCCCAAGGAATGCATATTTGAGGTGCTCGGGTAATGGCTTGAGTTCCAAAGTCGAGTTTGTTGTCTCAAGGTCATGCATGGGTTGCTCGTGCTAAGGCACACGGGTCGTGCGTGATCCCGTGTCTTCAGAGTTCTCTTCGGCACCACGCATGGGTTGCCCGTGCTTTGGTACACGACCCGTGTGCTCTTCAGGCTTTCCAACTTTCACTTCGGCACCATGCACGGGTCGTGCGTGGCTGTAGACTTGATTCTCGCGCTCTCGCGTTTTCGCCTCTCGCGCTCCTAGGTAGTTTTTGCATGTTATCTAAATCACAAACATAGTCGTACAAATCTTGGTTATCGAATTCAAGTATAACACTCGACGTTAAACATGAGTTGGTTAGACCAAACTCTAAATCATCCCTCGACAATGTATGATCAACATAATCCTCAATGCATGAACTAACTATGTCTAAGAAATTACAATTCTCCACAATATCATGAAATTGCATTGCCTTATATATAGAAAATAAAACATGTTCATCATTAACCCGTAAAGTGAGCTCTTTTTTTGTACGTCTATTAAGGCTTTCCTGGTAGCAAGGAATGGACGTCCAAGTATTAGTGGGACATCACGATCTTCTTCCATATCTAGAACCAAGAAATCCACAGGGAATATAAATTTATCAACTTTTACAAGCATGTCTTCTATAATTCCCTTAGGATATGTAAGTGACCGATCCGCAAGTTGTAATGTCACCGTGTTTGGCTTCACTTCACCTAGTCCAAGCTTCCTGCAAATGGACAAAGGCATCAAGTTAATACTTGCCCCTAGATCACACAACGCTTTATTAAAGAAGTTACCACCAATTGCACAAAGGATAGTAAAAATCCCCAGATCTTTTAGTTTTTGTGGTAGCTTCCTTTGGTTTATCACGCTACATTCTTCCGTCAAATTTACCATTTCTTTGACATAACATCCTTAAGAAATTTTGCATAATTTGGCATTTGCTCTAGTGCGCCTGCAAAAGGAATGTTAATGTGCAATTTCTTAAATATATCTAGGAATATTCCGAATTGATCGTCAAGCTTTTTCTTTTGAAATCTTTGAGGGAAGGGAAGAGAGATAGGCAATTTAGATATATTAGAGTTAGAAGAAGATTTAAGCTTCCCAGCCCCTGTTTGTTCCTCTTCTTGTCTCTCTTTTTCTCCATCGACTTCGACATCATCATTCATCACCAATGCAACATCTCCCGACTTGGATGCTTTATCTGAAATTTTTAGATTTTCAGATTTTTGTTTATGCCCTTCGTATTTTGTACCACTCCTTAGACGAATGGCTTTGCATTGCTCCTTCGGATTAACTTCTGTGTTACTCGGAAATTGGCCTTTTTGATATCGCCCACCAACAATTGTAGCTAATTGGCTCACTTGAGTCTCAAGATTCTTTATCGAACTAGCCATCTGTGTCATTTGTAGCTCCATCTTATCCATCCTTGAGTCTTGCCTTGCGAATCAGCTCCTCATATCACTCATGAATGCACATGATTGATTTATGAACGAGGTGAGTGCATCTTCCAAAGATGATTTACCTTCCGCATTAGCACCCCCATTTGACGCATTGAATCCCGGTGGTGGTTGCAACACATTCTTTGTATTGGCATAGGAAAACTTTTCATGGTTTCTCAATCCCGGATGGTAGTGTGTTGGGTTTGATTGTTTCGGAAATTGTTGAAATTCCGATTATTCACATAATTGACCTCCTCCATTGGATATAGAGGAACTTCACTACTTGTTCTTGCGCTTGCTTCTGGCCCCTTCGTAAAAACACTCAAATGGTTTGTCAATGCCGCCATTTGCGCAGACAACGCGTTAATTGGGTCTGAATCTGAAATTTCAGCCACTCGTTGTACATTGGATCTCTCAGAAGGCAACTAGTAACTGTTCATGGCCATTTCTTC
This sequence comes from Rehmannia glutinosa, assembly GCA_016081115.2. Lineage (NCBI taxonomy): Eukaryota > Viridiplantae > Streptophyta > Magnoliopsida > Lamiales > Orobanchaceae > Rehmannia > Rehmannia glutinosa. The sequence goes on from JABTTQ020002283.1 coordinate 538,383, forward strand.
AAGAAAATTAAAGCCGTCTTGTGGAAACCTTGCCAATAATGTTCCTCCCGCTGCAGCATCAACAAAGGCCCTTGTTTGCCCTATTAAACCATTGTAGAAGAAACACTACTGTTGATCCTCTGGAAAACCGTGTTGTGGACATCTTCTTAGCAAATCCCAAAATCATTCCCAAGCCTTGTATAAACGCTCGGAGTCAAACTGTCGAAATTGAGTAATCTCGCTTTCGAGCTGGAAAGTTTTGCTCGGTGGAAAGAATTTAAACAAGAACTTTTGGCTCAAATCGTCCCATGTGCTCACACTTCCTTGCGTCAAAGTACCCAACCAATTCCTTGCATTATCCCTCAAAGAGAAAGGGAATAGGCGCAGTCTTATGGCGTCATCCGAAACTCCATTCATTTTTATCGTGTTGCATATTTGAATAAAATGCGCAAGATGAGAATTAGGATCTTCAGTTGCGAAACCCCTAAACTGGTTCTGTTATACCATGTTTATCAATGTTGGCTTAAGCTCCAAGTTGTTGGCATTTATCGGAATATGAGCAATAACACCATAATTACGATTCGTTTGAGGTTGAAAGTAATCACGGATGGCTTGCTGTGGAACCAGTATTGGTAACTCATTTATCCCATTGATCCCATTGTTACCCTTGTTTTCTTCTTCTACATCCCCCATAATCGGATTTTTTTGTCTTTCAGTATGAGCAGTATTAATTCTCCTCGCCTAGAGTGCGTGTTCATGCACTACCTGGATCAAACTAAAAGAAACAAGTCAAATAATGTAAGATTAAAGTCAAAAATTATATTAGTCCTAGCCAAAAACTTGTTCGCCTTATTTTTAGCTTCACCACAAGTGTACGTTGTAGTTTATAGAATAGGGTAGAAAGGTCGTATCCACAGAGACTAATAAATCAATGTGCTAAGTATCGAACTAAGATAGCCTTATTTTTATTTAGACGGTTGTAATTGGATGATTGTTGTGAGATTATGACAAATAAGACTACTAAAAGCACAAGATCAAGACAATGCAAATAATAGAAGTATCAAGATAATAATATGGATTCTCGAGGTTAAGGTTTCGATTAATATCCCTCTCGATTCATGTAAATATTCGTGTCAAGTACTCAAAATCTAATATTGAAACTCATCTCTCGAATTATGAATCAATATATCAAACATGCTAAATCATTGATCAAGTGATAAAACAAGAATAAACTCAAAGTAATCAAATAGGCTTCAAGACAATAACTTCAACTAAGATTAAAACATTCAACAAGAGTTCATTAATCTACTTCCAAAACCTAGAAATCTCAAGAGTTTAGCTACACATGATATCTAAACAACTCATAGACAAATTGTTCAAAGCCATGACAAGCCAAAATGAAAGATTAAAAATACAAGAGAAGCAAGAAAAACTTAGGAAAGTCGACAATCTCTAGATATATCTTCGTTCCTCAAGTTCCGATGCAACCCGATTGTCTCCTTGATGCTTTCTTGAAAGAATGGAACTTTGTCTTGTGTTCTCTAGCCAAAAATGTCAGAATATCCCCATGGTGTGCGCCCCCAAAAGCCTTTTATACCTTTTAGAAGTTTAGGGCAAAGAGTCAGGAAATGTTATTCCAGTGCAGACGCATGGGTCGTGTGCCCCACGCACGGTCTACCCGTGCATCATCCCATAGAGAATTCCTTTCTTTTTACGAAACACGCACAGGTCGTGCGCCCCAAGCACGGGCTACTCGTGCATGTTGTTGTAGGCATCATAAATTTCTTCAGTGGCCTACGGGTGGTGCGTCAACGCACGGGTTGCCTGTGCGCCATGCCGTAGTCTCATATTTTCTTGCCCAGGGATGCACGGTTCGCGTCTAGGCGCGCGCCCTACCCGTATGTTCCCTATATTTTCCTTATTTGCCAATCTTCATCTTATTTTAACTTCTAATCTCGTATGTTCACTCAATTCTTGGTGTTTGTACTTCGCGATACTCGTATTTGTCTCCAAATTGCTTCAAATATCATTAAATTCCTACAAAACAAGCAAAGCGTAATATATTTTCTCCAAAGAATGGATACAGACCATTTCATATGAGTTTATGCATGTCTAATCATTATTTTTGACGTAATTATACCTCAAAATACATGCAAAACTCACACTTATCAACTAACACTTCCATAGCTATTCCTCAGCTGACACTCCTTCAGTCGAGTCCTTGACTTCCTTCTTGGCCATACTCAGCTGACACACAATAGAGTCTTCCATCCAGTCCACAGTTGACTTCTTGTATTCCTTGGCATAGCTAACTTGACTCAGCTTTCTCAGCCATATCTATTACAATACAAATTACAAGAAAAATGGTGTGTCAACTTCATAGTACCATTAAAATCTACTCAATATTTCCTAAAAATACCCTTTTGACATTTGATTCCAATCATTTTGGAATGACTTTGTTGTCAGTCAGCTGACTAAGACAGCTTTTCGGTCACTTGACTAATTCTTTACTTCACTTCACTCAGCTGGCAAACAGATGGGTCTTCATTTCAATCTCCAGTGGAGTCTTGTAATCTTCAACTTGGTTGTCTTCAACTCATCTCATATAACCCTATCTATTACAAGTTGAAAAACATTTGAAATGGGGTGCCAACTTCCTAATCTAAGTTTTACATGGTATCACCAAAATCTATGCATAAATTTCCCCAACAATGTGTAATATACGGGTATTGAAAATTGGGATGGGTAAGAGTAGTATCAATATTATAGGGTTCGGGTATGGATACCTTTAAATGGGTGGGTATCCAATCCGCTGCCATTCCTAATTGAAGACCTTGGCCTAGAAGGACAAGGAAGAAGAGATGGAGGATGTGACAAAGCCAAGAAGGGCCATCCATAGCAGAAGCTTAAGCAATTCCGTCCAGCCATACTCATTCACAAGCTACCGCTTTGAAGAAAGAGAGTCCATTGAGCCCTAACATCATGACAAAAAAGCTACCCCAGGTAATTAAGACAACTAATCTCTTGGAGCATGACGGAACTGGAGATCCCCAGGCGCATTTGAACAAGTTCTATGTGGAGGCAGACATCTAGTTGAGAGTCGTTATCGAAAAGTTAATTCAGAGAGGCCACTTACAAGAGTGTATTACCAAGATCATGATCAGAATCGGGAAAACAACAGCTGGGGATGTCCTACATCACATATGGAGGATAGTTCGACTCTCCACTTTGAAGATACTTTTCCCTTGCAACATGAACTCAACAAAGACTCTAGGATTGACGGATCTTTTTACCCACACTTACCTTTTTGTCAAAACTCGTCAAGAAGTAAGCGACAGGTGACACTAATTGGGACATAGGGACTATCCAGAAACATTGACCGACGACACTGAAAATGAAGGAAATTCTCCTAGCCAACCAGCAAAGACATCACACCTCCATAAAAGCCAAAGATCTCATTAGCCTCCGCATACTCCAGAATGCCCTAGCCTATCGGGAACTTTGGTATTTTTTGTTTATCGTTTTCAGTTTGTTTTCGCCCACGGGGCGTAAAGCTTTTCATTATAATGAATAAAATCAGTTTCACGTTTCTACTGTAATGTTGTTAAAGCAGTTAATGGCCACATATGGCCAAGGTCCAGTTAATGGCCACATATGGCAAGGGTAATGACCAGTTAGACAATCTCTTCAACAAACCCCATCTTTCTAGCTAACTCTCTAGATGGGAGAAGCCTTCACACGGAGGTCCTCGTAAATTTACCTCACCCAGCTAAGACCCCGGGTGGGTTGGCCCCTTCCGGCTATGACCCTAGATAGGAGGGGCCATATTATGGGGGTCCTAATAATTAAACTCCTCCAACTAAGACCCTGGAGGGGATGGCCTCACATGGCTAAGACCTTGGCCGGGATGACCCATTCCGTCTAAGACCCTGGATGGGAAGGACTTCATCATGGGGTTCCTAGTAATTTACCTCATCCGGCTAAGTCCCCAGAGGGGATGGCCTCACGCAGCTAAGACCCAGGGTGGGATGACCCCTTCCGGCTAAGACCCCGGATGGTAGGGGCCTCCTTCTAGAGGTCCTAGTAATTAATCTCATCCGGCAAAGACCCTGGGTGGGATGACCCCTTCCGGCTAAGACCCCGTATGGGAGGGACTTCCAAATTGAGGTCCTAATAATTCACCTCCTCCGGCTAAGACCCCGGAGAAGAAGGCCTAACCCGGCTAAGACCCTGTGAGGATGATCCCTCCCGCAAAAACCTCAGATGGGAGGGGCCTCCTCACAAGGAGGTCCTGGTAAAAATTATTTTCCCTCCGGCTAAGATACCGGAGCGAGGGGCCTCGTGGCAAGAGTCCTGGTGATTTCTTATCCGCGATGAAAATATGCAATAAAAACACTTTAAAGAAGCTAACACATATGGAGAAAAGACCAAAAGCCTAAAGTAAGAACTTTGGTAGAAGCTCCTGAAGGGTCCCCCCTCCAAGATTTGGAAAGGCGCCCTTAGAAGGGCATCCCACAAAATATTACTCCCCGACAAAAGAGAAGGCAAAACTCTAATACCTGGGGGAAACATCAAAACCCATAAAGTTAAGCTAGAGAAGAGTTTCAGAAGGCAGCTCCTTTCGAGCCCCCGGAAGGGCGCCCTCTCTGAATTCTGAAAGGAAGCCCCTAAGGCTCCAGAACGGCGCCCTCAAGAACACAAGGGGTGGCACACATTAACCTTGAACACAAGTATTCCCATCTATTCCCAAAAAATCAAGACTTTCCTCTGAAGGGAAGATCCACCTCACCGTGGAAAATGAATAAGTATTCTACAGAAATAAGTTATATCAAAAGCACTACATAAAGTGTGGCAAGACAAAACAAATATGCACAAGAAAAATGGAAGAATCATCCATCCCCACGGGGCAAATAAAACATCTCAAGACCAAAAGAGAGGGAGAAATGCCCAAGTGCACAAGATGAAATATCCTAGTGCGTGAAGAAAAATATCCAAAAGCATAAAGCAAGCTGTAAACAGGTGGGCATGAGTCAAGAGCCAACAAACCAAGAAATAACAATCACAACTCAAGCAGGAAGCGCTTCATCTTTATCAGCAGCATCTCCATCACCACCATCTTCATCGGGAGATCCGACAAGACCTTGACCTCTCCCTCCTTCTCGTCAGTAACTCCGCAATCTAAGATATCAATCAGCTCATTGGAAGCCTTTCCACTCTGACGTAGAAGTTTTCGGTAATGGCGCACCGCCTTATCGTAGTAGGAGCAAGACTTTCTCATCATGTTTGATCGATAAGAAAAGGAACCTTTGTAGGCCTCAACTGAACTGGGCCTCTCATTGGCTAATAAATCGATACCAACGGGAGACTGGAAGAACAAGTCGCCTGTCTCAGCCTCATGAGCAAGGTGACTCTTCGCTCGGGTGCACTGGTTGGACAAATCCGACATCTCACACTTATGATGTCTAGCTACAACTAAAGCACCTTAATCTCACCTCGTAGCCGATGGTTCTCCGCCTCAGTCACCTCACCTAAATGATTTGAAGCCGCTGCGAGGTCCAGAATCTACAAGAAAATTCGTACAAATCCAAGCCAAGTAAAGGGACAAAGCATGGAAAATGGAGATGTAAAAAAGCGTGGGCGTTTCCGAGTAACATCCCGCAAAGGTGAGTCTCGATGTCCTTGAAGGACAAAGACCCAAGGCGGGACTGGTCATAGTCGATAAAGCTCTGCATGCGGCATAAACCAAGCCAAAATCAGTATAGTCCAAATAAGTCGATCCCTTACGACGGTTCACTCCACCGAGAGAAGATAGCTCGGGACCAACACTCTTAGAAAGAACTCTAGACTCCATCCTCCGCCTCTTCCCTCCGAATCGCCTAAAGAAGGATGAGGAGCTGGAACAACATCGACACGATCACCGGAGCGTGATCGGGGCATCGATCACCCCTCTTAGCGGGAAGGGCGCCTATCACTCGACGATGGGGAGAAGGCGCAACCCATCACTCGGAGCGGGACACTCGAGCTCCCGCCAGTGAGACTTCCCTTATCATTCTCCTTCTCCATCTTCTTAAGGGCCATCAACTCCGCAATGAATTTGTAACTCTTCTTACCCGAAAAGCAAGTAGAAGCAATATAAGAAAAGAAAGCAAATCAAAAAGCAAAGCGGGAAGTAACGTAAAGAAGTAAACAAAGATGGGATACCCAAGAACTTCCTAACATTCAGAAGATTTTTAATAAGCCCGAGACCTATAAGCTTTCACCATCTCTTTTGGGAAGCGGAAGTACCTCGGACAGATCTTGACCTTCGAAACCCACTCGTGAGGAAGCTCCCATCCATTATCCCTCACATCAAAAAAATCCTCCTTCCACAGCCCACTAGGAGAAGGAAATCCATCAAGAAACTTGCACTGAGGATGTGGAAAGAATGTGTCACCCGGAGACTTCCGAGCATAGACCAAGGAATGAAATCCATCTACAGTCAGAATCAAGCCTTACTGCCATATAGCTTGCTAATAACTTCGTATACATGCATAGGCCTACGGAATCAACTGACCAACACATGCTCCCACCGACCTAAGGATCGAGATGAGGAAAGTATCTGGAGGAAGCTCAAAGACAATAGAGAAACTTTAAAGCTACATTATGTTGAAGCTCTCAAGTGGTTGAGTGAGCATGTTCCCTGAACCCCGGGGCCAACATCACAAACACTAAAGAAAGCTCGAGCTACTCCCATAGATACTAAGACAGATGGGGGACAATCGACTGGCCAACTCTCCCGGGATAAATCCTCGACTCCCTAGAGGAGGCCTATGCTGTTACTTGGCGGGGCGGACCTCATCAGGACTATCACTTTCGGACTCCGCCTCAGAAGATTCATCACTTCAGCTCGAATTCGGCTCAAGCTCTATTTCCCCATTACCATCAAAACACACAACTCTAGAGCAAGAGGAGGAATATCAAACTCTATGAAGAAAGGTGGACATGGAATGACTAAATCGAAAACTGAATGCCCTAGAACACCTCGACCTCCAAGTGGAATGGAAAAAGTACTTAATCCAAAATATGACTTGAAATATACGAAAACTCGGGGCAAGACAGAGAAAAATGAGAAGAAAAATGGACATGAGGGCGCCTGAGCCCCTCGAGGGCACACCCTCCTCCACTGGGGAGGGCACCCGGGCGCGCTCTTGTGGGTGCCAATGGGCCCACCTTGCCCACTTCGGGAAGGTGCCCCTAAGGCGCCCTCTACGGCCCAAGGTGCTCCCATCTCTCTCTCTCTCTCTCCGCTCGATGAACTCCAACTCTCCATGTATTCTCACCTCAAGTCTCACCTCATCACTCACTTTCAAGAAGTTTCCTAAGTCTTCTACAAAGCAAAAAATTTCAAAGTTGAGAGGTAGAAGAGAGAGAATTTACCTTTAGAAGGCATGGTCACAAGTTATCCCTCCAAGTGTCCTTGTGCAATGTGGTCAAAGATTCTCCAAAGACAAGCCGGATATTTCTACTTGGATTAGCTCATGCATCGCCTCATCCTCCGCAAAGATCGAGTCCGGGGGCTTATATTGGGGACAAAAATGATATTTAATAAATTGAATATATAATTCATTTTATATATGGTTATTGCCCAAAGAGGTCTTAATAAATAAAATGGCCCAACGGAGTCCAGGTTTAGCCCATTAGCCTATTTCTCCTACACGGCCTATGGGGCCCATCTACCATGTATAAAAAGGTACCTCCTATTATATGTAAGAAAAAATTAATTCGTTATTCTTCTACGCATTTATTATACAACATTCATTTTACGTTTTATTCTCTCGTTCACCGTCCGACTTTAGCATCGAGGGCCTCCCGCAACTCGTGGGGCCTCTAACATTTTGCGCGCCTGCAAGCAAGTTCCCATCAAAGGATTTTCCAGCTCAAGGTGAAGAAGACGAAAAGACTTTTCCCTCGAGAATATGAGTGACGTGAAGACTTCCATCTCAAGAAGAGTATTTTGGTCAATTCTAAAAACTTTGAGTGATCTCATTTTTAAAAAGCAACATCAATTACCAATCTTTTTCTTAAATTTGTGTGGTGCAAAATCATAGGAAATGATTGAGAATGGCCTAATTTTAAACCACATATACAAAAATGGTCTTACTTATTCAAGAGTTTCAAAAATAGCCTTTTTATTTGATAAAACCCCAAAATACCCCTTATACAAGGTTGAAGGAAAACTAATGGTTTTTAAAGGTTTTAGGGGCCGCAAAAATGGTATCAGAGCCTAGGTTTATTAAGAACTTTTAGTTAAATGGATTATATTTATGTAATTAACAATTGGTGAGGAGAAATTACTCCGATATTATGGATCCGGACCGATGTCCGAGATATACCCCTTACAGGACATATCGTCAAATATTGACGATGTGTGCACAAGAACACCTTGACCAGGTTTCATATTGGGAATACCAACATGAAGAAAAGGAACAGGCAGGAGCCGAACGGGAAATCTTAAGGCAATGCAAAATGCGAGCAGAATATTATATAGCGATTCTGGATGCATAACGGACCCTATATGTTCACCGATGAACCTTCAAGAAAAAGTTCATGAAAATTCCCATCGAACAATGATTCCCGATGGTGTACCCGAGTGGAACAAGATACTTCCGAGACAAATCTAAGCTCTCCGAAGATCTTAGAGAAATCTAGAAGACGGTGCGGCACTGTGGCAATCGCCATATTCATCTACCCGCAAGTTCAATGAGATCCGAACTGGATGGAGATAATGGTGAAATATCGAAGGAAACTCTTGAACTTCTTCATGATATTCAGAAACGAGTCAAGAACCTGGATGACAGGCCAAGTTATTCCGGAGGAAAGAAGTGTATAGATTTCGGGACAGTACCCTATTTACACCAAAACGGGAAACCAACCGAAGTTATACAAAAGATGACAGATGAGGAGAAGCTCATTGGTCTAATCAAAGGAAAATCCATCAAAAATTAAAAAAGATGGATATGGAAAAGATGAATCTTAAAGATCTACATGACTGGCAGAATCCTTCGCGGGATTAGGTATTGTAGATATAAAGATAAATGCAGGTGATGAATCAGCTCTGGTTACCTATGACCCACAAGGTAGACCAATTCCACCACCGCCACCAGTTAATCCTAACATCGCAGAAAGTACGGGTTCGCATCATGGAGCTCAGGACGAGAGGATGCCCCACGCTGGGGATTTCACGACCGGAAGTGATCCACTTTCAGGGACGGGAGGTCGAAAACCACTTGCAGGGACCAGACAGCCTATGGGAAGGCCGAATGTATATCAGACGCCTTATGGAAGATCGCACCTCGATCCAATACATCCATATGAGTTGATGTTAAACGGACATCCCGCATTTAAAAATAGAGAAGTTCTCATTGATGAGTGGGCTTGACTATGATAATTTCAACAGGAACCTCGATCTTACAAAAGATTCATTCATTTTACTCCTTGAAATGAGTCTTGAAGGATCGGTGAAGATTGCTGGGGATATGACCGATGCTAGCACGAAAAGTTCGGTCACATCAGGGGAATCACTCAAAGGAATTGTCGATGGTATGGCAAAACTATTCAAAATCCAGTTCATCGGCACAGGTTATTTCAAGGGGTTAGAGGATGAAAAAAAGAAAGAGATATAAACAAGCCCTCTATAGCCTGAGTTATATGATATTTGTCATATTGACGAATATATCAAGTTGTTCACCGAATATCGGTGGAAATCCAAGATTGAAGAAAAGAAGTTTGCATACTATTCTTTGCCAAGATTCCGAGTCCCCGGAGAGAAATGCTTATCGGGGAATACAAGGATGGAGCGGAGTAGAAGCGTAGGCGAGAAAAATGTCTTTCCTAAAGGCCAAGTTATCTGAATGGTGTTACCAAACAGCTCTGTACAGGAATTACAAGAGATTATGAGGAATTAACAAAACAGTTCATCTATGTTGCGTGGATAATGACATCCCAATAATTGTGGGAGGTCAACCAAGGCGGCACAAGAAGAAGAATGACAGAAGCCGTCCATACCGCCGAGGAAGCAGCAACAAAAGAAGCAGGTCTTCATGGAGACCTAGAAGGTTTTGGTCAAAACAAAAAGCCCGAAGTTATAAATCAGGCAAAAACCAAAGACCAAGCAGAGGAGAGAGAGCCTCATCATCAGGTTCTAATCAAGCAAGTACCAGCAGAACACCAGGACGGAGAACTTTCAGGCATGCTCATACCAGAGCAAATGAAAGTTTCAAAGACTGTAATTGCTAGACATACGGAGCAAAGGGGCATATCTCAACGGATTGCCCAGACAATCAAAAACAAGGAGTCGATAGTTCGAGGCCACACCAAAAATCGAAGAAGTCATTTTTATCGAGGATTTAATACGGGTGTATCAATTTGAGGATATTCCTCGGATGAAAGCATCTATGAAGAAGAAATCTATTCGATGATGGAAGTGAATCCGATTGAGAATCGAGTGAAGAAGAAATTCTTCAAGAGACGGTCGGAGAGGATATGTCGATTCCTCTCTCACACTATGTCTCATAAGACTCTTATGAGAATTATGAAGGAAGATCCAAAGCTTCAAATCTATGATGGATTTCCTAAGGGGCGATGGAAAAGGCTTTGGATAAGATTGGTTTTCGTAATAGAAAACAACAAATTATCCACAGTGGTAACAACCGGAGAATTTGCCATTCCGATGGAGTTTAATGGGAACCGGGATCGAGATGCAGTTGGTCCCTATTAGAGAAATACAGGGGATCAAAAGCAGAGTTAAAAGAGAAGTTGCAAATAAACTCTCATGGATTCATATCGGAGCCATAAGAGTCATTATTAAAGCAACATTCAAAGAAGGGATAGATTCACCACTCAATTTGGCTATCTTTGACAAGCGAATCTTAAACCTCAAGGATTCATGCCTTGGAGCGGTTACAGGAAATTTGTATGTTGGGAAATTAGCATTTAATGTCTATCTAAGAATTGCATACAATCTGGGAGATCGAGATTTCAACAGAGTCCTAACTCTTCATCAAGATTTCAAAAGAGTCGAATTGATGAAAGAAGGGAATAGACCCTACTCGATTACATATAAGATACCCTATGCTCTCTCGAATACACATCATTCAGAAGTATTCTTGAGAAAAGAATTTATAGAAGTCCCAAGGATTTTCGATGACTTTGCTAGGGTGGTTTTACCAGAGATTATTGAGTCTCCAACCATCAAGGAGATCGATATGAAAATACAAGATCAACCAGTCTTCAACAAAAGTCGAAGTCTCAGAGTTGAGCCCAGAAGGATGTCTTTCCAACAGGACAGAATGACGAGTAGCAGCCGTTGGGAAGAATGGAGACCAAGTACAGTTCAGCGTATCCCAGATGTTTTTAAAACATCAGGAGAGCTGAAATGTCCAGAAGGATGGCGAGAAGTGGAAGTAATTTTCTACATCACTCAAAAGTATAATATTTTTCCTTGTGATGTTTTATATTATCTCCAACAACTGATAGTTGGAAGGTATCAAGGAAGCCTAAAGATAGGAGAAATTGAACTTACTATCACAGGAGTTGTGTAGGTCCCAAGGGGTGTGAGTGTAAGGTTTAGAAGGGGGGGTTGAATAAACCTTACGAATTTTTCGATTTAGTCCTTTTAAAAGATTGATCAGAGTTAATACTTCACAGCTGTGTCCTTGATAGACAGCTAAGTTAGTTAATCAGCAGAGTTAGTCACTCAACAGACTCGACTGAGCTGTTGATAGAATAACTCAGCTGTTTTGACTAAAGACTTAACTCGACTGTGATTTGTTTTCAGCGAAAGACTTAACACCCTTGAATTTGGTTAAGTTTGTTTTAATACTTAGTTTTAGCACTTAGTTGATTATCAACTGAATAGCAGATTTATCAGCAAATATAAAAGAAACATGCAGAAATTAAACTGCTGAAATGTAAATGACACAATAAAGTTTTTATAGAGGTTCGAAGATGGGGTAATTCTTCTACTCTTCTCTTCTCCGGCTCCTGGAGGAATCCACTAAGTATTGATCAAGTATACATAGTGGTTAATGAGTCCCATATACAAGTCTTGATCACACAACGGTGACTTGATCCTTTGGGACTCGATCTGGAGGTGCCTTGGTCACACACTGGCTCCTCGACGACTCGCCTTTTCTTCACAGCAGCAGTTGATTTGCTACTACAGCCCACTTGCTCAAGCTTCTTGGATTTGATCACGAAGCCTTCCAAAAACTTGAGACCGGTTCGACCTAGAACCTTTCTACAATCCTTCAGGAATGTAGACCCCTTGATTCTTCAGAATTTTCTCTTCAACTAATTGGGTTATCTTTCCTTCACGGTGAGTGTTGGATTGATTTCTTCGTAAATGTAGCTTGAGGATTGATCTTGAATGACTTGAGAATATTTTGGTTTTAGTTCAAATGTTTGCTTGAATGTCCGTTGTTGGTCGGTAACATTCTCTCAGAGTTATTCCTCAGCCTTTTATAGTGATCTTTCAAAAATTTGCCCGTTGAAGAGATAGGCTTCTTTTTAAAAATCACTTGTGGTTGTTGGCTTGTCTTGTTGCAGTCCTTGAAAGTTCCACTTCCTCGTATTGATGATTCTTCAGCTTTTCAGAGTTCTGACACAAGTGCAGAGCTTCCCATTGGTTTATTCCTCTTGCATGCTTCTGGGACTGAGCACTTCAAGAAAGGTAGTATGGAGGTATTACTTGTTTAAGTTATTCTCTTGATTTTTGTGCAACGGATCTCTTTCAGTTATCTCGACTTGACTGCCTTTTCTTAACATCCCCAGGTGACTTCGAGTCAGCTTCCAATCATTGGATGACTCTTCCATCACTTCAACCTCGAGACTTGGCTATCTTAGTTGGATCGGATCGATACTTCACTGTTGCATCTCACCGCACCTTGATCGAGTTCTTGTCTTTCTCTTCTTTTGCCATACTCACCGCTTTGCAATGAGTCTTCCTTCTAGCCTCCAGTTTGTCTTCTTGCATGTTCAGGGAAAGCTGACTTAACTCAGCTCGACCAGCCCTATTGATTACAATGCAGTTTACAACAAAAATGGGGTGCCAACATCCTATTCTAAGTTTTACATGGAATTCATCAAAATCTACAAAATAATTTCCCAACAATTTCCCCCTTTTTGATGATGCCAAAACTTAAAATATTCATACAATTATTTAACAGCAAAGATACATACAGACACATGTAAAACTACAGAATGTATGTTTAGAATCGATCTTTTATTGATCATAACATTCTTGTTATTTACATGTACATAGCTGTTTACAAGGTGTATCAGAGCTTAAATCCAAAAAAAATGTATCAGAGTTTAAACGGGGCTTAAGCTAATCATGTTGTTCTATATCTACACAAGTATAGAAATTGTACAATTTTATTCAGTGTACAGAAGTCTTACATAGAGTGTATTTACATGGTAAAGTACACGAAGGGGTGAATAGTGACACTTCATCTCCTTCGCTGCCTCCTTCTTTCATCTTCTTCAGCTCTGTCATCTTCCGACCTTTTTCTCTTTTTCTCATCTTCAGCCGCCTTCTTCTTTTCGTACGCTCTTCTGGCAGCTTCATCTCTTCATAGTCTTTTTGTCTTTCCTCCCATAGCTGAGTTTGTCTCTTATTTTCCTCTTCAATTCTTTTCACATACTCAAGATTATTCTTAGCCACTTGCATTGGCTATTTCACAAATCCCCAATAGATCCCTCATTTCTTTCCGGATCTATGTACTCAATGTTTTTGGGCGAGTTCCAGTGTCCGGAAACCTCTTCCTCCACCATCGCTTCTTCCCTCCGCCTCAGGCGTGTATTTATCTTGGGGCCTTTTTTTCCGATTGAGTGACTAGCAGATTGACTAGAGTAATGACCGCGTAGTCTCGCCGCCTCGTCGCCTTCTTCACATAATTTGAGACCTTTTTCCCAAGATAAATCCTGTGCTTGAGCCATGGTGTTAGGAATTTTATTGTTTAGATTTTGATGAATGCCATGTAAAACTTAGAATAGAAAGTTGGCACCCCAATTCTTGTCAGAAATGTATTGTAACAATTAGAGCCAAGGCCGAGTTAAGTCGCCTACGCCCTAACATGCAAGAAGACAATCAAGGCTTGAAGGAAAATCACGAGAGACAGTGAGTACTGACAAGAAGAGCAGAGGAACTCGATCAAGAAAAGCGGTGAAATGCACTGAGTGGAACATCGATCAAGTCAACTCAAGAGAAGCCAAGTCTCAAGTCAAGTGACAGAAAGAGTCATCCAATGATTGGAAGTCGACTCTAAGTCACCTGGGAAAGCAAGGAAAAGCAATCAAGTCGAGATAATCGTAAAAGAACCGTTGCCGAAAATCAAGAGATTTACTTAAACAAGTAATATCTCCATACTACCTTTCTTGGAGTGCTCATCCCCGAAGCGTGCAAAAGGAATGAACCAATGGGAAGCACTACACCGTGTCGTAACTCGAAAAGGTGATAAAACAATTCATACGAGGAAATGGCAATTCCAAGAACGCAAGCCAACGATCGCAAAGTGACTTTCAAAAATGAGCCTATCTCTTCAACGGGCAAATTTTTGAAAGTTCACTATAAAAGGCCGAGGAATTTGTTTGAGAAGAATGCATGAATGACACACACGTGAAGATATACAAGCTTATCAAAAATCGAAACATTCTCAATCCTCAAGCCTACATTTCAAGTACATCAATCCAACACTTACCGTGAAGGAAAGAGAACTTCAATCGAGTTGAAGAGGAAAATACTGAAAACAAGGGGTCTACATTCCGGAAGGATTGTAGAAAGGTTCAAGGGTGAACCAAGTCTTAAGCTCTTGGAGGGCTTCGTGATCAAATCTAAAGTGCTTAAGCAAGTGAGCTGTAGTAGCAAGCGGTTGCCTGCCCTGTGAAGAAGCCGAGTCACGAGCTTGGTGAGTGATCAAGGCGTCTCAGATCGAGTCCCAAAGGATCAAGTCGGTTGTTGTGATCAAGACTTGTATCTGGACTATTACCACTTTGTAAAACGATCATTACTTAGTGGATTCCTCCGGGAGTTGGAGAAGAGAGGAGTAGAAGAATTACCCCATCTTCGAACCTCTATAAAAACTTTTTTTGTGTCATTTACATTTCAAAGATTTAAATTTTCGCACTTTTAAATTGCTTATATCGATAAATTTGCTATCCATTTGATAATTTATAAAGTACTAAATCAAGTCAGTAAAAACTTGCTTAATCAAACTTAAGGGTGTTAAGTCTTCCAATAAAAACAAAACCCGCGGTTGAGTCAAATTATAGCCAACAATTTGAGTTACTCTATTAACAAATTTCGGTTGAGTGCGTTGAGAGATTAACTCTACTTGAGTGACTAATTCGATCGTGTCCATCAAGGACACTGTTTGTGTAGAACTCAGAGATTTAAAAGGACTAAATCGAAAATTTGGTAAGGTTTATTCAACCCCCCTTCTAAACCTTACACTTACACCCCCTTGGGACCTACAAGTGGTATCAGAGCGGTTGGTTCATTGAACCCTCCGCACCGGTTCTTGAACTAGATCTCCAAACTTTTCAAAAGTCTCCGCTTTAGTACTTAAACTTTCAAAACTCTTTTCTATCATTAAAAGTTATTATCATGGAAGCAAATCTAACACGCATTCCTATGTTCACTATTGAAGAATTTGATGATTGGAAAATTCGTATGCGTGCTCATCTATCAAAGATTACATGATGAGATGTGGATAGTGATAGAAGATGGGCCTCTGCAAACATTAAAGGTGAACACAATTTGCACGAAGAGTTGCATTTGAAGGGGAAGAAGATCAAAGATCCGGATCGGTCATGGTTGAAAAACCAAGAACCGAGTGGACAAATGATGACAGAAAAAGATACAACCTGGACAATGTAGCCAAGGACATTCTTTACAAAACCTTTGACAAAGCCATGTTCAATAAAGTGAAATCTTGCAAAACGGCTAAGGAAATTTGGGACAACTGACATTGATTTGCGAAGGCTCGGAGCAAATCAAAGAAAACAAACTATCGTGGTTGTACAAAAATTTGAGAACTTTAAAATGACCTCGGAGAAAACCTGGATCAACTGGATGCTCGGTTTACGAAATCACAAATGAGTCAGTTGTCTACACTTGGAAAGGAATATACACGAGAAAAGAAATGTGTATGAAGATCCTAAAAAGTCTTCCGGTGAATGGGAAATGAAGGTCATGGCATTGAGACACTCCATGGACCTATCAAAGACATCCAATCATGAGTTATTCTCGGACCTCAAAGCCTACGAGTTTGAGCCGAGAAGGAAAGACCAGGAAGAGCAATTTGTACCCAAAACAAAATGTTCGGCTCTAATTGTCAAAGATGGAAGGAGAGCTGAGGTCAAAGAGGCAATTGACCGAAGAAATAGCCCCGATGGTTTAAAGATTTAACAAGTTCTTTAATAAGAACTACAAGAGAGGAAAGGGTGAATCCTCCGAGAAGACACTCGGCTCCCTCCAAATCAAGGGATGATAGGCCAACCAAGAGAATCATGATCATCAACAAGTTGAGTATCAAAGGGCCGACAACTCAAGAATAGAAAGAGTCGATCAAAAGGCTGAATATATCTATGTTGGAATTGTAGACAACCAGGTCATTATGCCATTGATGCGCATATCCTGTAGTCAACAAGTACAGAACGAAGAAGAAAGAAAGGTCTTGAGAGAAAGAAGACAAGAGAAGAAAAGGCAATGATGGCTGCAGAGAATGCCGAGAACCAAGTCAAGAGAGACAACGGTGACTCGAGAGAGCAGTGAAGCCGACTACTCAAGTGACTCGAAGAAGAAGCCTTGATCCGCTTAATGGCCAAAGAACAAGATCAAGAAGATGAGGTACAATCTAACTCAACAAGCTCGGACACTAGTGATAGTGATGTGACACACACACTTCATCACCCCTTTGATCTTTATGATTCATTAGGCAAAATGATGAAAGATTTTGAGCACATTAAAACCTCACACACACTATTGAATGAGGAAAACAGCCTACTCAAAAGTCAAAACTCAAAGTTGACTAAGGAGCCGAGTACTCTAAGTCAAATAGTTGATGAGAATAAAAGTTTAAAAAGGTGAAAATGCTAAATTAATAGCGAGAAATTGTCGCTATAGAAAAGAGGGAGAATGACCTCAAAAATGTTATTGCCTCATTCACTAAGGCATCTAAATCATTGGATGATCTTATTATGAGTCAAAGAGAATGTGGAGACAAGACAGCTTAGGATTTAATTCCTTTGTGCCATGTCAAACCTCAAGAGTAAATACTAAGCAAACGGCCTTAGTGAATGAGGCAATAACATTTTTCAAGTCATGAAGAGTCCGAAAAATCCAAAACTCTAAATGTTGCACACACTTTCAATCCAAAGCACAATACTAAGCAAAGCGGCCTTGGTTACAAAGGAAAAGGAAAATGACCTTAGTTGAGAGTCTTGAAAGGACGGTGAGAAGAGATTCGAGTCCTCAATGAGACTCCAAAGAAAATACTCAGTAAAGAAGAAGCGAGCTACCAAAAATCCTTAAAACTCATAAAAGAAATACATATGATGGGAATGGTAGAAAATATCCAAGCCAAGCCGACTGGAATAATGTGAACTATCGCCTAGACTTATGGAATACAAGCCCAAATGGCAAAGGCCTAGAACTCAACAAAGGCCATTCCAAAAGCATAAGAGCTTTCATCAAAGACACATATGCACCTAGGCACTACACTCAAAGACACCACAATTACCCAAGAAAGGCAATTGCTAAAACATACACGCAGCCATACGGCACAAAAAGAGACAATTTGTATGAACCTAGAATCCCCAAGCAATTTTCCAGGATTAATTATGATTATGGCATCGATAGATGGCAACCTCTTAGAGTCAAATCATTTGGCTATAGGTTGGTTGGATCATCTTACAATTTAACCCCTCGGGACCTGGACAAGTATGGGTACCTAAAACTTAATTTCCTTGATTGCGGGTTCAAGCAATACTTGAGTGCCAAGGAACTGGTACATGGATAGTGGTTATTCCGGACATATGACAGAAATAAGAGAAATCTGTCAAAATTCAAGGAAGTCAAAGGAGCCAAAGTCATATTTGGAGGAAATGAAGCTCTGGTGAAATAAGAGGCATTGGATCCATCAAGAGGAATGGATTAGAAATCACAGATGTTGCATATGTTGAAGGACTAAACTTCAATTTACTAAGCATCATCAACTCGCGTGACAAGGGCTACAATGTTGGATTCAACATGGGCATATGCCAAATCAAAGACATTGAATCAAATGAAGTGGTCTTTGCAAGGATGTAGACGAGAAAAATATGTATGTAGTAGATTGGTCAATGCTACACCAAAGACTCTATTTCTTGCAAAGAGCACAGCTGAATCAAGTTGGTGTGGCACAAAAAGCCGAGTCATCCAATTTCAAAACGATCAACAAACTTGCAAGAAGTCATCTTGTGGAAGGACTTCCGGCACTCGGTGTATAAGAAGGAGAGTATATGTGACGATGTCGAAGGGAAAACAAATCAAGTCGTGCGTTCAAAGAAAAGACATGCCCATCCTCAACTAGAATATTGCATCCGCTTCATATGGATCTATTTGGCCCAAGGTGGAACCAGCAAACATAAGTGGAAAGAAATACACCTTGGTGGTAGTAGATGACTACTCAAGATATACATGGACAATATTCATGTGCAAGAAGAAAGAAACTCTACAAAAACTACCACAAATACGGTGATGAAGAGGATTCAAAATGAGAAGAGTCAAACCATTATCGAAATAAGATCGGATAGAGGAACCGAGTTTGTCAATGGAATAATAACTCGATCTTGTATTGAGAATGGTATTGGTCATGAACTGTCAGCAAGAAGACTCCACAATGAGAATGGAGTTGCAGAAAGAAGAAATAGAACCCTCAAAGAAGCAAAAGAGGACCATGTTAGTCAAGCGGGGTTACCAAAAAGATTTTGGTGAAGCAATCAACACGACTTGCTACACCCAAAACAGATGTATGATAAATAGACAGTGACAAAGACTCCTATGAGATCCGGATGGAAGAAAACCAAATGTTGCATATTTCAGGATATTTGGATGAAAATGCTTCATCCACAACAATGGCAAAGACAACCTAAAGGCTTTTGATGCTAAAGGCGATGAGGTATCTTCAGATACTGGTGAAAGCAAAGCCTCTGAGAATACTCAACAAAAGAACTATGGTTACTGAAGAATCCATTCATGTAGTATTCGATGAGCCAAATGTAAATGGGGAAGACATTGAAGAGTCGGTGATAAGTTGAATCATCCAACCTTCTGTAGAAGAGTCCATATGTCAAGTAGGCGGGCAGGATTACCAATTGAGGAAGAAGATGAGATAGTGAATCTCAAAAGCGGTGGAAAATCTACAATCGAGTGATCACGAGAGAGCGACCACGAAGAATACATTTGCAAGTCGATCAATCCGGCTAACTTACTTCAACTCGACGTAAGATGGCCGAGAGACCATCCACGTAACTTGTCATTGGAGATATAAGAGAAGGTGTCAAGACAAGATCCGTAACCCAACAAGAAGCAATGTTAACATGCTTCATCTCGCAGATAGAGCCCAAAGATGTGTCACAAGCATTGGACGACACACATTGGATTCAAGCTATGCAAGAAGAGTGAATCGGTTTGAGAGAAATAAAGTATGGGAATTAGTACAAAGACCCATACATCAAAATGTTATTGGAACCAAATGGGTATTCGTAAATAAGATGAACGAGGAAGGTTCGTGGTAAGAAACAAAGCAAGATCGGTAGCCAAAGGATATTGCCAAGAAGAAGGGATAGATTTTGATGAAACATTTGCCCCGTAGCAAGATTGGAAGCTATAAGGATGTTTCTTGCCTATGCAGCTCACAAGAATTTCATTGTATATCAAATGGATGTAAAGAGTGCATTCTGAATGGTTTATTGGAAGAAGAAGTGTATGTTGAACAACCTCCAGGATTTGAGCGTAAGACTCTTGGAGACAAGGTATACAAACTCAAGAAAGCCCTGCACGGATTGAAACAGCACCCGAGCATGGTATGATACCTGTCACAATTCCTAATCGAAAATGGATTCACAAGACAAGAAGAGTATACGCTTGTTCAAATATATGTTGATGACATCATCTTTGGATCCACTAACAAAGAGTTGTGTGAAAAATTCTCAAACCTCATGCAAAGTAAATTTGAAATGAGCATGATGGGAGAGTCGACATTCTTCCCTTGGACTTCAAGTGAAACAAACCAAGGATGGAACCTTCATAAGTCAAACAAAATACACCGGAGATTTAATGAAGAAATTTGGTATGGAGGAGAAGTCTTCAGTAAAAATACCAATGAACACATCATCAAAATGGACATGGATGCAGATGGCAAGCTGTAGATCAAACAAGATACGAGCACTTATTGGATCATTGCTCTATCTCACGCCTAGCAGCCGGACATCACCTTTCTTCGTAGGTGTATGTGCAAGATTTCAATCTGCTCCAAAAGAGAGCCATATGACAGAGCCTAAGAGAATATTGAGATACTTGAAAGGAAGCCAAGAAGTAGGCCTATGGTATCCAAAGGAAGGTGGATTCAAGCTAATTGGCTATTGAGACTGACTATTATCGATGATGAGTGGATGGAAAGAGCACTTCGTGCACATGTCAAATGCTTGGAAACAGACTAATTTCCTAGTTTAGCAAGAAGCAAAAACTCAATAGCCACCTCTACGGTGATGCGAGAATACATGGGCTGGGCAAATTGTTAGCCCAAGTCCTATGGATGAGACAATGAGAGACTATGAAGTTGAAGAAAAAGAAATTCCAATCATGTGTGATAACACAAGTGCAATTGCAATCACTCAAAATCCTGTGTTGCACTCAAGAACAAAACATATAGATGTCGGATATCATTTCATAAGAGATCATGTTGAAAAGAAGGACATTATCTTGGAATATATCTCAACCGACAAACAACTAGCCGACATCTTCACAAAACCATTATGTGAGTCAAGATTTGAAGAACTCAAACATGAGTTGGGGCTAATTGAGCTAAGCCGAGACACGGAAGAATCAAAGAAAAGAAATGGAACAGAAAGAAGGTGAAAAAGAGTCGAAAACAAAAATCATTTCAAGAATCACCAGATTGTATCGGAAAGGCAATTTATACCAAGTCGGTGATATGAATCACTAAGAGAAATGTGAGAAGCGAGTTTAATCGCCCTAAGAGATAAGTTGAATAACTTATGAGCAAAGTGACAAAAAACGCAATCGTTTTGACTTAGCATGAATGTTTTAAGAGACACGTCAAAGATAATGATGATGTGTCTGAGACAAAAGCCGCACACCAAGCCTATGATTGGATATAAATCTTTGCCGCATTAAATACAAGACATGAATCGCTCAATATGCGTCGAGAAATCCAAGCCGTTGATTTCGATCACGATTCAAAACCGTCTGCACGCCCTTTCATAAACATATTTAAACCATTTTTCGCCCCGTTTTCTCTCTCACACTTCTAAAAGCTCAATCAATCTCTCTCTCAAAAGGCAAAGGCAAATACTCTAAAACCCTATCAACCTTCAAATCAATTTCTGAATTTTTCTTGAAATTATTCTCGAGAAATGGCACCAACTTATGACTTTACCAAGTTGGGAAAACAAATCCCACACGGTTCGAGTGGACTTGACGGAATGGTGAAGCAGGTCCGACGACACCCTGGTGAAGAAAATCGTGGAAAAGTTGGAAACGCCAGATCAAACCGCTTTCTAACACTGGAATATCCTATGACCTATGTGGAGGAGGTCGCACAATTCTACGTGAATGCTTTGAGATTCACGACGAAGGAATCAAGTCATCTGTTCACGGAAGCGGTGACTATCACGCAAGGATTTATTGAATATTGCTCACTACCACAGAAGGAGCAATCGAGATTAAGGAAGCTAATGTAAACTTGGGCGACGCATGGAAAGAAATAGCCAAGTCCGACCTTTGCCGATAAAATTATATACACAAAGCAAAACAAGAGATCGCTAAAGGATGATTATCACAAATTGTTGGACATAGTTGCCAAATGTATCGACATCAAATTTGGCGACTTTGACCAATCACAAAGGCAAAGCCGATTGTGATGGCCGCAATCATCGAAGAAAAGAAGATCAATCAGGTTGAGTTTATCTACAAAGACTCGCTTAACGTGGAGAACAAGTCCTTCAAAGAAGATGGGTCATTTGGAGGATCCCGGGATATGGCCTAGTGATTGGCCGACTATTGGAGGTGAAAGGAGTCCCTCTCGGACATGGGAAAGCATTCCATGTTAACAAGAGAATGTTGAGCTAACCTCTCGGTGCTCAAGCGAGCTTACGCCAAGAGAGGCGACACGGTGAGGGGGAATCACGACCCAAGACACAAATTGCCTCCTCTCCAACCAAGAAGAAAGTCGCCCGCAATCGCCATAGTTCTGCCCTCGCAAAGAAAGAAACCAAACATGCTCCCGCCCCAAAGGCCATGTCACTGCCCTCGCAGCTAGCCGATCGAGAAGGACTCCCAAATACCTTCTCCGATCATCAAAAGGAAGAGAATTGACAAGCCTAGACGGCAGCTCCTCGTAAACAAACACAAGCACCCCCGCGCCAAGACTCGGAGGACGCCGCCTCGAACTGTAAATTCCCGGTACAAACCAGAGAAGAAGAAGACTCGTCAAGAAGTCCGAACAGAGAAACCGGTGAGTCAACTACTCGGCTAGCACAAAACACTGGGAGACTATCGAGAAGTAGAGTCTCCAGATGTAGTTGATGAAACGGCCTAAGTCTCAAGACAATCAAGCAGAGGCAACTCCAAGACACGGTTGTAGCTCACAGCCTAAAACTCAAGAAGAACCAGCCCAAGCGGATAGTGATGTAATGATCCTATCTCCACCTTACCCAGGACATCCAAAATTGTCTGCGTGAGTGGAGAAAATGGAAGTTTAGCAAGTCAAGGGAACAAGTTCAACGGCATGAATTCATAGAAGAAGAAGGAATCGCTAAATTTCCTCGATCGATTATCGTGCTCCCAAAGACTTGATGAGGACAATCGCTAGACATCCCGCAAATCTACAAGGACAGGGGAGAGAGCAAAGCAAGTCAAGAAGCCGAAGCACGTGAGAAGGCAAGTACCGCCCTATCTCCGCACTACGTAACACTTCCATCCTCTCCTTGATGTCTTCTCCGAAAGTGACGAGGAACTGAGAATGCCGCTACGAAGAGTTGCAAATGCAGCAAGCATTGCACGAATCAAGAATCCTTCACGAGCAAAGATTAATGGAGGGACTGTGAGAGTCCTCCGTAACACAATGAAATCGATCCAATGGGAGTGGTTCAGAAATAGCCATCGTTGTTGCCGCTTTACCACTTCCCAAAGCTCACTCGGAAGAAGGCGAATGGGGAGATGGCGATGAAACCGGGCTAAGTGGGAACCTCGGTCGAGCCAACCCCTATTGAAGGTGTGCTACCACCGCCCTAACGGCTGAACCATCAATTGCAACACTGAGTCGGAGACGAGTGACCCCACTCCAAGTCACTCACTGGTGCGCCGGCCGAGGGGAAACTCCCTCCACCGCGGCAAGGTCGGAGGATGCCGCAGATGACTCCACAAAGAAGCAAGGAGGCGAAGAAGAGAAATTACAATCACAAGAAGAACAAAAGCAAGTTGCCATCAACGAAGCTCCAGGCGATTGAGATCGCTGTCTCGAGGTGCCAATCGCTCTCCGAAAGGCTAATGACGCCGCCGATGCGTCGATCGAGGCACATGAAGGAACAGCCCCGGGAGTTAACACTGGCGATGGAAGTGCAATCCATGGGGTTGAGACTCCAATGGATGCCACCGTAGAAGACCCAAAGATAGCCGACACTGCCGAAAGGGAGGACAGGCCTCGGCAGAAAGAGAGACCGCCTATTTGGAGGAAATGAAGGCCCACGGAGGTTGAGACTTCCCAGGGTAAAGAGGTGAAGTAGAGAACATCCCTCCCGCAATCATCGACCCATCGAGAAGGAGATCGGCGCACTCCATGATTCCCAGTGACAACCCCGATGTCACTTTTCCGGGATCGGAAGGCGAAGAAGAAGTTCGAGTCAACCCCATGACAAATCCAAAAGACTGGTGCAAGCGGATGTTCCGGCACGAGCAAGTTCGATCCCAAGACTACTCGTCAAACTTTTAACTTTGATGATGAGCCACCACTAGAAATCTCATCATCGTCCGATGACGCTAGCCTGATAAGGCCGAGGACAAGTCATTGAAATGGAAAAATCACCGAGACCAACGAAGTCGTTAAGACAAGGTTGAGGCTCAAGAAGTCGGGTCTACTTACAACCAAACCCAACAACCAAAACCATCAAGCCCGCTCCTCACGCTACGGTGGATCGATTCCCAAAAGAACTTCACGCGCACCGCTTATCATCGAACAAATCCCGTTGGCGGTGATGAATCTTTTGTGGAATCTTTCCTTTCTCACCGAGATACGAACTCCACGAAGAGTCGAAAAAATGAGCAAGCACGCTATCACGCACAACCTCCTGTTTTTCACTCAGGCACCATTGTTCAGATTTTGATTTCGACTTATGGCCATCAATCGCAATGTAAGAATCAACTGAAGTTCGAGAAGTGTTCAAGGCACTCTTTTTTGAAGTTGAACGAATGGAAAGGCATCGTGCCTCTTTGGACATGCGCTGGACAACAGAGATGCAAACCTTACGGTGACTTGAGAGGCATCACCATCGAGGATAAGGGAATGGTGGCAACAGCAAGCAATCAATGCGTGTGGAATGGTGAGATACTTTTAACCTTATTCAACAAGTGGTGTGGAGAGTCGAAAATGTTGATGCTAAAACGGCGAGGGAACACATTGAACATATGCATGAAGCTCACACCGCCGAGATCAAGCCGCTGCGTGAGCGAGTAATGCAAATGATATACAGCGTTTGGAAGAACACATGACAAGAAAATTCAGCCTTCTCATGGCCGAGATGAAGCCGATTTCAGAGAATCCAACGCTATTTCTGGTCAATTCGCAAAGATACAACGCAATGACTTGAAGCAAAATTCAACCATCAAGACTTCGACTTCATGCTTGCCAAAGATGTTCTGGGGTTCTCTATCCTTTGATGATGCCAAAAGGGGGAAGAGGAATACCTTAAAGCAAAGAAAATCAAGTCGAAAAGAAAAGGAGGAAGTGACAAGGAACAAATTTGAGAAGGAAAACCGGTGAGGAAATTTTGAAATCAAGAAAGGAAAATCATTTGAGGGGAAGGATCAAAAGATATGACCTTGATGATTGCACAAACCCCCAACAGGTCCCCGTCACATCTGGTGACATTATAAGCAAAGAAACTCCCCGTGACTCTGCCACTCCAACACTCTGTGTGTCTATGGCCGAGAAGAGAAAAGCAATTGAAGCGGGGATGAAGGAGGTGGAAGGAAGAATGGATGCCAGGGTGATGAACATCTTGAAAGAACACGGAGGCATTCCGGTTGACAGAGACACGTATGCCATTTCGTGATGTCGGACACGAGCAAGATCAGTTGACGAATTCAAAACGCCGAATCAAGGATATTTTGCAAATATGTCCATGGCTCGAAGCTTGGGACTCATCGGGAAAAGGGTCTCACATTATGTGAAGAAGCGACAGACAATGAGACAACCGGTGATCACTCATTGGTCACTCCGTGGGCACTGTTTGGAAAGAAGAAGGCCCCAAGACAAAAGATACGCCGCAGGTAGAGGAAGAAGCGGCAGTGGAGGAAGAAGCTTGGACCCAGGCCTCCGCCCAAGAATATTGAATACGTAGATCCAGGAAAGAAAGGAGGGATCTCTTTGGGTTGGGGCTTGACCAAGTGGCGAACTTGCGAGTGGCTAAAACCAACGTTGAGTATGTAAAGAGAATAGAAGAAGAAAACAAAAGACAAACTCGGCTATGGGGGGAGAGAGGAAAGAACAAGGAAAGATGAAGCCGCCCAGAAGGCATATGAGAAGAAAAAGGCAAATTGACGACTTAGCGAGAGAAGAGAAGAAGAAGAAGATGATCGATCAAGATGAAAGAAAGAGACAGCGAAGGAGATGAAGTGTTCTTTGCCCAACCTTCGTGTATTTTATATGTAAATACATACAATGTAAGTCTTCCGTAATAAAGCTATAAATTTTCTATTTTTTGTGAAGACAATTACATACTTCCGATACACCTTGTAAACATTGTGTTAAGTACAAGAATGATATGATCAATAAAAAGATTGATTCTCAAGATACATTCTATGTCAATACACTATCCGTATGTATCTTTGTTATTTGCATCTTTGTATGATAGTGGAACATGAAATAAATCGGCTTCGAAGAAGCGAATCTCGAGCGATGTGAAGAGTCATCGATGGTAATATGTAA